>OX465102.1:22564824-22969865 GCA_949987565.1 Luidia sarsii | reverse complement strand
TCCCTCTCCCTCTCCCTCTCCCTCTCCCTCTCCCTCTCCCTCTCCCTCTCCCTCTCCCTCTCCCTCTCCCTCTCCCTCTCCCTCTCCCTTTTCCCCGCTCCCTCTCCTTCTCCCTCTCCCTCTCCCTCTCCCTCTCCCTCTCCCTCTCCCTCTCCCTCTCCCACTCCCTCTCCCTCTCCCCCTCTCCCTCTCCCCCTCCCTCTCCCTCCACTCTCTCAGGCTGATGACCACACCAGATACCAGCTTGCCCAGCAAGACGCACACCGCCACCTACAAGGCTCTATTGCAGCGGGCTGGCTCAGAGTCCTCAGAGCTGGAGAACGGGGTGGACCTCGTCACCGGTTCCCGTCTGCCCTGCCACTCGGACGTCCACGTGTCCCTGCTGACGGGGGCCAGGATACAGGTACATGTAAATCAGGAGAGCCGGGAAGGGCACCGGGTAAAGAGCAGCCAAGGGTCCTGTGCGCTTGCAATGCCGCGATGAATCTTGAACCCTGCAATTCACTGAGTAGCTCGCTGTGTCCCCACTTCTCTATTTGAATCCTCCCTCATCCCTCTTCTACCAGCTATGACCCCCACCCTACCAGCTATCCACTCTGTTCTTTGTCATTTGTGTCCCGTTTGTTCTCCCCTCACTATTTGCCTGCTGCATAACGTAGTAGGGCTGGGCAGAAAACCCGGGTACCCGAATCCCGACCGAAGGCATCGGATACCCGGTTCCATTTTTGGAGTTCGGGTATCCGATTTTTTCTTTTCTGGAACAACGTATCTTTACTTTGTCTATGAGATTGTAAGACGCAGTGGCATCCGATTCAACACTTTAAAAGAGGAACCGAATTAGTATCAACTCAGAATTTGATTGTTGGGGTCATTGAATAAAGTTGTCTTTTTAGCCATGGTTATCATTAGGTGCAATCCCGCTAGAAAAGGAAAACCGTTGAAAAGTGGACCGCATCATCGCAATTTAGGAATCGATTTGTTTTTGTGCACGAGTTTACACACGGCAATATTTTCGGAAAGTGGATCGCGATTCAAAAATTATTGCTTTGCAGGCCACGGACGCCGAACTGCACATCCCTGAAATATGACCTCATCATACTGCGCATGCCTGGAATATGACTCTGCCGGATTTTTTTCCGTCGCGAAACCAATGCACTCCGCACCATGTGCAGCGCGATGATGCAACAAGAAGGGCTTGTGTACCGCACCTACGCACATGAATACACAGCAGTACGGGCATAGGCCCTGGCCGAATGGGACGGAACCAGTCTACAAAATGCACGTGTTGTGATACAGCACTCTCACTGTAGATTTCACAAGTGATCGTTTTCGTTTCGGACGCCATGATTCTAATGACCGCAGAATGTTAAAACAATGCTGCTTAATTGTTTTGGTCGTCAAAGAAACCCAGGAAAACCTCAAGTAAAGGGTTTTTTTTAAATCGATGTTGCTTGTTGCCGATTTTATAATCGATGTTGCTTGTTGCCGATTTTATTATCGATGTCGCTTGTTGCCGATTCCGATTTTATTATCGATGTTGCCGATTTTATTATCGAGGTTGCCGATTTAATTATCGATGTAGAAACTGAACGCATGCCTGGCGCGGCGCTCCGATACTGCAATAGTGACCAGCGGGCATTACGCAATGTACTTCCGGGTTCTTAATTTCTTATGTTTTACATTGAATGGCGGGTATCCAGGTACCGACGATTTCAAAATTTGGGTATCCGGTTCCTCAAATACCCGATTTTGCCCAGCCTTATAATGTAGCAGAACCACCATTGATCCGAATTTCAGAGATCCAGGGGCAAAGGGGATAACCATCAAAGAGCTGGCTTACACGTATTTTCACCATCTCACGGCCGGGGGCCTTCAGATCTCGGTCGTTCAATGATGGATTCAAATGATATTTGGCAGGGTAATAGAGAATCACATAACGGGCATTTGTGTAAAATTTTATCTGAATAAATTAAAGATTTGTCTAATTATAGCTCGTTAGTTATTCATGATTCTATTTGTTGTTGTTTTTTTATCTTTTCGGTGTTTTTATTGAGTTTCCCTTTTCAAAGAATCTGTTTGCAGTATTTGGATGAATTTTACAATGATAAGGAAACACGAAGAACCACTTATTGCATACAGCATTTTTAATGAGCTAATCATGCAAAAGAATTCCTGAAAAAAATACACTATCCACTGGATGCTATGCTTTTATGTAGTACATGGAAGTCAATGGAAACATTTCCTTCAAACTACACCATGGCCCTAAAAATGTTCATTGTCGGAGAATGGCACCACCAATTAAAAAAAAAAAATTGGTGTCAAAATGTGCCTAATAAGCTGGCCAATAAAGGTTAAAGCCTCAGTATACAGAAGCAATTCACTATAAAGATGCATAAAAAAAATACATCCCCACCCCCTCCCCGGCTCTTTGAAGGTTACTGCACCTTTTTCTTGAAATACATGTATCAAAAATAGGGAGGGCCTGACAGTTTCAAACAGGACCTTTCTCAAAGGCAGAAAGGGTGAGGGTATAGTCTGCCATTAAGAAAGGTCCTGCTAGGATCAAAATGTCAGGCCCTCCAAATTTTGGATATTCGCTTTTTGGTCATTTGAGTCAGGAAGCAGTTATATGACTGTTTTCTTGAAGTTCTTCATTCTTCTTGGGTTTTTCTTCTCCAACTTTCCAGGGTCCCGTGTTTTTCCTAGAGGACGGGAAGTCAGTGATAGCTCTCAACGATGCTCTGATGTGGGCCAAGGTCAACCCATTCTCACCGCTGTGCACCGGTGCACCCATCAACCCATTCTAGTCAGTAGCCTTCAACATTTACGGCTTATGCTGCATTGAACTCGACAGCCATCATGTCATCAGCGTTTTCACGAGCTGTCAATTTTGCGTGACCTAAATTGAAGAAGATGCATCCACTCTGTGCAATCACCGAGCTGCTGTAGCCAGGATCACAACAACTGGTTCTTTGCATCTGAACGAAAGCGGGGGACGTGATTCCTGGAGATGTACGGCAGTAAATGGTTGAATGCTTCTGTCTGGCATCCCAACCCCGGCGAAGACTAGTTGACTTTTTGCAAAGACCACCATCTAAGGGCTGGATAGCTCAGAGGGTAAAAGCCCTGGTATGCAAAACCAAAGGTCTCGGGTTGAAATCCCGGTCCAGTTAACATTTCCTTTATCATTTTTCAAATCCGACTCCGGACACCACTGTTCAAGTTTTTAAGCAAAGACTCCTTTCAGCCTACCACAAAGCAATATGCAGCATAACAAAAAGCCATACAGACGTCCACTTGTGCCAGGTTTGACTCGAATGTAACACATAGTGTACTCATTTATTTATTTCAGTTATTTTTTGTCCCTGGTTGTTAAAGGGATGGTACACCATTTGCAAAACTGTGCCCAATTTCCGGACACTCCAAATTTGTTTTTTTTTTTGAAGTGGATGGAGTTGGAACAGGCTCGTGCAGTTATTCCCTTAGTTGCTCCTTTTGCAAGAGTTTCTTGCACTGCAATGTATCATCAGTACAGATTTCTCCATTTACAACTCTTTAAGCTAAGTTTTGAAAAAGACAGTGCAGTTTGTTTTGACTTGTTTTCTCTTCCTTTTCATGAGTGTGTCTTTATTTTTCCATTAGATTATATGTTTTGTGTGCGTTATGTAATTCTTTCTTATTGTTTTTTTTTATTTAATCTTTTCCAATGCCTTTTTATTCTGTACATTAGTCTGAGGAGATAGTATGGAAATGTCTTTCCCTCTCTAAAAAAAGAAGAAGATTAAGTAACATTTTCCGAAGGACAAATCATTAGAGAAAAATTGATGTAACATATTCCTTTTAAACTTTTATACAAATGGGATCACTCTTATAATTCCAACAAGATTGTAATTATTCAGAGACCTTTTATTGCCCGAATTGCGCCTTTCAGATCATAGCGATAGAGATGATTATATGATACTCATATCAGATTGCTATATATTTATGACTTTTTTCAAATGTCCGGCCATCACTTGAAATATCATCTCAGTAGATACATGTACAATGTTTTCTATTTATGGAAGTAGTCTGTCTTTGATGTTTTCACTGTAGCGATTTGCTTTCTGTTTGCTGTTTCGTGTGTGAAATTCGTCAACTGTGGCCGTTTTCAAAATGAAGACTTAGGCTCGGAGTTTAGGCTTCGGTCATATTTACCTTACTCGTTATAATACCACAGGCATCTAAAAACAAGCGTTTGGCCCCAGTTTCTTGGGGAATACCCTGTACTTATTAAGCCAACAAACCTTCAAATTCGGAAACAAACCACAACCTGGATTTTAAGGTTTTGTCAGACCATGGTCAGACGGAGACGAAGCCTTCATTTCAAAAACGGCCTATGGTACTCACAAATTCTGTTGAAAAACGAAACTGAAAAACATTGAACTTTCAGTTATAGCTGAAATCATATTTTTTTACCATTGTCACTGTTTTGCTGCATCTATAATTTATATTTGTGTGATTTTACTTCTGTGTGAGGCCTATCAAAACCTTGACTTGTATAGTTTTCATTGTACATGTAGTTTCCATTGCAACTGAATGGATAATGTTGTGAAGTACGTGTAGATAGAAAGAGAATCTAATTTCTCAAAAAGAAAATACTTTTAAAAAGTATATTGATAGTTTGTACACAGATGTCACTGTAAAGATAACTATTTTTTAACTGCTATGTACTACAAACCATGGACCTTAATAACAATATTAGTTTGCATGGATTCTTTCTTGAGCAGGCAATAATGTGGCTAGTCTGAAAGTAATGTGCAACCATGCTTGGGACTATTGGGATCTATACTGTGTTTTTCTGCCGACGATATCACGACCTACATGTGTGTGCACTTTGTATATAGTTTTCTATTCCATGTATTTTTGGACTTATTCATGTTTATTGCGGGAGTGTGTACTCTGACGACGGGCAGAGTACACACTGCCCTCAATGTTGAGTTACCGGCTTTTTTCAGAGCCACACAGTCCTTCTCTAAAGAGATGGCTTGCATGTTGTTACTGCCAACTTTCTATAATGTGAGATAAGATTTGATGGTTTGCATGGTGGAAAGACCAAGGAGGAGTTTTGTGGTGACACCGTGTGATACATCTCTTTAGAGAAGGATTGTGATGGGCAGAGTACACACTGCCCGAAACGTTCAGACACTGGCTCTTTTCAGAGCCACACTCCCTCTCTAAAGAGATGGCGTACAAGGTGTCACTGCCAGCTTTCCATCATGTGAAACAGTCCGATAAAAAAACAATCTAAAAGCTTTTTCCTACTGCCATTTCTGTGTGCGAAATTCCTCTACACCTTCGACACCTTCGACAGAAATTGTGTTCTCTTGTCAAGAAGTTTAATCCCTTGTGTCATTAGGGGCAATCTTCAGTTGCGATAGTGATCTTGTCAGAGCAGTTTGTCTCATTGTTGGTGCACCGGTATAGAAATGGGTTGAAGTGGCCCGGTGCGAAATGATTAAGAAAACCTGTAACCACATTGTTTAAAGTAACTCCGGCATAAACTCAATTTCAGTTTTTCCACGACAGGAAATACAATAGAACAGCAACACTAATAAAAACTTCACTGAAATGATACATAATGCTGTGTGGAAGTGGTTTATTCATTCATACAAGAAAAAACAAAACAACAGAGTTAGGACATGTATTTTTCAGTTTAGCATTACAGCGTCATTATAGAAAAAGTATAATCTTTGTACATGGAGGAATTGATTGGACGCAATGTATTCACTATTTACATATTTACATTCCCCCTTTCCCTGACTTCTGTCGGTAGTTGCTTCACCATCTGCTCAAATTGTAAAGGAAGGACTAAGCCATTAGGGGTGTAGACCTGGGGGGGATTTAACAAAACCTTACAATGCATGGTAACCACAATGGATAACCCATGTTAAGTTGTGATACACCATATTATGGTCTCCATGCATCGCTCATCGTCTTGCGATTTATCGCAAATTACGATGAGTTTGGTGGAATAGACTGCTTTATAATCAGGCCCTTTTAAAAACCCTGGCTTCGGCTCAGGCTCCGGCTTTGTCTTTCTTTCTTTTGTCCATTCCAGAGTGCAAGGCATGAACACAGGAGGCCTTTGGGATTCTGTTTGAATGTTACGCTGCATTTTGAAAAACAAAAATAACCCAAAGCTTCAATTTCAACAAAGAACCCCAACCTGGGCTTTCGGCTTTTGGATAACAGAGACGAAGCCGGAGCCTGAGCCAGGTTTTTGAAAAGGGGCCTTAGTTCAGTTGTGCTGCAGGGAGAAGACTGGTACCCTGACTTCTTCCTCCAATTCCGTCATCGGGAATGGAGGACAAGCAGTCTGAGCGGTGTGGCCACTAGACTTGGGCTCCAGCCGCCCAGCACATGGATCTCCTTTGCGGTCATCACGACTGGCTGCCGATGGGCGGCAGGATGGGGCTGGAGGATAGACTAGCCACGGGGTGCAGGGCCGACTGGGAGGTGTGGTCCAGCTGGCTGACGCGGATCTCCCTGAAGGCTGTGGCGCCGTTGGTGGGAGACGTTGACCTCAGGGGCATCTCAGGGCTGGGCTTTCCTGCAGGGGTCAAAGCAACGGCCGAGAAAGCCAGAGAATACCGTCAGACCTTGTGGGGAAACACCATCAAGAAGGATTATTATTATGATCATTAGTTCTGGTTTATTTGACTGTTTATAGCAGTCCCTTTGCCACTTAACAGTGGGCCTCCACAACCACACTAAGAAGTGCGACGACTGCTACACCACCGTCACAAATGACCAAAGGATCCCTAAAATTATTAGAATCACAAGCACACTAAGAAGTGCGACGACTGCTACACCACGGTCACAAATGACCAAAGGATCCCTAAAATTATTAGAATCACTACCACACTAAGAAGTGCGACGACTGCTACACCACCGTCACAAATGACCGAAGGATCCCTAAAATTATTAGAATCACAACCACACTAAGAAGTGCGACGACTGCTACACCACCGTCACAAATGACCAAAGGATCCCTAAAATTATTAGAATCGCTTAAAAAAAATCACACAACCACACTAAGAAGCGCGACGACTGCTACACCACCGTCACAAATGACCAAAGGATCCCTAAAAATAATTAGAATCGCTTAAAAAAATATATTAAAAAAAATAAATAAAAATTGGACGTGACATCTAGAAACCTAGACTATTAATTATACCATATTGCACACCCTGTTTTATATCGCTATGAATATGAAATATGAAATAGCTATGAAATATAGACGTACTGATTGCAGAGGTCAGTGACTGGGTGTGATATGTACACGTACAATGTGTGCACGGTGTACAACTGTACCATATGCTGGCGACGTGCATGCAACACGACAGCAAAACATTGAACCAGCGAAACCTCAATTTGTGATGGGGTTACTGTGTAAGCCCTATAAGTATCTTTTTACAGATTCTTTTTACAGATTTTTACAGTTTGTTGCACGGGAATCAAACTCAAATCTTCCCTAATAATAATAGGTGGTCTCTTGTGAATTGTGGAAGAAAAAAAAACCTGTATGTAAATACAGGATTTGGTTTTTTTTGGAAGAAAAACGTCGAAAACAGAATTTTAAATTTTAACGGAATTTGGATTTTAGAAAACAGGAAACTGGGGACTTCAAATTTCAGACTGGTCCGGTATGGGGCTTCGTCTCCGTCTGACAAAAACCGAAAATCCAGGTTATGGTTCATTGCCGGTTTTGAAGGTTTATTGGCTTGATAAGTACAGAGTATTCACCAGTGCCAAGAAACCGGGGCCAAACACTTTTAGAAAAGGGGAAACCTGGGACTGGTCCAATCTGGGGCAATGGAGTTAAAGGGCCAGTCCACGGTCGACGGACAGACACGCTGATCAAACCGACCTGTCTGTAATATCGAGGAATGTGGGAAGGGAAGGACCCATACAAAGCGCTACTCACTGGTGGTGGTCTGCCTCTTGCTGACCGCCTGCGACTGGTCTCTCCAGCCGATGTCTTCGCCCGTGTACGTGTTGGCCGGTGGGGGTCGGCGCACGCAGCGCTGGCCAATGGTGGGCTTGATGTCAAAGTGGGCTGGGTCTTCCAGGCGCTCCTCCTGCCGATGCTGGGTGTGCTTGTGGATCAAATCTTGGGCCTGTGCAGATCAAAAGTACCAGCAGATGGGATCAGCTTTACAATCACGCTCTAAGTACATACTGTAGGAGGTCTCTTAAACGGCCTCTGCAATACAAATTTTATCATACGTCCGGGCCCATGCAGGAGTTTTCCGTTGCGATGTCATACCCCCCGCAGTGACTGGCGGGCCATTATTTTGAAAATATTTTGGTTTGCGGGAACGCGAATTCGACCGCCGAATTCCATGTTTTTTCCCTCTTTATGAAACTCGTAGGTGAGTAGCACATAGGTAACTGTAGGTTGTTTTTAACACCCAATCAGATAAGCTAACATTTTTCTCTGGGTTTCATTCACCTTTAAAGGCCCAATACATTATTGGGATGATCGGAAAACACAGATTTCCCTCTTATTTACACAGTTTGTAGATGGTCATGATAGAATCCTTATGTTGAAATCTTACGGTCAGGGATGCTGTACTTCTCGAGAAATCTCCACTCAAGCATTGACAAATAGTTTATTACTCGCAAGTAATAATTATTTCTTACACTACAGGTTGGTGTGTAAACCGTGATGTTTTTTTTTGCATTTTTCTATTTTCTTAGATTACCATTTAATTTTGAGTTAAAACCTTCACAGAATTGCTTTTTCGGAATGTTTAATAGTTTAATACAAATTGTGGCAATCTTTTCACCTTTACCAATATTGATGTTTTCCGATCTTCCCAACGTTGACTTGGACCTTTAAGGGAAGGGGTATAGCTCTGAAAAGAGCCATTAACTGGCTTACCTTCTGCTGGCAGGTGATGATGTTGGGCGCGGTCATGAACTCGGTGATCTTGAGGTTGTTCTTGACCGCCATGGAGGCGGTGGAGCGCGCGTGCATGGGTAGCTTCAGCTGGTAGGCGTGGTCCGTGAAGTCTATATCGTGGTCCAGGGCAAGTCTCTTGACCCTGAATACACCAAACCGCAAGAAAAAAAGTAATTGTATTGTCAGTGATGTGCACATAGGCACCAACAGGCAGGGGAAGGTCATCCCCATCCCCTCACTTTCAAAAGTGGGTTGGACATATCATTTGTCCCCTCAACACACACTTTTTGGAATCAGAAGTACGTAAGGAAAGCACTTCCTTGTTTTAATAAAAACTCACAAGTTAGAGGGCCTGATGTTTCGATCCTAGCAGGACCTCTGAGATAGGTCCTGGTAGGATCGAAACGTCAGGCCCTGTAACTTTTGAGATTTATGTATTGCAGGTCATTTTAGTCAGTGAGCAGTTTGCAAAAATTGTTGTGTTAACTTTTCTTTTTAATACTTAATTGAATCTTCAACCACATGCATTGACACATACTTGATCTTGCTCAAAAAAAAACTTTGAAGTAAATAAAAGGCACAATGATTGGCATGATTACAAGCACTGAAATGCAAAACTCTCCCTACAGTTATTGGGAGGTGGGCACCTGTCCAGCCCTCCCCCACGCCCTCACTGAACTTTTCAAACTAAGCAGGACCTTTCATCGTGCCAAAGGCCCTTTACAAATCCACGGATCAGGCTCGGGCTTCGTCTCCGTCTGACAAATCCTGGAAATCCAGGTTGTGGTTCATCGTCGATTTGGAAGGTTTGTTGGCTTGATCAGTACCGAGTATTCACCAACAAACTGGGGCCCAACGTTCGTTTTTTAGATGCCTGTGACGTTACAACGGGTACGGGAAATACGACTGAAGCCCAAGCCCGAGCCTAAGCCTTCATTTCAGCCATAGCTTTGCTTCAGCATCAGGTCCACACTTTCACAGTGACTTACTTTCTATTGGTGAGCTTTGTGTAGAGATACTGCACCAGGAGTTCGGCTGCGTCTGTCTTGCAGTGTAGAGTTCCCTCGGTCAGTTCCTCAGGAATTTCAATGCTCCTCCTCTTGAAAAACTAGACAGAAATAACACCCATTGGATTGTATCAGATGAAATGCAGCATTACATGTATATATTAACATACATGTACATGTCTATCAGTATCATGCGCCTCTGTAGAAATTTCATTTGCATCTTCAACTTCTGATTGAATTGCGTCAAACAGATAAAGGAACAAACTGACTGGAATCTTTTGAACAGTTTTGAAAAGTGGCCAAGAAATCTTTGACCAGACCAAGATTTGAACCCGAGACCTCTACTTTTCCCTACCACCAATCTAACCCTCTGAGCTATCCAGCCCACAGAAGTCAACTATTTATGAGCAAGTCAGAAGCATTCAACCATTATCCGGCACGTATCTCCACTAACCAGGGATCACTCCCCAGCTTTCATTTTAAAGATGAAAACAAGTAATTGTTGTAAACCTGGCGACAGAATTTGAAGAAGTTAACCCCATGATACAAATAGTGTAGTCTTATTGATTTTTTTTGCAGGTATATTGTTCTCTGATTGTTTGGCGAGTTTTAGAAATGGCACTGTGACGGCCATTGGCAATAAAATCATCCCGTCCGCAAGGGGTTCAACAAAATGGGTTCAAAACAAGATAAAGTTTTGTTGTTGTTGTTGCTGTTTGCTTGTTTTTACCCTCTCTTCTTCTTCCAGAAGACATTGGGATGTCGACTCACCGTGTTCAGTTGAGACCAGTTGCCTAGTTTCCCAGGAAGCCCGTTACAGTTAGCGTAGTTGT
Source organism: Luidia sarsii (assembly GCA_949987565.1). NCBI lineage: Eukaryota > Metazoa > Echinodermata > Asteroidea > Paxillosida > Luidiidae > Luidia > Luidia sarsii. The sequence continues at coordinate 22,959,078 of OX465102.1, read as the reverse complement.
GCATCTGGATGTCCTGGGGGAAATACCAGGAAAAGATCTCCGCAACCAGGTAACCATTGGAAAAGTCCCTGGAAAAAAAGGGGGAAAAGAAGGTATAGGCCAAATAAAAAAAACAGGTACATGTAGCCTACATGTGTGTATTTGAGAAGGAGAAAGAGGGGGTTTTGATTTTTTATTGTTTGGTTTTTCTATGCCGCAAAGCCTAGTGAAAAAGTCCTATCGTTTGTTCTGTATCAATTTCTTTTCAAACAAAACTAAAAATTTCAAAACTACTACACTGTAGTAGTACTACATCTACATGGTACATGTACTAGTACCACTACTCAGCAGTACCAGCCTGACTTTGACCCCCTCCCCCCTCAAGGAGGCAGTTTTAGAGACATAGGCCTACATGTACAACAAGTGAGGTGGCCAGTTTTGGAGACAGACAACACCTGAGGTGGCCAGGTATGGAGACAGACAACACCTGAGGTGGCCAGTTTTGGAGACAGACAACACCTGAGGTGGCCAGGTATGGAGACAGACAACACCTGAGGTGGCCAGTTTTGGAGACAGACAACACCTGAGGTGGCCAGGTATGGAGACAGACAACACCCGAGGTGGCCAGTTTTGGAGACAGACAACACCTGAGTTGGCCAGTTTAGACAGACTACGCCTGAGGTGGCCAGGTATCAAGACAGACAACACCTGAGGTGGCCAGTTTTGGAGACAGACAACACCTGAGTTGGCCAGTTTAGACAGACTACGCCTGAGGTGGCCAGGTATGGAGACAGACAACACCTGAGGTGGCCAGTTTTGGAGACAGACAACACCTGAGTTGGCCAGTTTAGACAGACAACACCTAAGGTGGCCAGTTTTGGAGACAGACAACACCTGAGGTGGCCAGGTATGGAGACAGACAACACCTAAGGTGGCCAGGTATGGAGACAGATAATGCCTGAGGTGGCCAGATATAGAGACAGACAAATAATTGTGAGGATGTCATGAATAAAAGGATAGTCTTTCAATTCTTTTGTTGAAAAGCTAAAATCTTTCTGTAAACTGTACTCCTTTAAATTTAATTAAACAAGTGCAAGGTTATATAAGATCAATTAGATGTTTACAAAGGAATACAAATTATGTAGTTCACGACATTAGTTCAGTACAGTACTAAAACTACTATGTCAGAGTAGTTGTAGTTGTATTTTTAGTAAATTGTACTTGTACTACTACTAGTACTAGTACTAGTAGTAGTAGTACTAGTACTACTAAGTACTAAGTATAGTACTACTACTAGTACTAGTACTAGTTGCTTGTAGTTGTAGACACCTGGACCAAGTTACTTCATCCTCGGCCCTACCAATACCATTTACCAAGTACCATGCCTACTCTACTGACGTTATTCGTCTGAGGACCAATCTGTCTAGAGTGTTACTGCATGTAGACGGTACTGTTGTGTTGTGTTACAGCGTTACTGGCACTACTGAGTACTGGAGCCGTACGTTGAGCCGGAGGTAGTACCGGTACTTACCGTCGAACATTCCTGATGGGGAAAGTCAGATCCAGACTTTGTAGCCACTTAAACACTTCCCTTGGTAAAGTCGTCATCTCTGCTGTATCTTGTGACACCTCTCGACGAATGCAGACACCGAAATTAACCCCTCGTAAGCAGTGATCGGGAAGACTCCACCGTGTGCGTATGCATGGGCACGTCACATTTGTTTAGAGCGGGGTGTCTTGGTGACGCGTTGTTTATCGACGACTGTTATATGTAGATACAACAACTCTACCATTACAGCAAACAGTCCTCGACTATCGAAAATGCTAACACTTGAGGGCGCTGTGTTATTGGGACTTTTGTGGATTTCCACGACAGGGGATTTCCCACTGCACTAGAATGCTGTTACTACTAGTGTTACACACACACGGGCAACAGGTACAGTGGAATTTTTTAGTTTAAATAATACTTAGTAGGGGGAACTTGTAAATGTGTAAGTCCATTTTTTATTTTTTTTGCAATGCCAATTTTCAACGCATCATGCCGGCCCTCTTGCTTTTCATGTTATTTTGCCGGAGTTCATTCCTGATTATGTTTATCAAGTTACTGGGCCGCTAGGAGGAGCTGCCCTACGAGTTTTGAGATTGTCTGTGCGACAGACAATCTCAAAACTCGTTTAAGGGGAGCTCGATCCTAGCGGCCCAGTAAGTGGGACTAGTTTATCATTAATCATTATGCTGGCACCAGCAGGCGTGATGTAAATTGTAATGAAAATTGTCCAATCAGAGTAGGCAAAAAAAGCAAAATGAAAACAGAAAAGTGTTTGCATTTTTTGCAAGTTAAAAACGCCAGTGACCTACAAAATATATTGTACACTTCCAATTGTCAATACTCAGACAGTGGTACACGTATGATGTATAGTGTGGCTTTAGGTAATTGTTCCCACCCTTTAATGGTGTACAGTAGTTATTATTATTAAATAAAATTAAAAATGCACCAGTTCTGTTTTATTAATATTATGTAGGCATTTTTCAATGTCGTGCTTGTTGTTACTTATAACTCATGACTCATACTCGAATCCATGGAACTCCAATCTTACTTCCCGTTGTTGGACATAATATTTTGTCACTCGAATACACATGTAGGCCTATATCTAACAAGTGCGCTCTTCTACTATTAAACAAGATCTGGTGCTCTCTGCCCTTGACATCCGACCAAGATCTTTCTTGCCAATGGCAGGATGAGCGCTAGTACGCAAAATCAGAGGTCTCGGGTTCAAATCTCGGTCCAGTCAATTTGGGGGGGGGGGCGGGCAATATTGATTTTTTTCCTGTCCGTTTTTCACTGACTGATTTGATATAACATGATGTGGCAAAGGGCAAAACCTCTTTGAATTACTGACTAATTTGTTTGACTGCTTTTCTTTTTGGTGTAACTCACTTAGCAAAAAAAAGGGGGGAAAACGAGAGGAGAAGCGATCTTCTTCAAGTGCGGCCCTGCGCATGAAGCCGGGATTGAGTCTGCAACATGGCAAAGCCTACAGGTGGCATGGAGGCTTCGGCCATCACCGTGCTGAAGCGAGCCGTCGAGCTAGACGAGAAGAGACGCTTCACCGAAGCGCTGGTCTGCTACCAGGAAGGCCTGAACCTGCTACTGGAAGCACTCAAGGGTAATGACATGATGACACTGGTTGCAACCGGGTTTTCCCCGGTACTCTGTGCGTCTTGCAGTGGCAACCTGTAATCTGCTGTGTATTTGTCACTCCTAATAAACTCTCTTGACCTCTTACAATTTAGCTGGTAACCTTCATTCCTACATTTTGTAACCATAACATATACGTATACACTTCAATTACAGCCCACTAAACTCAATCATCCCAGACCCATTCCAAAACTGACCACTTTCTGAGAAACCTCGACCCCAGAGCTCCACCATTGAAACAACCTGTTGATCAAGCCTCTGTCCTCCATCGATTGAGGATTATAATTATAGGTTGCCTACCCCTTAGACCACACCCCCAACTCCTATGGCTTGGTGTGATATTATGGAGACCCCTGCCTCTTACTTGGGAGGATTAGAGATTAGAATTAGACGAGAGAGAGAGAGAGAGAGAGAGAGAGAGAGAGAGAGAGAGCCTGAAGAGATCTGCTAGATGCTACATATGTACATGTAGATGCTACTTCAAGTGTAGAATAAATACTGTAGGATTAAATAAATACTGTACGATTTTGAGTGCAAACTTAGCCCATGTGAAATGCCTAAAGCTGTCAAGTATGAAAGCCTGAAAGCAAAGCAATCCCAATCCCACAACACAATGAACAGTATATGAGTTTTTGTGTATTATAGGTGTGTACGTGTATACTGTATTGATATTCCAGGCAAAGCCTAGGCAAAGAAAATCCGCCTGCCAAAAAAAAAACCCAGATTACTCAGCCAAACATATCCACTGGAGTCATCGCAACTTTCACGACTTTCATGTACAAAAATGTGTACGAAAATTTCTCGTACGACAGACGGAAGGAGAAGACATCGTCCCCTAGCGGCATGCACTCTGGACCAGTTCCAATGAGGGTTTCCACCCCTACTCGGCGCTCAGTAAGCTCTGCATCCTCAGTGCTTTGCCCGATTGACTGCCTGAGAAACACAGGCAGCTTGGGCGGGATTCGAACCCACTTTCTAGTGCAGGGCAAAACCCCCCAGTCATTTCAAAATCATGCATATTATAAACCAAAAATTATGAGACTGTAGATTTGTTTGACTTGAGTTTTTGAAAGGTGCTAGGATTGATGCAGTTGTTTGTCCTCTCCCAATGCGAATTTAATGCCTTCCCTTCCCTTATGTCAGTGACAAGTGATGAAGCGAAAAAGAAAGCGTTCCGAACTCGTATTGGAAGTTACATGGACAGAGCTGAGACAATCAAGCGTCACATCGAAAAAGAAAAAGAAGGTAAAAGTGATTGCTGAGTTGCTGTAGCCAGGCCTAAAACCACAGATACTGTATAATTATAAAACCTACAGACAGAAAACGACGGGCACCAGACTGAAATGCCATGGAGGCTGCCATCATTAAAAACTACTAAGTGAGGATTAGTCATTTCCGTCAGGTCTGGAAAAACCATATACTTATTGTACGTGCATGAACGTGCATGTTTTTGTCTTCTGAATTCACAGTCGCTGTGTAAGTTAGGGGTCGTCAAATTTAACAAACGACTACCATTTTCCTCTGTTGTTTCATATGCAAAAACCTCCGTTAAGTGCGGAAATCCCGCGCTAGCTATATAAGTGCAGAATCCGTGTTTACACGTCCCATGAAATGAATTTGTCGCTTACACTGTCCCGTAAGCTCACAATTCTGCATTTAGCAGAGCCATGAAATCGGGCCTGTGTCACACATCTCTTTTGAGATGGAGTGCGGCTCTGAAAAGAGCCAGTTGCCTAGCTGACTGAGATAAAGATTGTTTGGGTTGGCTTTTGGGGGGCAGGTTATATTCACCCGGCAACGTCATTCTTCCTGCAAACACTATTCTGCCAGTCCCTTAGTCTGATTGGCCAATTGTCATTACATCATGTTTATGCATATTCATATATGCCCTATACTCTGACGTTGGCCAATCGGAGTAAAGAGGGTTTATGAATATGCATAACATCAGCATGAACAACCTTCAGGAAGAATGCCGTCGCTGGGTGAATATACTCTTCCTTTTTTTTTTTAAATCTCCTCAGCCGGCAAGTATCACGAACAGTTTCACATAGCAAGCGACTCCACTCAGCACAGCTACGGCAGAATCTTTGGCCGGTTCCTGGATGAGTTTGTGACAGCGGTCCATGTGGAGGACCCTTACATCCGCGCCCCTCATCAGATACAGAACTTCCTGAGGCTGTGCGAGCTGATCGTGTCCAGCAAAGCCAGGGTCAGGACCATCACTTTGGTGACGGGCAGGGATGTCAAGGTTAGTCCTGACAATGGTGGCAATTTGAGCACCAGTATGTAAATCTGTAGGCCTTGGTTCAACTCCTGGTCCAGTCAAATCTCCTTTCCCATTTTCAAAGTTGATGTTTCTTGAATGCTTCTGACTGGCGCCCCCACTCTGGTAAAGACTAGTGGACTATTTGGGAAGGCCACCATCTAAGGGTTGGGTAGCTCACATGGGAAGAGCGCTGGTAAGCAAAACCCAGAGGTCTTGGGTTCAAGTTCGCATCCAGTCAAAGTTTTGTTTGCCGGTTTTTTTTTTTCAAAATTGTTTCAAAGTTTCCAGTTAGTTTTTCCTTTATTTGTTTGATTCACATAAATCACAAGTTGAAGTTGCAACTTTGTGATATCCCGGAAAATGAAATAAATATAAATATAAATATAAACACAGAGGCCCTTGTATATGTTAATATACAAGTTATATTGCAGCATTTCATCTAATACAATACAGCTGTTTTGGGGGGGGTTAGTTTTGAAACAGTGATAAAGATCAATTCTTTGCATAAATTGCAGGGAAATGCGGACCAGCAGGAGAGGATGCTACGAGAGCTAGAGCAAAGCTTATCAGAGTACAACGTCAATCTCAGTGTCACCTACTCAACCACGCTGCATGATCGGGAGATCAGGTAGGCTCCTACACTAGAAGAAATGGAAGAGAGTGTACATTGTTATGGTTGGGTTTCAGCTGAGATCGTACGGCCTTTGTGCCGCAGGCGCGTAAGCTATCCAGCTGTTCCTTTTGTTCACCTGCATGGTTACGCCCGGGTGGACACGGGGTATAAATAGGCCACGCTTGGGGCGTGGCCGGGTTCTCTGTCGGGATCGCAATTCTATCGGAGCTGGTCGTCAGGAATTCAGCCGTGCATTGGGGCGTGGCTGATGCTGAGCGGAGGGCTAGTCCTGGCTGCCCCGGCACAGTGCTATGATGACCGACCACTGCCAACCATAACTGCCCCTCCACGACGGCCTGCCGTTGTCCCGCCGTTGGAGCTGGTGGCCTAAGCCTTGGGCACCGTGCTGTGATGACCCACCACCACCAGAGCTGGTGGCTTTGGGCGAACAACTCGAGGATTCCGTCTCCAGCTTGAGCCACTTGAAGTCTTTCTGTTGCCATTCTCAGTGACTAAGATTGAGTCAAACAAATAAAGGGAAAAAAAACCTTGGAACTTTGAAAGATTGTTTATTTATTTTTATTTTATTTATTTTTTTGGGGGGGAGGGGGGGGGTTAACATGGTAAAGAAAACATTGACTGGTGTGGGACTTGAACCCAAGACCTCTGGTTTTGCCTACCAGCGCTCTTTCCATCTGAGCTATCCAGCCCTTAGATGGTGGTCTTCCCAAATAGCATTAGTTTTTGCCAGGGTGTGGGGGGGCACTAGCCAGAAGCATTCAACCATTAACTGCCATTTCCATCTGAGCTATCCAGCCCTTAGATGGTGGTCTTCCCAAATAGACAACTATGGTAGTCTCTGCCGGGATGGGGGTGCCAGCCAGAAGCATTCAACCATGTCAACGATGAACTGAATATTTGGACACAGTTGATGTCCACTCTTTTCAGTTGAAAGAACTGTTAATTTCCATAATTAAAGGCAAGAAATTCAGCATTTTGTGAGCATTACCTTGCCACTTTTATCTGCCAGCAAAATGATTACATAGCCATTTTCGGTGACAGGGATCACTTCACGAATTTCGATATACATCAGGAATGGAACATGCTACAGAAGTTAAACTGCATCGAATCAAAAATTATGTAATGCTCGTTTTGACTATATGGGTATGATTAAAAAAAAAGACTTAGACTTAAGGGGCTTTTTTGTAGAGCCAGTCACATATGTGACCTGGCACAGCGACATGAGGAATATCCCACTAAAACACTTATCGAGTAAACAACACCTAAAGTAAAAGTATCTTCTCAATTAGATTAAAAATCAATTTTATTGTATTTTTGTATTTTCGGAAAGTTGGTATTGGAGGAAATTTTGATATCATTTTAAAGTTAATGGTACACTCTTTCACATCATTAGAAAATATCAAAATCTCAAAAGTGGGGATATTTCTCATTATGATGTGCCGGGTCACATGTTACATTCAGGGATAACGCCCCCCCCCAAAAAAAAAAACCTGACTGAGATTGACTCAACTGTCTCCTGATATCTTTTCAGATTGAACAACGGCTGGGTGATCAAGATTGGCCGTGGCTTGGACTACTTCAAGAACATCGGGAAGTTCTGCATCGGCCACTGTGACATGGACCTGCGCAAGTGCAACGAGACGACCGTGGACATCTTCCACTCAAAGAACGTAGCGTCGAAATGACACCAGACTGTGTCTAGTCGCTGTACAGCCAGCTGGGTTGAAAAAGATTTCTGAATCTTTGCCCAATGACTTGATTCAAGGCTACATGTACATGCTCCTGTGCTGACGTAGCTGTCCCGGACAGCTTCCACGTGCTCCAGCAACCTCCAGACTTGAACCCGGGACCTCTGGTTTTGCGTACCGGCGCTCTTTCCATCTGAGCTATCTGCACGTGGCGTCAAAATGACACCAGACTGTGTCTAGATGCTGAACAGCCATACATGTACAGCCAGCTGGGTTGAAAAAGATTTCTGAATCTTCGCCCAATGACTTGATTCAAGGCTGCATGCTCCTGTGCTGACGTAGCTGGCCCGGACAGCTTCCACGTGCTCCGGCAACCTCTGGAATTGAACCCTGGACCTCTGGTTTTGCATACCGGCGCTCTTTCTAAGATGGTGGCCTTCCCAAATGGTCAACTAGTCTTTGCTGGGGTGAGGACGCCAACCAGAAGCATTCAACTAAGCACGTGGCGTCAAACTGCTCCATCGACCTCCGGAGCACATCCTAAGCACCATCCTTCATTGAAATCCATCATTCTCCTGACTACAGACAGATCGAGCACACACTGTTCTTCTCAGACTCTTTCTCAAAGGAGATGCCTTGTGCAGTGTCACCGCAAACGTTCCACATCAGTCTTGCCAGTCAGGGATGTGAAGAACAGTCATGGCATCTCTGATTCACGATGAATCAGAGGACAACTTGCTGTTGGAGCCTTAATCTTTACATGCACTTTTCAGTTCTGCGGTCGATTTCATCCAATAGCGGACCGCCCTCAAGAGTTTACAATGCGTTGACCAATCACAGTGCATTGTGATTGGCCAACACGTTGCAAATGCTTGGTGGGCAAACTATTTTGAATCACCCGTACCCCTACCCTACCCCTACTCCTACCCCTACCCCTGAAAAAGAAGTAGCCTTTGAATGTACATATAGGTTGGTAAGTGGATCAGTTGAGCCAGTTATAAATCAATCAGTTGATCAAGCAGTCAATCAAACAACCATTACCAATGTGTCAATCAGCCAGTTCACTAATCTGTTAGTTTATAATTATTTATAATTCCCAGTATGTTTCCACTTTCCAGTATGTTCTTTTCTTTTCTTTGTTTGACTCAGAGAGGATTGAAATTTCAGGCCCTCTTTGGCAATTTGAGATTGGGTAATTTTGCAATTCAGTAACTAGTTAAACAAAATTGTGGTATTACTCCGACCTTTCATAATATTGCTTTTTCCTGGAAATTGTAGATAATCATGGATTTCTGTATAGAAATGTATTTTTAAGTGTATCAAGAAACTGTCAGATGAAATACTCCCTTTTCCTTTCTGTGGATCAGGAATAGTAGACACATGCCTCCTAAGTTCTGAAAATAGTTGTCATTATTATTTGTTTTTAATCACCTTTAATACATTGTGGTGTATCTAATTGCTTCATAAATATGAAATGTTAACTATATAATAGTATAATAAGAAATAAGATTATCTTCTTTGGACCCTAGTCATGAGCAGAATCTCTCAATTCGACGACTAGTCAAACATGCAACTTTGAGGTGACTTTTCATGAGATTATTTTCTTTTGGTCATCCCACGACAGGTGCAGCTACACGCATTCCCATGTGTACCATGATTTTTACGTAATTGCCTTTTATAAGAGTTTTTTTTAAAAGCCTTGGTTCCTCCATGGTTGAACAGATTCGAATAAATTATAGTACATCAAAAACATCTGATTTACAATTGTGTGGATTATTCGCATAGTGTTTGAACCTATGTGTCCTTACCTTATCACAGAACGATTCCCGAGAAAACGTAATTTGCATTTGAGAAATTACCGAATGAGGGGTATGGGTCATGAAAATGTGCAACCTCTGCCACCTTTTGAGCTTGGAACCTATTTATTTGTACTGTAAAAGTATCGAGAACTCCTTCTGAATGCTGTTTAAAAAAATCAACAAAGGCATACAGGAGAAGGTTAGGCCTATCTACAGTCAAATGGATGACACCAATTGCAATTAGGTCCTTGCACATTTTGAGTTGACTGAAGGCACATTACATAGTCTACAAAGATTGGAAGGTATACATGTATGTCACGCCACCAAAAACGAGTTGGCCTTTTGTAAAACAACGGCAGCAGCTAGCATCACGTAATACAACGTACAGTAAAAATAGTATACAGCTTGTGTTCGTAAGTCACAAAGGTTTCCATGGTGTAATGCCTAATGGTTAGCACTCTAGACTCTGAATCTCGCGATCCGAGTTTAAATCTCGGTGCAACCAGTATCTTTTTAAATTTTGCTCATAAATTCATTCCTACAAGACTTCGGTAACAATGTTTAAAATGGAAACCCAAGAGGATGATGCGTTTTTTTCTACAGTAGTAGAAACTCGGGATAAATAGGTTTGCGGAGACACCATGTAAAGTCTCTTTTGTGAGAGAAAAGAGAGAATTTACATGGTGTCTCCGCAAACCTATTTATCCTGATATTCTCACCATGCAAACCTTCAAATCTCATTTAGTAGAAACTCATTCGAAAATTGAAAAAATCGGTGGTTTATAAATTATTTGATTTGATCATGAGTAGCGATCGCACTGGCCGCGTGGCCTCCTTTTCCCACGAATGGACGGCTTCAACATTCCTAACTTTCCTAACCAATTCCTAACGGCGGCCACTTTGAAGCTTTAGGAAAGTGTGTTCCAGATGTTAGGAAAACGTTAGGAATGCGTTAGGAAAGTGTGTTAGGAATGTTAGGAAAGCGTTAGGAATGCGTTAGGAAAGTGTGTTAGGAATGTTAGGAAAGCGTTGGCAATGCGTTAGGAAAGTGTGTTAGGAATGTTAGGAAAGCGTTGGCAATGCGTTATGAAAGTGTGTTAGGAATGTTAGGAAAGCGTTAGGAATGCGTTAGGAAAGTGTGTTAGGAATGTTAGGAAAGCGTTAGGAATGCGTTAGGAAAGTGTGTTAGGAATGTTAGGAAAGTGTGTTAGGAATGTTAGGAAAGCGTTGGGAATGCGTTAGGAAAGTGTGAGTTAGGAGTGTTAGAAAAGCGTTAGGAATGCGTTAGGAAAGTGTGTATAGGAATGTTAGGAAAGCATTAGGAATGCGTTAGGAAAGTGTGTTAGGAATGTTAGGAAAGCGTTGGCAATGCGTTAGGAAAGTGTGTTAGGAATGTTAGGAAAGCGTTAGGAATGCGTTAGGAAAGTGTGTTAGAAATGTTAGAAAAGCGTTAGGAATGCGTTAGGAAAGTGTGTTAGGAATGTTAGGAAAGTGTGTTAGGAATGTTAGGAAAGCGTTGGGAATGCGTTAGGAAAGTGTGAGTTAGGAGTGTTAGAAAAGCGTTAGGAATGCGTTAGGAAAGTGTGTTAGGAATGTTAGGAAAGCGTTGGCAATGCGTTAGGAAAGTGTGTTAGGAATGTTAGGAAAGCGTTAGGAATGCGTTAGGAAAGTGTGTTAGGAATGTTAGGAAAGCGTTAGGAATGCGTTAGGAAAGTCTGTTAGGAATGTTAGGAAAGTGTGTTAGGAATGTTAGGAAAGCGTTGGGAATGCGTTAGGAAAGTGTGAGTTAGGAGTGTTAGAAAAGCGTTAGGAATGCGTTAGGAAAGTGTGTATAGGAATGTTAGGAAAGCATTAGGAATGCGTTAGGAAAGTGTGTTAGGAATGTTAGGAAAGCGTTGGCAATGCGTTAGGAAAGTGTGTTAGGAATGTTAGGAAAGCGTTAGGAATGCGTTAGGAAAGTGTGTTAGAAATGTTAGAAAAGCGTTAGGAATGCGTTAGGAAAGTGTGTTAGGAATGTTAGGAAAGCGTTAGGAACTTGTATTAGGAAAGTGTTAGGAAAGTGAGAAGCGTAGGCTGTGCGTGATTAATTGGTCAGAACCCGTCACATGCATACCGTACACGATCGTACGTACAACGCGCCGGTTTTGATTAGGAGAACTTCGCTTCATTTCGGTCATCGCGTACGCTCTTCAAATTCGCCTTTGGTTTCTGCCGATTTGAGGTACGTTGAAACATTTTCTAATAATTTTGTAAAGATAATAGTAAGGAGGTGATTTGACCGTCATTAGTAGCGACAGCAGTGACCGCGTGGCCTGATGGACGTCCGACTTCGAATCGAAGGATTGGGGGTTCGAGTCCCTTTGTGATCGAGTTTTTTTAAATGTCTGCCTTACGTAAGACAGCACAATGTATACAGCAAAAAAAGTTCCATGGTGTAATGGTTAGCACTCGAGACTCTGAATCTCGTGATCCGTGTTCAAATCTCGATGATTTTTACCGATATAAATAACTTGACACCTCGTATTATTCACTGCAATCCATTCTTAGTCCAATAATTTATTACGTTTGCCTTCCGTATTACAACATAATTATAATTATAGTATACGGCTTGTATTCCTGAATCACAAACGGTTCCATGGTGTAATGGTTAGCACTCGAGACTCTGAATCTCGTGATCCGTGTTCAAATCTCGATGATTTTTACCGATATAAATAACTTGACACCTCGTATTATTCACTGCAATCCATTCTTAGTCCAATATTACGTTTGCCTTCCGTATTACAACATAATTATAATTATAGTATACGGCTTGTATTCCTGAATCACAAACGGTTCCATGGTGTAATGGTTAGCACTCGAGACTTTGAATCTCGCGATCCGAGTTCAAATCTCGGTGGAACCTGTGCATTTTTAAATTTGTTCATAAAAAAATCCTACAAGACTTCGATGACGATATGAACACCAATGAGGATCGTTTTTCTTCTACAGTAGTAGAAACTCATTCGAAAATTGAAAACAACCGGTAGTTAATAAATAATTATTTGTTTTGATCATGAGTAGCGATTGCATTGGCCGCGTGGCTAGTAGGCTTGTAGGCTATGGCGTCCGACTTCGAATCTGAAGAATGAAGGTTCGAGTCCCTTCGTGGTCGATTTTTGTTTATGTCTGCCTCACATAATTTATTAAGACAGCACAATAGCTTGCAATGTTATTGCATGTGCCACAAAAGATTCCATGGTACAAATGTTAGCACTCGAGATCGACACTCTGATTCTGAATCTAGTGATCCGAGCTCAAATTTAGGTGGAACCTATAAATTATATAGGACTGTATAACTTTCTTATATTTTCTCATAAAATCAAGATTTCAAGACTCCATCACCCGGGTCTTGCCCACGTTTCCTCCCAAGGTTTTTTTTTTTTTTGGGGGGGGGGGTCTGTGCCTTTGGGCGCCGAATCGACACTGGGACACGCTGGCACTTGCGACATTATTGTATGGCCCCGTATTGCATAAAATCTTACACACAGTCAAATCATTCCAAGTTCGATCCGTTCGGCCGTTTTTTGTTCCTTATAATTATACTGTCTTTATTTCAAACAGATGGCATGACCTAGCAGAGCTAGAGTGGTTTGCAGATCCAAAATTTCACCTGCTCTCCTCTCAGCCAAGGGGCACGGCGGGTCTACAGCCCGGAACCATCGGGAGATCTGGGTCTCATCCAAACCAGCTGTCATCCGCGCTTTTTCAATTCGACCGATACTCAGACCTTTACTTCACATCACTTCCTGCCAACTCAACCTGAAGTCTAGTACTGCAGATTCTACAGCAGCACCAGCTAGCGGTCAAATGGGTTCATAACCTATAGCAGGCGTACCTTCGCCCAGACATGCCCACTAGTCTTACGTAAAGACAGCACTGCAAGGTTGACAAACGCGCTTAGCTATACGGCTTCCGTCACCAAACGAAAGGAATCTCTGTATCAGTCTGCCACCATAATTATTATAATGATCCAAAGCTCCAAAATGCAGCAGTATTTTTTCCGTAATGGGCGACCTGCCGCCACTGATATGCCGTCTCACAAGATCCCCAAAGGGCCTTGTCCCCATAAATCACGCTCACGATTACACCACAACGAGATAGATAGTTGTACAGGCACTTCTTTCGCCCTTTCGTTCCGGGTGATTATTATCACGAAGTTTAGGTCCGCAAAGCCTTCGATCTGGCCGTGCGTCATCAGTCTCAGACGCACTCGTAATCTCGAAACATGGCGCAGGTGATCATCAGAAAATTGGCCAGGAACGCATAAATCAAGACAATTGAGACCTCTGGCTATACTTCCATCCATAATGTTGGGCAAAATCATAGATCTAGTCAACCTGTTAGGCCTAATATTTTGCTTACTGCCATTTTTACCTTTTTACCTCGCAGTGCTAATTACTTCGGTTCACTTTACTCACGTATTCTCTACCTTTGCCGCTACGTTCATGATTCAACAATCACTAGTAGTAGTACCATGATGACATTTTGAAATTGTATCATATATCGAATTAATTAATAAATGGAAGCAAGAAATACTTGGTTAATCTTGAATTAATCTTGTTCTCCAAAAGTGTTAACGCGTTCTTTTTTGTGTCTGTCACATCTGGGAAATATAGAAGTGAAAATTATTTTCTTTTGGAGTGACTGGGAAAGAAAAAAAATATTGTTTTTATATAATTATTCCTAACTCGGGATTGTTGGAGAGGAAGTGGGGTTCCCCCGCGAGAGGGCGCTATTCAACAAACTGTTTTTTCGCCAACAGCGCTGCTGCTGCATGAACATTTTGCCAGAGATCTCACACATTAGCGTTACACAGCACAGCAATGTGCCAACAACGAACGGACATTTCGTCCATGTAAAAAGCATCGAAAAGACCACTTCTACCAGGTGAGTGACCGCTCAACTGTGCGCTGTGTTTCGCTGTCAAGTGCTTGCTTCACTGTGATCTCTTTTTTTCCAGGCAGTTGCAAACCTGAAGTCGTGAACGAGCGGGCTGCAAAATTGACAACGACTACGAGTAGTACGAGGGGGTGTTTCACTTCTCTTCTAATCTTAGTTCAATACTAGTACAATATGTACCGGTATGTGTTCTTGCACCTGTACACATGTATGTTCGCATGCGTGTTCATGCACCTGTACGTGACGGTCACACTAATTGGCGTCAAGACACGACGTCAACACACCCACGTTGCGTTCAAAATTACCAAAAGCAGTAGCAGACTTTGTATCACCAGCCAAAACAATTTCTGCCTTTATGAGTTTATCTGGCTTGAAGTTGAAGTTGAAAAGGAGAGATGAGGCGTCCAGAAATTGCCGTTCCCTTTTAAATTTCCGCAGCGGCTATTGTCATGGTAGCAGTTTCCATTTTCTATAGTTACGGCACTGCAACTGCGCAAGCGCGAGGACATACGCCAGATCGAACAACGAAAATAGTGCTATCACAGTATGAGTGGCAACTTTGGAAGCGTGACTGATGAGTGATGTCAGCTGGCGACGATGCCGTCCGTCCGTCGTGCTTAATCCTGATTTGTTGCATGATACATTTGTCATTATTTGTTGCCACTGTTTGATTAAAGAAAATTACAACGTTGATTTATCTATAGCCATAGTAGTTTTATAAATTATATAGTCTGATAGTGGTCTTTTAATTAAACCTCCCTAAATTTAAATCGCATGACTTCTCGTATATTCTGCCGCCAAATACACGCACGCGAAGTCGATATCGTAGTACAGTGCATCGCTGAAGACTTTGTTAGGGATGATGATGTGTGTGCATGTGAAAACTGCTCAAGCCATTCAGCAGTGTGGAACCAGTGTGCTCTAGATAGTCTTACTGTCATCAGGAGACACTAGATTTGTGATGCATACATGTAATTCATGTGTCACTGAGTGATAGTGATAACTGAAGATCTGAATTTTTTTACTGGATTTCACTTATTTG
Organism: Luidia sarsii; assembly: GCA_949987565.1. Taxonomy (NCBI): domain Eukaryota; kingdom Metazoa; phylum Echinodermata; class Asteroidea; order Paxillosida; family Luidiidae; genus Luidia; species Luidia sarsii. The sequence goes on along the minus strand of OX465102.1, from coordinate 22,943,533 downwards.
AGGTGACTGGCATAAGTGGCATAGTATTTATGAAAATGCCAGAAGTATGTAGTTTCTGTAACCATCAGTAGCACCATGGGAAAGATTAGTAACTATCTAGACTAGACTAGACTGTACCCCCCAAAACAATTTGTACTCTGGCCGCATATCCAGCCGTACATACATGTAGTACTAGTAATTAGTTTCTGTACATGATGTGACTGCATGCATAATGCACATGTATGTACAGTATGTTCTAGTGATTTAATACAAAGTGACTTGGGTACAAAGTGACTTGGGTACAAAACAATTTGGGATCAAAACAATTTGGGTACAAAATGACTTGGGTCAGGTGCGAATTGCGAAATGAATTCGCTAAGAAGTGACCGGAGTAGGAAGTGACTAAGTACATGTGTGTACATGAATTACGAAATGACTGACAAAAAGTGACAATCCTTAAAAATGCAGAGTAGTGTACTGTACATTTATATAATAATTACCACCAGTATACTGTACATAGTTTGTTACGTACTACATTTATACATACTGTACTGTACATGTACATGTACACTGTACATGAACATGTACGATACATGTACATGTACTGTGTATATAATGTGCATAACATGTACAGTGTACGTATTATACGTTTATCAGGAGCCCAGTAAATGGACAGGGAGAAGACCATGTATGATGTAATGGGTGTACAGTACATGTGGTGTCACTCTACAGCCGGCTGACTGGTTAATACTACTGCAGTGTGAACCTTGGAATCATATCTGTACAGGTGCACATCCTGTACTGTATGTCATCAACAGAACAATAACAGTGTATGACTGAACAAAAAAAGCTCATTTTCATTGGGGTTTTATATGTGTGTACCTGTGTACATGTACGTACAGGTATACACATGTACATGTGTAGATCCCTCTACTGGTATTCATGACTGTCATGAGTGAAGGCAGTTTTGATACATGTACATGTATACTGTGCCCACTAATTAATCAGTGTACTACTACAGTACAGTACACACACATGTACTGTACATACATGTACTACATGTAGTAGTCACCCTGTACAACTACAAGTACTGTACATGACTACAAACATGTATATGTACATGTACAATGTATATTACTGTACATCAAAACATGTACACATGTACATGGGGGGGTACTCCATAGAGATTATAAATAAGACTAGAGGGGACAAAAATCTTGAGACGCTGAAAGGAGCGCTCAAGCATGTTAAGAACCTCGCAGACGCATACGCATGTAGACGCGCACGTACAGGGTGTATGAGACGCTCCCAATGATCCTGCACGTATGAACTGTGCTACAATGTACATACACGTGTACATGTGTGGTGCTATACAGAACTTTACAGAATACAACTGGTACATGTACAATGTACATGTATACATGTACTGTACATGTATGTGTGCGGTACGTATCAATTCATGTACATGTTTGTACATACCGGTATGTACACATGTATACTATACACACAGTACATGTTGATGTACTGTACATAATACTGTACATGTACAGTATATGATATTTATGTACATGTACATGTATTGTTTGTAACTTCTCTAAGGACATGTACAGTGTGTGTGTATGTTATTTGATCACCTTTCCTTATGTTATTTGAATTCAAACATTGCTTTGACAGTGGAATGTGCATAATACATACTGTACGTATTGTGTGGACTCCTTGGCTGTGTATACTGCACATGCATGACATGCGGTACTGGGCCAAGCATTACATGTGTACATGTGTATACATGTACCGGTACATGTACAGTGTATGATGGCAACATGAGATTAGCACCTTCCATTTCCTTCGTCGGTTTCAATTTCACTGGAGGCTCTTGTGTCATAAATTGTTAAGAAATATGAAATACCAGATGGGTGACATTACATTTGTACACGTACATGTACATGTACATGTACAGTACATCCATCGTGTCCATGCTCATGGATACATGTACAGTACATGTACTTGTACTTTACAATTACATATACATACACGTACATTATACAATGTACATGTGTACATGTATTATACATGTACGTGTTGTACATGGTACATGTACATTACTTTACTTTGGGGCCCACATTTTTTGTTTCTTTTGAGGAGTGGTCATGATCGAGATTCATAACTTTGCTGTCAACATTTCGAGGGCCACAAATTTTAATCTTATCAAGACCTTTGTCTTACAGTGCTGTACCCCAGGAGATGGATACTGTACCGTACATCCATGATCCAGGCTGCAATTTGTACATTACTTGTACAATGTACGTACAGTGTATACATGTGTACATGTACACACATCAATTGTACATGTGCATTTGTGTACAGTATACACACAACATGTACAGCCCAGGCCTGATGTACATGTACATGTACAGTGTACATGTAGCCAAGTTGCCTAGTTTACAAATACAATGTACATTGTACATTTAGGCCTACGTATAGTATACATTGTGTACATGTACATGTATCGTTCTAGAGACAAGCTGCTGTATTGTACATACTGTATACAGTGTACATCATTATGCGCACATGTACTGTACATGTGCATGTAGCCATGTACATACGTACACATGTACATGTAAGGTATCCTCCAATAACCGGTTTTCGACGATATAAGGACTTTTCTTCAAACTGAACAATGTGGACGAAAGTATCAGACTAAAAGAGGTCCCAGTCACTTTCTCCACACTACAGACTATTAGAATAATCATAGAGAAGGTTGATCAAGCCTGTCACTTCCGTAAGATTACCCGGTTTTGTTGACGTCCGCGGCGCACCGCGCAGTAAGCATCGTCACCTATTTTCGTCAGTGGTGTTTAGTAAGGTGTTCCAGTGCAGCCAAACGCAAAATAAATTCTTAAAATAACTCAAAATGCTGTGTGGCACTGTAAAATTCTTCCCTGTATGTTTTTTGTGTTCATCTTTGTTTTTGTTTTTCCACACTGCTTCTAACACTTTCCTCAAATCATTCATAATTTATGCTTAAAATGTATTGGTCTGGTTGATGTCTTCTTTTGTGACGTTTAAAAGAAAACTCCACAATCCTCTTTCTCGCTGCTTCTTCAGTTATGACTTTTCCCAATTTCACTCCAGAGACACATTTCCTCCTTCTTGGTACTTTCTCTAGCTGCCCTTTTCTTTTTTTCATTTAAAAAAAAAGCCTATTGGGCCATGTTACTTTTTGTCTTTAAATAATAATAAAAAATAAATTTAAAAAAATATATAAGCGAGACGCCCTATAGGAGGCTCCATAGTTTTTACCCTGAACGGACTGCCTCAAGTTGCGTGATATTTTTTTTTCTACGGATGTTGGGGTTTATTATGGTTCACTCAGATTTTTTTTAGGACCAACAATAAAGAAAACTGGAGCTTCGAAGCAACTGCCAATTTTGTACCTAGGAAAATAGACCCCAAAAGAGCAACTTTTTGAATAACACAAGTTTGGCCTACTGGAAAAGCCTTAAATTTCCACATTTTCGGTGACGGACAAGAGCAGGAAACCAACTGTAAGATACGAAGTCTGAGATCGTTATACGGAGTTGTTTTCATAGTGCAATAGTGAGTTAGAAGGCTAAGCGTCGAAAACGTGTAGCGTCGAAAACGGGGGTTCCCACGATACTTGTGTGCAGTACTTGCAATGCAGATATTAGGTGCAAATCTGTCGTGCAAATACGATTAGAGCTGGACAAACTGTACATTGTAAGCCCTGTTTTATGTGTTGTCGACCAAATCAGTGAACGGTACAAGGGTATGGCAGTTGGCACTGGGATTTCTTCAAGGCCCAGTTGACAGATTGGGTTCACACTTTCTGGATAAATTATATTTTGCATTAATAGTAATACATGTATACAACGGTACATGTACATACTGTACATGTACGTATACATCATGTACATGTACACATGTACAGTACATGTAGTCCGATTTGTTTTCACAACTGTACAGTATAGAACTGTACATGTGTACATGTATGCAAATGCAATTTGAATGCAGATTCCAATTCACCGCATGACCTTGACATGTACCAGTACTGTACAGCTTGATAGAAAGTGGAATTCCCAGAAACTACATGTACCCCACCGGAACAACGTCTTGCAGGAACTCATAGAATCCCGAACCACTGATTTTCAAGCAAACTGAATACATGTATATCGGTACTTGAATACATATATGTACACTGTACAGTACTGTATGTACATGTACAGTACATGTACCTGTATACGTATGATACCCTGTATGTATGTCACAGCCCCAAACTGATCAAATTGAATACAGTACATGTAGTAGGCCTACTGTAGGGCCATTTTTAGAAAAAGTGAACCAAAATGTCACCCATGTGACCCGACGTCATCAAATTTAAAGCAATACGCCTACTGTACAGTACATAAAAACTACAACCTTTGAGATATTATTCCTGGATTCATTGTTGTTTTCTTATTCATCTACAGTATGTAGATCTACACATGTATGGTGCAGTTGGTGCTATTATGGTGCGACGCATCGCAGAGCTTTATCAAAGTTTATGAAATCAGCCTCAGGAGTCACAGGTTTTAATTGCACCCAAGCTTACTGATTTTTTGTGTTTGGCATACATGTACATGTACATGTACACTAAGATTATACCCTCATTGAACCTGAAATACATGTACACATATGTACATATATGTACTGTACATTGTATGATGTACAGTATACACCCGGTATACATGTTAACTGTAAAATGTGAAGACTGCCTGACATTTTGCCCTAAGCAGAACCTTTCAAAGGCAGCAAGCGTGAAATAAAACTTGCATTCACTGTACATGTACATGTACCGGTATACGTATCAAATCATCACTGTACAGACAAGTACAAAACTGTACATGTACATGTACAGTACATGTACTTAATGTAATGCACATACTAGTGTGCCCCTTCATGTACCGGTACGATACATTACATAATGCATGTCCTGTATGGCGGTACATGTACATTTTACATACAGTATGTGTACATATTACTGTACAGTACGTGTACGTACAAAATGTTGCCTGATGAAGGTTAGCAGTTAGCAACAGAAACGTCGCTTCTAGCAACGACACATCGCGTGACTTTGATCACCTCTCTAATTGTCTACACCACCTAGATGAACAACCCTTTCATTTCTATTGAAAATGTATACATGTATACATGGAATTAATACAATATACACATGTACACTGTATGTACACACGTGTACATGTACATGTACATTTAATGTGTACAGTGTACATGTGAATGTACAGTATACTGTACAACAAATTAATGTACAGTACATGTACAATGCACATGTACAATGTACATGTACATATGTACACATAAACATTGTACATGTACTGTACCTGTATACAAACTTGTACGTACACTGTACAGTGTACACGTACCATGTACAGTACATGTACATGTACAAAAATGTACATGTACATGTAGATACAGTGTGTACAGTGTCATTGGGTAAACTTTTGTTACCCACTGTACCAGTACCGGTACTGTACATGTATCTGTGATCTGTGTACATGTCCATTAATTGTACCGTATTTCAGCAGGCGAGATGCAGTTCAGTTACATGTAGGCCTTCACAGATACATGTACCCCACAGGCTTGGTTCATCCATGAAGGATGGTTCATCTGACTGCAGTGTCTATGGCTTGGGAGAGGGGAACCCTGTGCAGATGGTTGGAATATTAGCAGCAGGACTCCCAACTGCGTGCATACCAAGCATTGCTCTGAAGACATGATAGGCCAGCCATTCATAGATTTCAGCTCTGTGTATTTCATTCATGTCCTTTGCTTAGCCTGTACTTGTGCTTACTGCCTACAGTGTACAATGTACAAGTACATGTACATGTACATGTACCGGGTACATGAGCAGTACAGTACAAAAACACCAGAGGCGGATTTCACAAAGTCTTATGATGAATCGTAACTCAACTTACGATTGATTTAAACCCATCGTTAGTCAATAATGATAATTAATAATAATTTATTTACAGAAGAATCTGTCACAAATTGAATTATTATACAAGGGACAAACATGTACTGGTACGTGACACGTGTACATGTATTGTATGGTCCAAATTTCTATTCAGGAAAGTGAATGTGGTTGAAATGGGATCATTTTTAAATCATTGTTTCTCACTCGATCGGTTCAGTCGGGGGTTGAACTTGTATTATGGGTTGTACACACATGTATTTACAGTACACTACATGAATAGAGAACAAAGCAATGTCTCCACAAGGTCGACAAGGATACGAAAATGCATGAGTACAATTCAGTACATGTACATGTACATATGTATACGTGTGTACGAAGTAATGTGCACTGAAACATGTACAAGTGTACATGTACAGTACTTGATTGTACATGTGCCCGTACAGTACATGTACTCTGTACATTCAAATATTGTACGTACATGTACATGTTGTACATGTACATGTACAGTGTGTACATGTACTGTACTGTAACTGTACTGTACACGTGTACAGTACAGTACATACATGTACAGTGCATGTATGCAACTTTTGTAGGCTCACTAGGCTGTAAGATTAAATTTTCGGAGAAATATGAGACCCTTCCAATTTCTTGGCACAGAACCAATTACCCTTACACTGTACATGTGACAATTTCATTACCCCCCCCCCCCCCCGTATGTTTTTTTTGTACAGGACTTAGGTCTACTGTGTACATGTACATGTGTAAATGTACATGTACATGTAGATTGTACACTTCCTTACACGGTATTTTACGTGTGTTGTGTAAAATATTGCTGTGAAATTGGAGGGATGCACATGTACACGTACGGTATCTATCTAGTACCTACGGTGCGTGTACATGTACGCACTTCTACATGTAGATGTGTATTCCTAACACTGCTCAAGTCCTCTTATTTTACCACGGCTGCACATGCATGTACAGTAATTGCCTCCCGAAGTGTGTGCGCTTATCATACAATACATGCCCACGTGGAAAGGGCTGGGAGAAAGCCATCCAGAAATATTCAATTTCCCCTCCAAGGTAATCAAGCATTTGTCCAGGGAAGGGAGGGGGGGGGGGAGAAAAGAAAAAGAATTAAGGACGAGGGTCTACATAAAATAATGTACATGTATACATCTGTACATCCTCTGGTCTGGAATGCAGCCGGTCAACAAATGACCAAATGGCAGGGTTTGGCAGCTACAGTGTACATGTACTTCAACATCACATGTAAAGTACAGTACAGTACTGTACATGTGACGGTATATTAAACCACATGTAGTAGATGTGTACAGGTACCGTGAATACATGTACAGACCTGTACATGGACTGATGGACATACACCATACATGTACATTTGTTGAATGGATTCCATGCAATTCAGGATGCAGCCTCGATTGTAATTTATCGTTGTATTGGCACTTGAGGTTCATTTGAAATAACACATAATGACGTACATGTAATCATTTTTATGTGATGCGTTACCATTGATCTCTATCGATCGTGTCTAGATGGTGTTATTGGTGTACATAACATGATGAACATGGAGGTTATTTTTTTCCAGTGCATTTGGCTTGGATGAGTGACCAGATTGCATCATACGTACTGTACAGCCTATCAAATGGAAGATACAGCTGTACTTGTACTGATCGTGTACAACTGTACATGTACATGTACATGTATGTACTGTTACATGACTACATGTACATGTACATGTACATGTACATGTACATGTACACTGTACATTGCAAATTACAGTACACACATGGTACATGTACGTGTACGAAGTTCATGTTATCAGTACCAAGGTCACCATTGGTGTGCTACTTTTCTGACCACTGTGACCATGATGTACATGTACATGTACATGTATCCTTTGTACTGCCTTTACTTGCACTGTACGTACCGGTACATACTGTACCGGGTACATGTTCTGTGTGTGTACAGAATTTGCGGTTCTCTCTGTATAGGCCTACATGTACATGTATTTATCCAGTGCAGCTGCAGGCACTAGCTGTGTGACCTTTAGAATCAAGTCAGTGGACTAAAATTGCCCATAATAACCGAGCCACACACTACAGTGTACAGTATACTGTACATGTACTTTATGCAACTTGCAGGTTCATGTACAGTCCACATGTACACGTACGGTACATACACACACAGCTCAGCTCAGCGTACACCATGGACATGTACGTACCCGTATCCATTCACATATACACAAGTTGTATGTACGCGTACACAATGTACACTGTACATGATGTGCAAATTGTACATTATGCAAGTACTGTACATGTACAGTATACATGTACATGTACATGTACATGTATATGTACATTGTACCGTACAGCATAAATATGTATACATGTACATGTACACATGGAGGATTCCTACTAATTCCTCCATGATGTACATGTACGTTACTAACACTGTACCGGTACATGTACAGTGTACCTTGTACAATGTACATGTAATACGTTCATGAACCGGTACATGTACATGTACGCATGTAAACTCATTGTATTGTACATACTGTACAGTACATGTACAGTACATGTATGTGTACACGTACATGTACACATTACAGTACATGTGGTGAGCTCTGTATCCACTGGAACATTGTAAAGTGGTAGTACTATACTGTACATGTACATGTGTAGGCCTTCCGGTGTACTGTTTACATGTACATGATGTACATGTACATGTACATGTACATGTGTAGTTGCCTGAGATATCTGGATGCAGAGACTGAAAATGAAATGGAAGAATATGCTGAGAGCATTCGGGGTCGGAGACATAGACAGCATCGATTCACAGTGGCGGGACCATGAAGGAAAGCTGAGAGCGCCTGGCTGGCATGAAAGCCTTCAAGCTCGGGACGGAAGACAGCAAAATTGCAGCCTAGCCAGGCTAGCAGTGATAACACAGTACACGCTGATGGTCTCTACTCAGATGACAGTGGACACTCGTCCAGTGCGTCCTATTTAGACAAATTGCGGCCCGTGGTGAAAACGGTGCGCCTTCGGATTAAGATACGCACACCCCCAGCTCAGCCCCCGGGGGTTGAGATCAGTCCACTCTCAAAAGGAAGCCAGCTCTTCTATAGCGTCAACGTATGCCGTACGCTGACTGTGCTCAAGTCCTTGTATAGTCCTGTATACTGTGTGGCTGATCAGGTATACAGTGTATTTGTACCGTCACGTACGGTGCGTGTCTACATGACCATTAATCAGCGAGAATGATATCCCTGTGGATTGTTTGACAAACTGCTCCACAAAAGGCCACCGTTTGCTAATCGAATTTGCCAGTCAGGGGATAGAAAATATGGAGACAACACACACACACACACACAGTACAATGTACAAATACAATGTACACAAATGTAATTTCTGAATTAGTGAATAGTTTATTATGCACTCTATGAATTGACATCCCAATTGTTCCGGCCATATGCAGTACACACACTATCAATTCACTTTGCATTGCAATATATACTACATAAGACATAACATGACATTAAAGTTTTAAACAAGACAAATAATCAAATGTCCACAATTTCTTTGGTTAAAGACAATTTTGCATTGACCTTAACTCTCAAGTTTATCATCAAACAAACAAAGGGAGGGAAACCTGAGTCAACCAGGACTAGTGTAACACTGTACAGTGTACATTCAGACAGCGACGTTAGTTAAAACGCCTTCTATAACCAAAGGGGGCAAGTCGTGAATCTAAAACTATGTGCGTTCATACTGCTTCCTACAGCAAGCAGAACCGGTTCGGTTTTATTTTCGATTTTAAAACGTCACGCACTCTGCCCCACATTCAGTGCATACATGTACTTCTGCTCATGCATAAAGCACGCGCTACATGTACATGTACATACCCCCAGAACTGTGGGGTTCTACGTCGTCCGCTGCTCTCCCGACCGGAACCCCACAGATAACTAGGCTTTTTTCCCATAGGCTTCTGTGTAATGTTCACTAGTGCTGTGGCATAGGGATCAGCAGGTTCAGCATAACTCATAAAATACTGCACTTCATTTTGCCGAAGATTTCTAGCAAATGTGGTTTACGTACCACGCACCTGTGTGCAACTGTCCATGTGGCGAAAATGTGTCGATTTCCCCCCCAAAAGGGGCGAAAACATCCCGGTTCGGTCGCAAGATCCAAACGGCAGCGCTGCAACTGGCAGTCTGGTCCCCTGTACGTCTTCGCAGCTAGCCGCTATACCGTACTACATATATAAAAGTTGCTGTTTTGGGGTCTATTTTCCTAGGTACAAAATTGGCAGTTGCTTCGTAGCTCCAGTTTTCTTTATTGTTGGTCCTAAAAAAAATCTGAGTGTACCATAACAAACCCCAACATACGTACAAAAAAAATATCACGCAACTTGAGGTAGCCCGTTCTGGGTAAAAACTATTGGGGTTCCGAAAAGGCGTCTCGCTTATATAATTTTTTTTTATTTTTTATTATTATTTAAAGGCATAAAGTAACGTGGCCTAATAGGCTTTAAACAAAAATATAGGAAGGGAAGGAGATGGGAAGGAGAGGGTAGCATGAAGGGAAAGGAGTTGATAGGTGATAATAAAAAGTCAATCCAACTTCCCCATCTCAAAGTGTCTCAGGGCAATGGAACACAATTAATGCAAACCAATGAGTGTTTTAATAAGCATAAATTATGAATGTTTTGAGGAAAGTGTTAGAAGCAGTGTCGAAAAAAAACCCCAAAAGATGAACCAAAAAACATACCACAAATGATACAGGGAAGAATTTTACAGTGCCACACAGCATTTTGAGTTAATTTAAGAATTCATTTTGCGTTTGGCTGCACTGGGACACCTTACTAAACACCTCCGTCGAAAATAGGTGACGATGCTTACATGTACTGCGCGGTGCGCCGTGGACATCAACAAAACCGGGTAATCTTACGGAAGTGACAGGCTTGATGATTATTCTAATAGTCTGTGGTGTGGACAAAGTGACTGAGACCCCTTTTAGTCTGATACTTTCGTTCACATTGGTCAGCTTGAAGAAAAGGCCTTATATCATCGAAAACCGGTCACTGGAGCATATTATACAGTGTACATGTACTGTACGTGTGTATACCGGTACATACTACATGTATTACTAGTACATGTGCATTGTACAGTGTACATGTACATGTACATGTAGGCCAACTGAGATTTTCCATTTGTAAAAAAAGAGTTAACAGTGTGTACATGAACATGTACATGTACATGTACATGTACACGTATACATGTACATGTACATGTACTGCACACTTCTTTACAGCAGCATGCCCCTTCCATCCTAATAAAAACCTTTACATGTACCTCTCGAACTGGGTTTTGTGTTTAACAAAATGGCTGGCTGTTAGTGTGGGATGAAGTTTGTTTTTTCATGGAGGGCTGCCCTAGGCTAGGGGCTACATTGTACTCTATAGTCTATAGCCGTGTTCCCACTGGACTTAATTTTGTCAAATACCGAGGCTGAGCCCAGTGGGGACTGGGGAACACTTGGTAAACTGACGTCCCTGTCAATTAAGTTACCGCAACCGTGATGTAAAACTAACATGGCGAGAGGAGTCGCGGAAGACTTCCGCTCAGCCACGGTAACTTAAACAGGGCCGCTAAAAAGTCCAGTGGGAACAGCCCTGTCGTGTTAATCTACCGCAAAATATAAACAGAGCAGCTTCCTGTGAACATTTACGTCACCACTGTGCAGAAATGGCTAGCAGGAGTGCGAAAGTGGTGGTATGGTTCCCTGACGCCAACACGCCAGTACAGTACTGTACATGTACATGTACTGTTGTACATACATTTGTACATGTACATGTACAGTAGGCCCTACATGTACCGGTAATGCGGTATACACGTGTACCATTCAATCGTTCATTTGTACAGTGTATGTAACTGTAAAGACAAGGTTTTCAAAAGTCTCTCCATCATATTAAATTCAAACTCTGCTCATAAATGTCGTTCAAAATTCGAGGCAACCTTTATTTCCTTTTCCTTCTCAAAATGAATTTTGCATTCTATGGAAGGTCACATTGGCTAGCATGCTGCACGCGCACATGTCATCCCAGTGTGTACTACATGTACATGTACTCCATGGTTGTATGCACTGTGCAGACACACAGCGTCACAGCCACAGCGTGGTGTTGCACAATATTTTCTTCTAAATGTACAAGCTTTTTGGTACGAGCAGGATCGGTCACGAAACCCTCAGCATGATTGAGTTTGGTTTTGGTTCCTCCATGTAACATTAATGCAATGCCGGGGCCAGGTGCAGACGTTGAAGTTACATTGTACATGTACATGTACATGTACCTGAAAAAGAACGTCGATCTCACACAAGACACAGTGACACAACTGACACAATCTGTTGATTGGACAGCGTGCAATGACCGAACAGCACGTAACGACTAAGCGTATTGGCTGCTGATACCCATCGTTACACGTGCTTGCAGGGTCGGTTGTCTGAGTCAACCTCTTTATTGTTGCTTTGTTGGCTTGATGACGTTGCACAATTATAACAATATTTTATGAGGATTTATGATTTTATTTTATGAGGCACACGCTTATTCATTAGGCCCCCCTATAAAGTTAGATTTTTGCAAATTGTGGTCAAGGGAAATGCATAGATGTAGGCGTACAGTACAGTAAAATGTACATGTGTACATGCATGGATTGTGCATGTACATGTACACGTGTACACCATGCTGACATGTACAATTGTACATTGTGTGTACAGTGTAGGCCTGCACATTGTACACGTAAATGTACAAGTTGTACATTACAAGTACATGTATGTACACCTGTACAGTTGCAGTAAATGTTGTACCAGTACTGGTAGACTATAGACATCATCACATGTACGCAACCATCTGAATTTTTGACACTAAAAATGTGGAAGGTACATGTACATGTACATGTACATGTACACTATGTGTACATGTAATTAATGTACACATGTACATTGTACAGTACACTGTACATGTACATGTACATGTATGTGTAACTCATCATTTTATGTACATGTACATATAGTCATATACACATGTACATGTACACTCATGTACCAATATACTTACTTACTTTGCCAAGCAATTCCAAATCAATAGGCCAAACTTCCCCAAATATTAGCCTTTCTCCATTTCTAAGCCTTTGCATATTTGATGGTACTTTTGCATAATTTAGGTCATTCCCATTTCTGCCAAAAATTGAGCATGTTCCAATTACAGTATTCCATGTACACGTCTGCATGCCACCCAAAAAATAATTGATGAGTGTAATGATTACTGGCCCTAACCACTGTTGCTATGCAACCGGCCAATCAGCATTTGGAACTCCAATTGTTGACGTGTTGACGAAGTAAACACAGAGGTTGTCTCCAGAGCCGATGTGCTCTTGATATGGCGATGTTAATGTAATTTTTCTCAGTCGTACAGTAACAAATGGCGTAGAAATAGACCAGAAGATCAATCATACGCTGTTAAAGCTCCTACACACCATTTGCACCAATCCAAATTTCCACTTGACAAGTTTTGTTATAAGAGGAAGGACTGTAGATACCAATATCCGACATGCTGTGAACTTTTAGTGCTTGGCATGCTGTTGTTTTCATTAAAAGTGGACTTTTGTATGAATTTCCAACGTTTGTTAAAATTGAAACAACTTTTGGAAAAAAACATGCTTACATGTACATAATGCCCCTTCACACCATTTGCACATATCCAGCGTGGTCCATTCGCAATTACCGACAACTGTTTCGGGATTTGCATTTTGGTAATTCTATTCAGTAAGCAGTTTTCAACATCTTTGTTTCGAGATTTAATTAGTCGCAATTTTCTGGTTTAAACCTCTAGAGGCTACATGTATTTAGCTACCCGGTAGATGCATTTTACAATCCAAAAAGTTTTTCGCGAGCTGTATACATACAGTATGCTGGATTAGACAAAGTACATGTACATGTACCCGGTATGGACGCGCTTCTCAGCCCTTTACCAATGGTGTACATGTATAGGGGCTTTAACCTCAGATACCAATGTATCACAAGCACACTCTTCTTTACAATACCCATTGTTCAAAACTGAAAGGTGTGGAAATATTAATGTTTAAACGATGCAATTTTAAACTCTTCAAAAAGTCTGCTTTTGCTCCGTGGATGGATTTGCCATTTTGTGAAAATGACGATTTGTTTCCAAAAAAATTAAGAAAATTGGCAAAATTTGCTTTGTAAAATTTTGTCATTAATATTGGACAAGTTCAAATAAGAACTCTTTAAAATGACATGAAACAGTAAGAGAAAACATTCTAGTAAACACAAAAAATTTCTTGGATAAACATGTTCACACATCACAGCATTGCACAGTGCACACACAAATTATAATTAGCTCCCGTAGGATTGACCAAAAGAAATCAATTTCTTTCAGGAGGCTCTCCGAACTAAAAACAGTAAAATCACACCGTAAAATGTTGAGACTGATGGACTCCTAATGGAGACCGATCGTTTGCCTCTACCGCGACCGTATCCTCCGTACGATGCTGGAGGGCTCGGCTATCATGTGACAGCGACAGCACAGGATGCAGCGGAAGACCTGCTTGAAGTGGGGATGCTTGAGCCCGTAGATGACGGGATTGAGCATGCTGTTGAAGATGATGATCATGCCGGTCCAGGGGATGACGGGGTCGCTGGGCGGGATGGTCAGGGCCACGGCGAAGGGGGAGAGGCAGGCCAGGAAGGCGCACATGACCAGGAAGAGGTTCTTGGTGATCTCAACCTGGCGTCGGTTGAGGCTCGTCGTTAGTGCTCTGCCCTCAGGGCTCAGCTGCTGGCTGCTGCGGGTGTCGGTGGACTTCGAGGTGTCGCTGCTGGGCGTCATGGACATGGCGTGCTGCGCCAGTCTCTTGCTGTGCTGGGTGACATGCCGGTAGATCTTGTAGTAGCAGACAAAGAGGATGACCAGCGGGATGGGGTAGATCATCACAGAGCCCACCAGGCTGTAGTAGTCGGATGTCTCATTCGAGGTGTCCTGGCTGCACGACTTGTACTTCTCCGAGTAGCCCCACTTGCCGAGGCCCACAAATGGGAGGGAGCAAATGAGCAAGGGGTACAGCCAGGTGGCTGCGAGCATCGCCGTGATCTTCCTGGGGGTGTAGAGCGTCCGTAACAGCCCTACGGGCTTGGTGATGAGCACGAACCGGTTGATGGCGATAGCTGCCAGCGTCAGGACACTGCAGCAGATGCACATGTAGCCGATGGCAGCCGACAGCGAGCAGACGATCTCGGGCAGGGGCCAGCCCTCCTTGCTCAGCAGGGCCAGCGCGTTGAAGGGGGCGCAGAGGCAGGTCACCAGGTCGGCCACGGCCAGATTGACCACGAAGACATTGGTCCGCGTCTGGAGCCTGCGGGACAGGAGGACGGCCACGATGACCAGGACGTTGCCGGCCAGCCCCAGGAGAGAGACCAGGCTGACGATGCTGGCAATGACCGCCCTCTGGGTGTAGTCCTCAAATAAGAAATTGCGTTCATCGCTGCCGCTGTCTGTCATTGTCCCTGACTGGTTGCTCATGTCGTTGGTTATTGTGGTGACGGCAAGCTTGCCATGGGAATGTGCAATACGATGTTGTTGACTTCTGTGGTCTCACTCCTTGCAGTAGTTCTTCTGTTGAGATTAGAACAAATATTATCATAGTATAATTAACAATGTACGGTCGGCCTACATGTACATGTACGTCTACACGTACCGGTATGTGTACACACGTGCATACATACACTGTACTGTACACTGTGTACCGGTACATACCGTAATGTCTTTTTACATTAGACCAGTCTAACAATTCCCCAGAAGTACATGTACATGTATACGTACAGTATGTGTACACGTATACGTGCGGTATGTACTCGTACACTACAGCACATGGACCTGTGAGGTTAATTCCATAAATCAGGGGTCCAACTTGTGACATTTTGGTGTCCCTACCGGGTAGTACACATACATGTACCAGTACAGTGTATAAGTGTACCGGTATGTTGTAAAGTGTTTGAAACATTCAGTTTTCCCACCATGTACATGTAGGCCTGATATTGTACATGTAACAACTTGAATGAAAAGTCCTGTTGATTAAACAGTACTACAGTGTACATGTACATGTACATGTACATGTACATGTACACTGTACAACGTACATGTACATTGTACATGTTCATGTACATGTACCTGTACATATTATACATTGTACTGTACAAATGTACACGTATCCATATCAATACTGTTCAATCTTGAAAGTTCATTATGTTGTTAAAATATTACCGGTACATAATGCAAAATGGTCAAAAAGCTGAGTGGTGATGAATAGCATACATGTACTGTACATGTACATGTACATGTACAGTGTACATACACATGTACATGTACATGTACGTATGTACATGTACAGTGTACATGTACACATGTACATGTATGTACATGTGTACAGTGTACATGTGTACAGTGTACATGTACATACACATGTACATGTACATGTACGTATGTACATGTACAGTGTACATGTACATGTATACACATGTACATATGTACATGTACATGTATGCTGTACATACTCTTTACAGTAACACCATGTACATGTACATGTACAATGTACCGGTACGTACATGTACACCCTGTACACAAGTGAGGACACCAAAATTACACAAATTGGACCACTGGTGGATTTACTGGCATCGGTACATGCCATATACAGTACCCATGTGCAACACTTGTACATGTGTACTTGTCAGTGCTTGTACAGTACAGTTGTACCACGGCTGTACATGTACCGGGTACACGTGCAGGGTGTATCTCTCTTTGGCAATGAACATGTACTTGCCCATTCACAAGACAGCACATTGATCATGACAGTGTTTCTTCCAAGTGCTGGGTACAAGCACAACCGTGACAACCAGACAAGAGCAACAATCATTTGGACAACTCACCTACATGTACATGTACATGTAGCCTACATGTACCATCCACCTACCTGTACTGTACTCTGTATCACCATGGTATCACTGGTCTGTTTGCAAGTTAGTACACGTGCACGTATACACGTATAGTGTACCTGTACCGGTAGGCTGTAAACAGGTAAAGCATGCCGGAAATAAGTGCGAAATATATGCTGCACTTATATGCTGCACTAAAAAGTTTGAACAAGTACAGGCCTAACCCATGCACCGTTGCATTGTCAGTTTGAATTGAACTGGGTTCTATAACTACAGTACTGTACGTGTAGGGGGCCTACATTGTATAATACACATTAATAATTTTGGCTGCAGGAGCATTCTGTACATTGTACAAACTACAATGCACTTTTTTGGCAGTCAGTGGCTGTGTTAGTGTGATAAAAGGGAGCCTTTGAAAGGCCAGTCCTTGACAGAAGTCTGACTGTGTACCGGTAAGTTCCTTTGTGCACACAGAAGCTGTATGTGTTGATATTTTGGCAAATAACTCTATTAATGGCACCAGTAGGCCTAAAATCTATATGAAGCAACTCGTCATTTACGTACCTCCTTATACATGTATCTCCAACTCCACTCGCCCTTTTCTTAAGATGCAAACAGCAATTTGGTCAATCGGGCAACAACTCATCAGGGATCAGGCAAAGTTTCCTTCTTTTTGCTTCTAAATAAAGTACTGTACAGGATCTGGGAGCCAACTTTATAGAGCCGCATGCATGTACATGTACATGTGTGTAAGCACCCAAATTTGCTCATTGCATTCAACTTGTATTCAAAATATTGGGTGCTTCGCTGAGGATACAAGTGGAACTGGCAACATGACTTTAATATTGGGCAAGGCTTTTCATGCTTAGGCAAATGTTAGAGCTATTAAAAGGGGCTCTATGGAACTGGCCCTAGGGCCCAATTTCATAGAGCTTCTCAAGCGTGGAAATCCACTAAGCACGAATAGTTATCTGTGTGTAAACAGAATTGCAAACTGTAGGTTGATTCAAAGTCAGTTGGGTTTGAATTGCAAATTCCACTTTTCTTTGCTTAGCGTGAACCAAAAACGAGGTTTGAGTTGCACTGCTGTGCACAGTAACATTCAAGCCTCTGCAGAAACAATTATTTTTGCAGTACAGTTTGATTGCTGTTTGGTCAGCCATCAGTCAGTCTACACCAGTGGTTACTATTGCAGTAGTGGGCTCATTGTGCACATAAAAATTCATTCACAGTAAAAAGAGTAAAGTATCAACCGCTTCACATGTCCTCTCAATCTAGGAAGGTCAAAGAATCTCCGGTAATAACAGTGGAGAGAACAGGTACCGGTACTGTCATGGTAATTTGAAGGTTCAAGCAGGGATAGGGTTACCTGGTAAGTGCGTAAATACCGAACATTGTACACAAATGTACATGTGTACAGTACACCTACATGTACATGTGTTCATGTACATGTACCCGCTATGTACACAGAGTACATGTACATGTATACATGTACATGTATACAAATGTACATGTACATGTAGACTCACCTGGCGTCACTTCAACAGGCTCTCCAACACTTAATACAGTACACGTACATGTACAATGTACATGTAACTTGTAAGTGCATCGACACGTACACACATGTACACATACTGGGTATGTGCCAGTTAAAAGAAAAAGTAATAAAATTGTCCATATCTGCTACAGTATTTTTCACAACGTTATCACGCTTATCATTTAAGCAGAACTTTTTGTAGCGTGTGAGCACTTGAAAGTGAATCACTTGAGTAGCCAGTGGATTGATAGAGTCTGGGCACAGTACATGTACCACCAGGTCCATGCACACACACCATTTAATTTTACATACTTTGTACATGTACGTGTACAATGTATGTGTACATGTACATGTACAGTGTGTACATGTAGTGTAGTGTGTAGCAGTGACGTACAGTGCACATTGTGCACCCGGTAGTACATGTACATGTACACTAATGTAATACAGGATGTTTGAGCGTTTTACAGCGAGCACGCAGTAGTCTTACCATGTTTACATGGTGGGACAGCTTCCCTCAGGACTCTTTTGGCCCTGTTAAAGTTACTGTGGCTAAGCGGACAGTTTCTGCGACTTCTGTACATGTAGGCCTACTTGCTTCTTTGTTTTTTGTTTGTCTGTTTGTTTGTTATTTGTCTGAATGGCTTTTGTTTGTTAGATTGTACTGCTCTTCTTTTGTTAATATAATATGTGGTGGTTCTATGATATATATAATGCATTAGGCCCTATTTATTTACGGTAACTATTTCATTGTAAATTAAATTATCAATTTAGTGTTTTATTTATTAATAAACATCTATGTACATGGATACAGTACTGTACATGTACATGTACATGTACATGTACATGTACATGTACGGTACCTGGTACATGTACATGTACATGTAGGTACATGTACAGACCTTTGTATGTGTACAGAACTATAACTGGCATTTAGTTTGCTGTTGGATGACACTGATAAAATAAGAAAAATAAGAATTAGAAATGCACTTACATATGTACATGTACCCGGTACATGCATGTGTATGTATCTTCTGACTGAGTCTGTAGAATTCCTTAGCCATCCATGCTGTGTTCTGTTTACCGCTAGTAATGGGTAACGAGACTAAATGCCTTCACTACAGACCAATTCCATAGGGCACATTGAGCGTGAAAATCTACTTAGCATATAAAGTCATCTCTGTGTGAACAGGAGTACCGGTATAAGCCACATTGTGCTGCGATGCCAATTGCTTTTTGCTTTTTACTTTATTCCACCATTCTTCACTTCTCATGAAACAGACCCGAAGATGGAGATCACTGTCAGATCAATCAGACTATGATAACCTTAGAGCTAGACCAACGTACAATATCGCAAGGAAACTCTCTACAAATACATATAATGTGCCCATTAAAACTGAAAGGGGTGAAAATATTATGTTCCGAAATATTCAATTTTAAACTCAATTTTAAAAAGTCTGCTTTTTGCTCCGTGGATGGATTTGCCATTTTATAAAAATGCCGACCATTTGTTTCCCAACATTTCCTTAAATTTGCAAATTTCGCTTCAAAATGTTGTCATGAATATTCCTATTTACATGTAGAACTCTTTAAAATGAGAGAAAACGTTCTAAAACAAACAATAGCGCCTACATGTACAGTATACATGTATATGAACAATAAAATGAACAATATGCTTTACCCGATGCTTGATGAAAACACTGAGTATCACGTCAAGCGGGGCAAAACCTCATTGAATTGCCGGTACATTCTCCTCCATGCAAACATCATGTTACACGTATGTAACATGGTACCCGCCACTATACAATATTCAAATCCACCACACGATCTCAACTACATGTAGCTCGGTGGTCAATTGGCTAAAGATGTCTGCACTAGAAAGCGGGAGTCGTGGGTTCGAATCCTACCCGAGCTGCCTGAAAGTTTTTCATCAGAAATCGGCCAAAGCACTGAGTGAGCATGCCGTGTTTATCATGTCGAGCAGGGCAAAACCTCATTGAATTACATTCTCCTCCATGCAAATATCACATGTTATAAAATTATTACATAAACTGAAAAATATCAAAAATTAGGAGAGCCTGATGTTTCAGTCCTTGCAGGACTTTTCTCAAAGGAATTTTTGATTTTCGCTTTTCAGTCAATTTAGTCAGAAAGCACTAGCAGTTTGCAACATTTTGGCATAAAAACTAATCAATAATGAAAACAAAACCAACATTCAATTAGCTCCCATAGGATTGCCCAAAAGGAACCAATTTCTGTCAGGAGGCTCTCCAAACTAAAACCAATTAAATGTTGAGACTGATGGACTCCTAATGGCGGCCGATCGTTTGCCTCTACTGCGACCGTATCCTCCGTACGATGCTGGAGGGCTCGGCTATCATGTGACAGCGACAGCACAGGATGCAGTGGAAGACCTGCTTGAAGTGGGGATGCTTGAGCCCGTAGATGACGGGATTGAGCATGCTGTTGAAGATGATGATCATGCCGGTCCAGGGGATGACGGGGTCGCTGGGCGGGATGGTCAGGGCCACGGCGAAGGGGGAGAGGCAGGCCAGGAAGGCACACATGACCAGGAAGAGGTTCTTGGTGATCTCGACCTGGCGTCGGTTGAGGCTCGTCGTCAGTGCTCTGCCCTCAGGGCTCAGCTGCTGGCTGCTGCGGGTGTCGGTGGACTGTGAGATGTCGCTGCTGGGCGTCATGGACATGGCGTGCTGCGCCAGTCTCTTGCTGTGCTGGGTGACATGCCTGTAGATCTTGTAGTAGCAGACAAAGAGGATGACCAGCGGGATGGGGTAGATCATCACAGAGCCCACCAGGCTGTAGTAGTCGGATGTCTCATTCGAGGTGTCCTGGCTGCACGACTTGTACTTCTCCGAGTAGCCCCACTTGCCGAGGCCTATGAATGGGAGGGAGCAAATGAGCGAGGGGTACAGCCATGTGACGGCGAGCATCGCCGCGATCTTCCTGGGGGTGTACAGTATCTGGAACAGCCGCAGCGGCTTGGTGATGAGCACGAACCGGTTGATGGCGATAGCTGCCAGCGTCAGGACACTGCAGCAGATGCACATGTAGCCGATGGCAGCCGACAGCGAGCAGACGATCTCGGGCAGGGGCCAGCCCTCCTTGCTCAGCAGGGCCAGTGCGCTGAAGGGGGCGCAGAGGCAGGTCACCAGGTCGGCCACGGCCAGGTTGACCACGAAGACATTGGTCCGCGTCTGGAGCCTGCGGGACAGGAGGACGGCCACGATGACCAGGACGTTGCCGGCCAGCCCCAGGAGAGAGACCAGGCTGACGATGCTGGCAATGACCGCCCTCTGGGTGTAGTCCTCAAATGAGAAATTGCGTTCATCGCTGCCGCTGTCTGTCACCGATTGGTTGCTCATGTTGTTGGTTAGCATCGTGGCGACAGCAAGATTGCCATGGGAATGTGCAGTTACTGCAATATGATGTTGTTGTTGACTTGGAAATCTGTGGTCTCACTCCTTGCAGTACATGTACATGTGTGTGTAGTTCTCCTGTTGAGATTAGATCAAATAACATTTTAGTATTTAGGGCTATTGTACCATATGTACATGTAGATTACATGTTTTACTTTACACTTACCGGTACATACATGTACAGTACCGGTACATACATGTACATGTACAGTACATGCGGTACCGGTACATGTACAACTGTACCCCGGTACATGTACTACATGTACAGTTGTACATGTACCGGTACATTGTACATGCTGTACATGTACTGTACAGTGTATGAAACATTCAGCTTTACTCCATGTAATAATTATTGTAAGAAGTCGTCCTGATGATTGCATGGTCTTGTAGGACTGAATTATTATACTTTTCATGTTCATGTACCTGTATAATACAGGTATGCAGTACATGTACTGTTCAATCTACAAAGTTGTTCATTACATTGTTATGATACATGTATGTATTTCATGCAGGAAAGCTGAATGGTTTGCACATGTATATGTATGTACTGTGTACATGATGTAATGTACATGTACAAGTAAGTGAAGATACCAAAATGACCCCTGATTTGGACCCCTGATTTATGGAATTACCCATGGATGTACAGCACTTAATTATGACCTGTTCTTTGTACCACGGCCGTTGCAACACTTTTGCATGTAAAGTGAACATACCGCTACTGTACAATGTACTACTACTATACAATAGTACCGGTATATACCATGTATACAGAACTGTAAGTTTAAGCGTCTGCACTGGTACATGTACAATGGAGTTTGGGAATTTACTTTGTGCTTGCATGTATGCATGCAGCCCCAGGCCACGCAGTTTTTCTTCATGTTCAAGCAAAACCAGACAAGAGCAACATTCATTTGGACAACTCACCTACATGTTATCTACATGTACATGTACATGTACCATCCACCTACACAATGTACAAACATGTAGCTCACCAATCTGTAGTTTGCAAGTTGCACGGACATGTACATGTACACGTACACATGTACACACGTACCCGAAAAATATGCCGGAAATAAGTGCAATGCTATACACTCAAACATAAAAAGTTTGAGTAAGTTATGCACCAGTGCTTTTGTCAGTTTGGATTGACCTGGGTTCTACAATGTACATGTACAGGCCCCTATAACTACTGTATAATGAACATTATAGTTTTGGCATTTGGAGCAGTGTACGTACTACAATGCACTTTTTTGGCAATCAGTGGCTGTGTTAGTGCGATCAAAGGGAGCCTTTGAAAGGCCAGTCCTTGGCAGAAGTCTGACTGTGTATGTATCTTTGTGCACACAGAGGCTGTACATGTACAGTATGTATGGATATTTTGGCAAATAACTCTATTAATGGCACTAGATGGTATGAAGCAACACGCCATTTACCATGTTTACTGCCTTAAATACTATCCCCAACTCCACTCGCCCTTTTCTTAAGATGCAAACAGCAATTTGGTCAATCGGGCAACAACTCATCAGGGATCAGGCAAAGTTTCCTTCTTCTTTTTTTTTTCAAGAAAGCATACTGTAGCACCTGGGGCTGGGGGACAACTTCATCATAGAGCCGCTTAAGCACCCAAATTGAAATTTGCTTACCATTAAAAACACAAAAAGGTTCATGCGATCACCTTGCCAACCCACATTTCACATTTGTCTCATGCTTAGTTAAGAATAAAGGATTGTCAAAGCAATTGACACAATGTAACACAAAAAGCACTGTGGCTTGTGATCCTGAGTGAGTATGCCAAGGAGACTTGTGCATGCTTAATAGGAGAGTTTCACGCTTAACATGCTTTAGTGGCTCAATAAAATCGGGCCCTGATGTCTCTGTTGAGGTTGTTCTTAGCAGAACCAATTCTGCTGTTAAGAAAGGACCAGGGCTGGATTTCATAGAGCCGCTTGAGCATGCCACACCTGCCAAGCATGGAAACTCTTTCTTGATTCTAACAAGATTGCTAACTATAGGTGTACCGGTATGTATATATTTCATTTGGTTCTCATTACGTTCAACTTTTTTTTCTCAAATATTTGGTGCTTCCCTGAGGATGCAAGTGTAACTTTGGCTGGCAACCTGATTTCATTGGGCAGTAATACATTTAGCTATTAGTTTTACATTGAGGCCGCGATAATCTAACAGACGTACTGGTATACATGTACCATGTACATGTACGGTACACTGTACATGTACAATGTAGTTTACAATGCAATACCTGCATTCCAATGTGACTTGATTTTCTCACTCTTTTTTGACAAAATTAGATTCAGTGGAACCACAGCTTTAAGTGCACTTCTTCTGACTGATCATGAATCTGTAGAATTCCTTAAAACCTTCTATGCTGCTTTCTGTTTGCCCCTAGTAACGGTACATGTACAATGTACATGTACCAGTAGTAAGGAGTGAAGAGGCTGAACACCTTCACTACAGGCCATAGAGTTTACATGTACCCCTCTTTGTTCAGTTCAGGGGCCAATTTCATAGAGCCGCTTAAGCATGAAAATCTGCTAAGCATGAAAACTCGTCATTGTGTGAACAGGATTATAAGCCACTTTGCAATGCGATGCAAATTGCTTTTGACTTGTATTCCACTTTTCTCCACTTGGCATGAAACAAAAGTGACGGTATGTTCGGCAAGCTGATGCTAGGAATCGTGACTTTTTTGTGCTTCAGCAAATTTTGTTGCTTAAGCAACGCTATGAAATGGGCCCCAGGTCCTTATGTGAATTAATCGCCATCTTGATCGTGTTCCCTCCTCAAAGTGAGTGAGCCCCATTTGTTGGCCCCTTGTAACACTGAACAGAAAATGAATTCAATGAGCAGAAGATTTCTTACCCTCACATTGCACTCTGGAGATGTAGGCTTCACTATAGGCACATTTACATCACAGTAATGTACTGGTACATGTGCATATATACTGTACAATGTACAGGTACAGTGGTACAAATGTATGTTCGGGTGAACTTGATCTTCGAAAATGTACAGTACATACTGTACATTGTACATACAGTACATGTACATTTTGCAAAGGTATTAGTCATCTCCTTCTGATGAGCCCCCTGTCTAAAAATACTTCCCTTGGCTTGAGGTCAAAGGTATTTTGGGATCTTCCCTTTCTGGCCAAGGGATGAGATGTGTAAGCGGGGAGCCTGCGGCAGGATTGTCAGTTGTGTTAAGTGCATGTAGCGAGTGGCTATGGCTGGAGATGACATGGTGGCTTATGGATTTCACTGGCTGGAGGCTGTAGCCAATTCCCATCACTACGTGTGTTCTACCGGTACTAAATGTACGTGTATGTATCCGCCATAGCCATGTACATGTACAATGTACATGTACATGTATACATGTACATATACGTGTACATGTACATATGTACAGTGTACATGTAAATACTTACATGTATGGTACGTGTACATGGACAACTGTACATGGACAACTGTACATGTATGTACTGTACAACTGTACATATACATGTACATGTACATGTACTGTACCGTACGGTACATGTACGGTACATGTAATGTACGGTACATGTACAGTCCATTACTGTACTGACTAACCTACATGTACAAATGTACACACATGTACATTGTGTACATGTACATGTACATGTACATTGCACATGTACCGGTACACGTGTAATGCACATTACTGTACAGTACATTGTACATGAGTACAGTAATGCCTGTAATAAGATCTCACTGCTTTCTGAGCCAATTCAATTACTGGTACATTTTATTTTGAAAACTACATGTACATATGAAGAAAGTACATGTACATTGTACCGTAAATGGATATTTCTGTACAATTGTATGTACCTGTACATGTGTACGGTACCTGTTTCATCATTTTATCATTTTCATCATCATAAAATACATACACCATGTACGTGTACATGTTCATACATGTACATGTACATGTGTGTACATGTAGGCCTACATGTATGCACATGTACATGTGTACCTGTACATGTGCATACACGTGCACGTGTACAGGTACAGGTAAACATGCATGCTTGCACAGTATTGTGCACATTATAACCATAAACCAGTTTTCTAGTAGGATACGGTAAATGATGCATGTACAGAACTCTCTGAAAACGTATGCATGTACTCTACAATGAAAATCTTGTTGTGACTGACATTTCGTTATTTGTGTTGTGATTTCTCCCCTGCAGACCGCTGGGATGGGGCAGACCTTATCAGAGCCGGTCACAGCCAAGGACACCTCAGCATGTGAGAACCACATGTTCAAGGTGGGATCCTCCTGCATGCAGGGATGGCGTATCAGTATCCTTTGAAGATGAGCCTCGAGTGTGCAGTCCGTGAGGAGGACTGGCCGGACTCTCGGAATTAAACCACTTGACCAGTGAATTTGGAGCATCGGTGGGTGTTGCTAAGCGCCGGGCCCTATCGTCCAAGTTTTTAAAACAGACTTTCTTCTTTTTTCAGCCTACCACAAAATGATACAGAACATGTACAGTACATGTACATGTGTACATACATGTATGTACAGTAACAAGGCACAATCCACATTGACTCGCTTGTACTCGCTAGCATCTTCAGGGCAGCGCTTGAAAGCTTTTCAAGGTCGAAAGTGTGCGTAAGCTTTTGCTGCAACAACTATGCTGTACAATGTACAGTACTTGCATCTGATGAAGTGCATACTGTACATGTTCTTACATGTACACTGTACATAGCTTTAGTGTGCATGACAGTAGGTACATGTGCATGACAGTAGGTACATGTACATTGTGTAAGATTTGAAGGTTTGCATGGTGGAAATACCATGTACTGGTACATGTACATGTAGTACTGTAATATACATGTATGGCAGTGAAAAGATCCGGTAACTCACCGTTTCTGGTACAGTACATGTACATTGTACATGTAGGTACCGTACTCTGCCTGTCGTCTGGAGACACGGGCAGAGTACACACTACCAAAACGTTGAGTTACCGGCTCTTTTCAGAGCCGTCCTTCTTCTCTTAAGAGGTGATGTACATGTACAGTACATGTACAGTGAATGCCACGTGGTGTCCCCACAAACCTCCTACGTACTTACAGTACATGTACCCTATAAATGTACATGTGTACAAAACTGTACACAGTTGTACATGCATGTACACATCAGAGGTAAAGGTATAGGCCAGAGACAAGGCTTTTAGTGTGGTTTTGAAAAATGGAAAATCTGCTACACTGTAAATGTACTGCATGGTACATGTACACATGTACAGTACAAAGGTACTGCACTGCATTGCTTGTGTACTGGTTTCTTTAGGATTGACCATTACTACAGTGTAACACTTCAAAGTATTTTGTGTGCCATTGTACTTTTGAAGCCAGACATTTTATTGCTTGCCAAATGTTCCATTTTATTTCAGTGTTGTGATGCACTATATCGACTCCAGACTATGTATGCATAATACGTGTGAATGCTAATTGTGAGGTTTACATTTACATACATCTGTACATGAACATTTGTAAATTGGTGTCTGAGTTTATGACACTGTTTGGCTCCTGTACTGTACATGTACATATTGTGCAAGCACATGTGGGTGTGGGGATCTGTACCAATGCATGGACATACAGTACTGTATGTATAGCGTACAGTAAGACAGTGTGTGTACAGTACATGTACATGTACACCAATGTACATGTACACCAATGTACATGTACACATATACAGTATACATACAGAGCAAAAAAAACGAAAAGCTGGTTTTGTTTCAATTGTCCAGAAATAACCATCTACAATGTACTATTAGGAAGCTCTGCTGTACATGTACCGGTACATATACATATACAGGTGTACAGATATACACAACTACATGTACATGTACACATGTACAGTACATGTGTACATTTATAGTACTGTACATGTACACGTATACGTACTGTACACTGCATATACTGTGCTATTGACCATAGCAATTAAAGTACTTGTCAGTACTTTAATTGCTATGGGGCAATATGTGACTGGCTACACAAAAATGGGTATTATGTGCCAAAATTTAAAAATTTAGTTGTATAGCTGAATTTGATACATTATACATGTAAGCTTTATTTTGGTGTAGGTTTGAACCCCATGGCATTTCGTATTCTGGAGATATACCAATATTTGCATTTTCATAAATTGTATAATTTTTACGAAAGTGCTTTCAGAGATACAGCCCTTTAAACATAACAGGTGGAAAAGGAAATTTACTAAAAAGAAACTCTCTTGAATGCCCCTAGCAACAGGTACGTCCCTTTGAAGCTATCTTTCTGAACATTTCATGAAAGTATTTATATGATAGAAACCAATAAACCCCCCAAAACAAAATTCACAATGTGAATTTTGAATAACCCTCTCCACATAGAACAGCCTTTTACGCGTTGTATCATAGTGCCCCATAATACCCTTTTTCGCAGAGCGGGTCACATACATGTATACATGTATACTGTACACGTAGTACCATGGTGCAATGTACATGTACAGTGTACATGTACATGTACATGTACAATGACCCTGAAAAGATGCCGTACGTGTACAGTACAAGTACATGTACATGTGCAATGTACACACGTGTACATTGCACATACATGTACGTACATGTACACATACGGTACAGTACAATTGGTTGTACTGTAAAGTCCAAAGATCACGGGGACTTTTCCTGTTGGTGTCGTGATGTTACACTGTACATGAAACAATTGGTTGTACCAAAGTCCTAAAGATCGTGGGGACCTTTCCTGGGGGTGTTACACTGTACATGTACGTGGAGATGGTGGAGTGTCTGGGCCAAATAACAAGAAATCCTTGACCCACCGTAAATTTAATGTTAAATACATGTAAATTTGAACCAGAGAAACATACTGTACAAATGTATCTTGAAATGTCATTTCAAGTCATTCAGGTCATTCGGCCTTTGAGAAAGGATCAAAATGTCAGGCTCTCCTTATTGTTGATAGTAACGTGTACAGGACAAGTGCAATTACATGTACATTATTACGTATGGAAATGATTTTGACATACATGTATGTTCATGCAAAGTTGTACATGTACACTGTACTTTGCCTGGAGAAATCTGAAGACGGACAGAGCACACTGTCCAAAACGTCCAGTGAAACCCTGGTTCTTTTCAGAACCCTGGTTCTTTTCAGAACCATGTCTCACTCACAAAAGAGATTCTCGTGCATGGTGTCACCGCAAACCTACGGTACATGTACTGTACAGTATACTCTTTATAAGTACCACCACCGTGCATAGCCCTAGGAAATATGTTTTTACTGTACATCACCATGTTCACTCTATACACATGTAGTGAACTTCTTTTGCTTTTGTAGTGTTCATCTTTCTAGCCTGACTTTGACCCCCCCCCCCCCAGCCTACCCGAGGTGGCAGTTTGGGCTCCATGGTTTTGGAGACAAAGACCTGAGGTGGCCCATCCAAGCAGTGAGATGGGCCGCCTCACAGCCTAGCCATGTTAACATACAGGGGAAACCTGGTTCTACACAGTACAGCATGTGTGTGCTTTTACTGTACCAGTAACAATAATTCTTTAAGACTACCGTACATGTATGCTTTGCCTGCGTCCCCTGTTGATTAAACTTCAATAACAGTTATGACCAGTAAATTAAAGCTGCTGGTGATCACCTGTTAGTGACGCTGGGAGTACCCCCTCCCATGTTTTATCCCATCGGCTGTGGCTGTCACAGAAAGCTTTTTATCCAAGTGTTGTTTTTATCCTATTGTGACTGGATCAAACATTGCTTTTGTGCCTGCATAATTATTCATGATTCAGAAGAACATGGTGATCTAATTTACAGTACGATGTAGTTCATAGCACCATATACATTGTATAGTCTAGTACACTTTGTATTGTATTCAAATAATGTACAGGGGGTACATGTGTACAATGGTCATTTACTGTGTACAGTACATTATGTACACAAGAGACAGAGAGAAAGATACACATGTAGACAGATAGAAAGACAGAGATCAACAGACAGAAAGACAAAAATGGAAAAATAGACAGAGAAAGAAAGAGTGAGACATACTGGTACATGTACATGTACCATGCAGAGATAGAGAGGAAGGCAGAGACATAGACAGACAGAGGGAGTCAGATAGACAGAGGCAAAGATGGAGACAGAGACAGACAGGCAGAGACACAAGCAGACAAAGACAAAGCAAAAGACAGACAGACAAAGACAGAGAGACAGACAGACAAAGACAGAGAGACAGAGAGAAATAGAGACACAGAGATTGAGAGAAACAGAGATGGAGACAGAGAGAGACAGAGACATATAGAGACAGACACAGATGGAGACAGAGAGACAGACAAAGACAGAGAGTGCACATGTACGGTACTATACAGTATGTATATTGTCATAATGCCCGTAAGTTACTGTTTATAATACAATGTCCTGCCGAGTACACGTACATGTACATGTACATGTGTACATGACTAAAACGTATACATACATGTACAAGCATACATGTACTAACATGTAAATGTACCGGTACAGTGTACATGTACATGTACCTGTATAATGCACCAGGGCATAGTGCATTTGTACACCCCTGTTACGTGTGTGAGAGGGCCTCTGTAAGGTGTGAAGAGAGACACACTCACAAGATGAATCAGGCAGAAAATTCACCTCTGGATCACCTCTGGCCACGTCCCTGGGGGCGACTTGAACATCTACATGTGTACATCTGCCACGCTTGAGGACTCTCCAATCTCCATCTTGAGTGAAAAAGAACAAAATCCCAAAATTGAATGTGGGAGTACCCAGTATTGATATTACCTGGACAATACGGGGACAATAAGTACAGTGTACAGTACCGGTACATGGAACATACCGTACATGTATTGTAGAGTAGGCCTACAGGTACACATGTACATTGTACGTCGATTACATGTTTAATAATTATACAGTACATGTCCACAGTGTACCCAGTATTGATATTACATGTACGTGTACATGTACCTGGACAATACAAGGACAATAAGTACAAGTACAGATACATGTACAGTACAGGTACATGTATGTGTGTACATGTACAGACCTGTACATGGACAGGAGGTACATGAACATATATGTACAGTATAATATACAGTGTATACAAGTACAGTGTACTGTACGTACATGTACTAATACACTCTTCTGTACACTGCCCACAATTATAAAACCTACATGTACATGTATACCGTACTGTACTGGTTCATGTACTACATGTACATGTATGTATTAGCGAACAAAACCCACAAAAGCAACTTGTTTCACTGGTTCACTGCAGCTCACATCAGACAAAGAAAGACAATTTCCACCAGTCTTAAACTAAGCTTGCAGGTTCACGTAATGCCTCTGAAAGAGATGATCTTCCTGCAAGGAACCAAAGGAAAATGCCTAGGCTTATTGCTGGCATGGCTGGTGGGGAATTGAGGATTTGCAAAACGGGAACCCAACTTGTGTGCTCAGACGTACCAAATTTAATGTATCTTCTTTTCTCCCTTCCATATCACCTTTCTCTGTCTTGCCTTTTCACAGTTGTTTGCCACGTCACATAAAAGCTGCATGTACATGTGCATCTACCGGGCTTAAGCCCCCCAAAATTGTTGATAAGTTTATTATTTGTACTGCACAGTCTAAGAGGGACAGGAGCTAGTCGGACCATATGCAGTAAATAGCATCTGATGATTGACACATGAGATTGAATACGAGATGACGGTGCTGCATCCAGCATGCGATACACAAAAATGGGCTTCCTCTCCAACAAGCTGTGGAGTACATTCCCGATAATTTAACACTGTCGGGATTTGGGCTCCAATCCGGTCAGGAATTAGACTTGATACATTAAATGTTACGGTTACCGTACATGTACATTTAGGTACAACATCAAGACGGAATCGAGGAAACAAATGAACACTCTATGCAGTTTGTTACTGTCTTACTGAGTGAATAAGTTTCAAGTACATGTAGCTCATGTACTGTACAGTAATGCTCATACATTATACATGCACACACCTGTACAAAATATGACAGAAAGGTATGGTACATGCATATTATACATGCATACTGTACAGTACATGCACATACCGGTACACGTACATGTACATGTACATGTACATGTACGTGTACACTGTATGTATAGAAATTTTAATTGTGGTATTGCAGTTCAGTTACACTACATGAAATTCTATTCACCGAAGACATGTTTACCACAGACCTCATATCTTTGTGTGTCATCGGAATATCTAGGGTTTATTTTTGGACTTGAAGCAGTTTTTTATATCATATTTCAAATACGGCTTGCATATTGTACCGGTACTTGTAAGGGCTGGCAGGAACTCAAGGTTGTGCCTGCTTTTGAGGAATCTGGAGCATTGGCTATGGGCTGCAGGAAATGCTGCAGTGTTCTGTACATTGTAATGTACATGTGTACATGCAGCCTGAAATAAGCAATGGCGATGAAAGGTGACTGGGAAGTATCCACCACTTTATTGAATTAGCCGTGAAGATTTTGACTGTCCACTGT
Source organism: Luidia sarsii (assembly GCA_949987565.1). NCBI lineage: Eukaryota > Metazoa > Echinodermata > Asteroidea > Paxillosida > Luidiidae > Luidia > Luidia sarsii. Next base: position 22,911,001 of record OX465102.1, on the reverse strand, counting down.
CTCCCTGTTTCTCTCTGTCTTTTTGTACATCTCTCTGTCTATCTGTGTCCTTCTGTCTGTCTCTCCGTCTTTCTCTGCATCTATGTCTCCCCCTGTCTGTCTCTCACTCTCTGTCTCCCTCTGTCTCTGTTTGCCATTCACTGCTCCTCTCATCCTACTGTATTGCTGTCTTTCTGTGCCTCTGTCTCTCTGTCTCTGTGAAATAATATAGAGGTCTCAGTGAAATGATACAGAGGTCTCAGTGAAATGTTACAGGGAGCATGGCTGAGTAAAATGGTATAGGATGGTATAGGATTGTTGTAGGATGGTATAGGATGGTATAGGATGGTATAGGGTGGTATAGGATGGTATAGAATGGTTGTAGGATGGTAAAGGATGGTATAGGATGGTATAGGATGGTATAGGATGGTATAGGATGGTAAAGGATGGTAAAGGATGGTAAAGGATGGTATAGGATGGTAAAGGATGGTATAGGATGGTATAGGATGGTATAGGATGGTATAAGATGGTTGTAGGATGGTTGTAGGATGGTATAGGATGGTATAGTAGTGTAGGATGGTATAGGTGTAGGATGGTATAGGATGGTATAGGATGGTAGGCCCTGTAGCATGGTATAGCATGGTATAGGATGGTATAGGATGCTCCAAACATGCAGTAGACAGCAGGTGCTCGCTGCTGGCAGTGACTGGTTAATTCTGCTGTGCAACTAATCCTCAGGAACCTGCAGGGGGCCGTCACAGCCCTGTGCCAGTTGTCCGGGGTGATAAGGAGAGAGATTGAAAGCCGAGGAGGGCCAGCAGAGTAGATGAAAGATCATGGATCCATGATGAATGGTTGAAATATTGGGATGAAATACTGTGTGTGATGGGTTCTGTGAGAAAGAGTCACATTGGGGAGAAGTGGTGGTCAGGAATTTATACCACAAAACCTACTTGAAGTTTTAGATTCGAAACCAAGTTTCCAATCAGCAAATCTGAAAATATTGACACTTAGACACACTATGGACACTGAAGCCGCATTTCCACTGGATTTATTTTGTTTTCATAGTAACTGAGATGATTGATTTCAGTCACCCTGTGCATGGAAATGGGTTGTACAAGCAGCATGTCTGATTTTTGCAGAGCGCATTGCATACTGTACATGCACATACTCTATACAATACACATTAGCATACGTGTATGTGTACATGTACCGTACTGTATACAATGGTATAGCTACATGTACATGTACATGTACAGTGCATGTATGTATTCTGGGCCCACATGTACATGATGTACTGTTCCGGTACATGTACATGTACATGTACATGCATGTATGCTGTCAAGTGTCAATTGTAACCACTGCAGTGTGGCATCCAGACACTCAGAAAGCACTGCGTGTACATGTATTTAAAGAGCAAGGTTGGTTCGTGACCACACTATTTACTTCTTTCCATGTAGTCATACATGTACTGTACATGTATGTACGCTTAATTCAACAAATTAAGAAGGCCTGATTTGTTTTATCCTAACAGTAACTTTGTCAAAGCTAAAGGCTCCTGCTGGGATTTTAAACTTTTTTTTTTTTTAGATTTCCAGTTCTGGTAATTGAATTTCACGTGCACAGGGTTCATTCAGCATCAGGTACCACATCTCCAACATGTTCCAAATTGCCCTTAAATGCCTGTTCTCAGACATGGAGGATGCCCACACCACCAAGCTGAATATTGACGATGACCGGGATGCTGCATTTTTCGCCGTCTATGACGGTCACGGTGGTAAGTCAAAATCCAGCTCCCCTTCCTTCCTCCCTCCTTCTCTCCCTCCCTCTCTCCCCGCCTCCCTCCCTCTCCCTCCCCCTCCCTCCCTCTCCCTCCCTCTCCCTCCCTCCGTCTCCATCTCCCTCCCTCCGTCTCCCTCCCTCCGTGTCCCTCCGTCTTCCTCCCTGCCTTCCTCCCTGCCTCCCTCCCCTTCTCTTTGCCCAATGTTTAGATTGAAAACATCCCCCACAGTACTTCGTTAATCCACACAAAGCTAACCAAAAAAAACTCCCAAAACACTGATCTGCTGCACTGTGGACAAGAGGCTACATCCGGGATTTGCAGAAATAAAGAAAAACATGCCTTTGGAAAATTGGCAGCAGTTTGGATGTTTATTTGGGGGTTTGGGGTTTTTTTATGCTGCCTGTTGACAGCAGCATTTGTTGATTATTCCTGAGAACTTTGCTTTAGTTCATGTGCACACTGTACATGTGTGTAAATGTCCTTGTTTTAGTCATTTGACTTGGGGTGGGGGTGCCAAATGAAAGCTAGCGATTTAAAGCGGTCATCAAAGTTCTGCATTTATTTGGGGTCCAGTCGGCCACCCCGGTGTGGCCACACACTTCACTCGACTAGTACATGTAACACTGAGACAATTAGACTCAGACTTGGTCCACTGTTTTGTGGGTATTTCGAACTCGGATGTTCTGATTGATCCTAGCACCTTTTGGAACGGGCATCTTAAAAACAAGTCCTCCAAATGAGCTGCAGCATATGCAACAATAGACAGTCGATTGCTTCCTTGCCCAACATGCCCAATGATTTAACCTAGCATAACTAACACTGTAGCTACCTGTACATGTACCTGTACATCTACATACACATGTGTGCAACTACATACATGCATGTGCATTGCGCGTGCACACGCATTTGTTTTAAAAATCCCATTCGACTGTAATCACTAAATGCAACCGACCATAAAGTCCCTGGATGCACATTAATTACAGATCATTAAGCGCCTTAATCGCTTGGTCATATTAGCGTGGAAGCTGTTGGGACGTTGTATCTCTTTTCTTTCTAATTTTCAAACTGCAACATATGCTAGGCAGACAACACTTTCCCATGCCTTTGTGTGCAGTTCTCTGCAGTACATGTACATGTATTTTCATTCCAGAATAGTCTTTGCTGCGAAAATTGTCTAAACGGGTCAGGCTTGTTTATCGGTCTTGAGTGCAGTGCCTACATGTACGTGAAGGTAAACCTCTCTGCTATTTGCTCGGCTTGGCAGGGATTTTTTCCCCTCCGAGCGGAAAGCCCTTGCCTCTCTCTGCGGTAATTCTTCCCAGTGGTTGGGAGTTGGGACGTGCATTGTGTTTGAATTTGCCAGTCTCAACAAAGCCAGAGACCATCTCGGCGTCGACCCCATTTTTTTAAGTCGGGCAGCTGAGCAGTCCTGTCAGTGCGTTCACCTTTTGGTGAGTGGGCATACATGTACATGTACATCATTGTGTGTAAGTGCAGGTAACAGGAGATTACCAGACTGGCCAATTGTCCTTAGGTGCCAATTCCACATTGTGGGAACGCTCCAAGTATTCACACTTACAGTCCTGACTCCTGAATTGAATTCATTGCACCATACCCGGTACAATACAATACCAGAGTGTCTGGGATACAGTTATTGCCCACTGCTAACATGAACATGTACATGTACACTTTACATGTACACTGCACACTGTAATTCGATCCAAGATGGCTCTGCCGAGCTGATTATCATTAAGTGTGGACCCGTAACTTTTGTTTAATGAGGTTTCCTTGGAGGCTAATTACTGTAGCTGTTATACTGTATAATAAGTGATGTTTAAGACAAGTAATGTTTGATAAGACAAATACTGTGGAATTTTGTTTGTGATTCGGATCATTACATGTACATGTACATGTACATGTAAATGTATGGGGGTTTAAATGTGGCCCTATTTTGCTATATAAAAGTGGAGGGGTCCTTCCCAAATTCCTTGCGGAAATACAGCTTGGATGGCTACACAATTTGGGTTTTTTTTTTTCTGGGGGTAATTACATGATGTAGCAATTAATAAAGAATCCAATCGTCTAAGAAAACAAAAAAATGAAATAATATGAGAGATGAAGGATGTCCAACCAAGCACCGTACGCATGTACATGTACTGTACATGTACTGTGTACTGTACACGTGTACATGTACCTGCACATATGCAGATGTACATTGTGTACAGTAGCCTATGTACCGGTAGGCGGTAGATACCGGTATAGTATGTACATGTACCGTACATGTTCATGTAGTACATGGTTACATGTACATGTACACTGCACGTGTAGTACATGTACATGGTTATGTACATGTACATTGTGTACACTACACACATGTACAGTGTGTACATGTACAGGTTCAGTACACACATGTAATCCGATCCCAGACCAACTGGTCTTAAAGGGATTAAATGTACATGTACTTCTAAATCTGTGCTTAAAATGAGAAGGGGATTTGTGACATACATTGTAGGGGATGCTGTGCATACATTACTGTACACTGTATGTACTGTACATGTACAGTATGCACATGTACCGTTAAATACACATACACATACTCTACACATACACATACACATACTCTAACTGTGCACATGTCTGTAGTACTAATGTACATGTACATGTACACTTACATGTGTACTGTAGTGCCTAGTGGCAGTGAGGCCCAGATATAAGTACATGTATACATGTACAGGTACAATGTACATGTACATGTACATGTACATGTACACTGTACATGTACAGTACATGTATATGTACATACGTACAGTACATCACATGTACATGTACATGTACAGTACACTGTACATGTACATGTGTACATTGCTACATGTACATGTTCATGTACATGTACGCTACACATGTGCAAGGTCAGGCAATGTATGTAATTGCCATGGCGCTGAATAAGACACGCAATTATAGTCTGACCTCACACATCAGGTGGAGTGTTGTCATTGAGCTTTGTTTATCAGTCTCCATGACAACAGCAGTTTCCACGCAGTACCCAATCAGTTACAATTTATACTGAATTTATACATGTAGGCCTATGTACATAATATATGTACAGTGTACATGTACATGTACATGTACATGTGTATGTACAACACATGTAGATTATTATTATTTTTATTATTATTTATTTATTCAGCCAAGGAAATCAAGCGAGTAGATACAGTACTGTACATGTATGTGTATCTGTACATGTACATGTGCATGTTACTTGTACATGTACATGTACATGTACATGTGCATGTACATGTACATGTACATGTACATGTACATGTGCGTGTACTGTACTCGTATCATACATGTATGTACATATATGTACACATGTACCGGTACATGTACATGTACATTGTGCTATTGAACAGTTCCTAAATAATGTACAAATGTACAGCATCGCAGGGAATTATTTTACTACTCATGTACATTTACCGGTACATGTACGGTACATACCGTATTTTATATACTGTACTGTACGTGTTTACATCATGTTTTCATCATGCATGCATAGTCAGTGTGAATATGATCGTATGTAAGTACTGTATGTACAGTTGGCCTGCGTGTATGGTAGCCGTGTACTCAACTGTACAACATGAATATTCAAAAACTTCTTTGAAAATGTACATGTATACATGTACGGAGTACTCAATACACCATAGTACAAAAAATGTATACTTGTACATTAACATTATTCCAACCTGTTACATGTACATGTATACAATGTCAATGTTGGAATTGTGAAATTTGTAACATCTGTTATTATTATTATTAGTTACACGTACATGTACCAGGTACATGTACTGTATAGTTTGTACATGTACTTACACACATGTAATATACAACAATGTATGTACATGTAATACATACATGTACATGTACCGGTACATGTATTTACCGGTACATATACATGTACATGTACATGTACATTGTGTACAAACTCATGTACATGTACATGTATATTGGACACAATTGGGATTATTATTTTTTTTTTGGGTACGATTCCCCCCCCCCCCCCACATTTGACAAATAATTATTACGATAATTGTTAGAAGTCGCACTAATATAGTGGAGTGGGAATCATGATTCAAAATCCCACTAATAATCGGAATTATCATGTCAACACACACATATGAAAACGGGACTTCAAATTGCCATCCAAATAATTGAGATTTGTTTGTTTGTTGCAGTGTGAGTGGCCCTGGTACACGTTCATTGTACATACATTGATGATGTATGTACATGTACATGTACATCATACAAGTACCGTACAGTGTATGTGCTTTCATGGTCAGGACTCGTATCACTCACTCTATGTTTTTGTCCTTTGCAGGGGCCAAGGTTGCTCAGTACGCGGGCCAACATCTTCACACCAAGCTGACGAACCAGCTGTCCTACAAGAAGGGAGACATCCCAGGAAGCATCAAGAAGTCCTTCCTGCTGTTGGACGAAGACATGCTCAGTGGTAACTCCCAGGCTAAACGAAATACTTGAATTTCTTTTTCAAACCAGCAAAGGAAAAAAACTGACTGGGAACTTTTGAACTAATTGAAAAATTGGCAAAGAAAACTATGACTGAACCGAGACTTAAGTGAACCCGAAACCTCTTGATGAACATACCAGCGCTCTTACCATCTGAGCCATCCAGCCCTTAGATGGTGGCCTTCCCAAATAGTCAACTGGTCTTTGCCAGGGTGGGGGCGCCAGTCAGAAAGTTCCCAGTCAGTTTATCCTTTGTTTGAAAAAGCTGCATCATATTTGTGTGATCCTCGAGCTGCCGTAGCCAGGTTTACAAAAATCAGTTATTTGTATCTGAATGAAAGCGGGGTTGTGATCCCCCGTGGAGATATTTATGGCAGTTAATGGTTGAATTGCTCCTGACTTGGTTCCTTATTTCTTTAATTCTCTCTTCTTCTTCAATGCAGATGAAGCAATGAAAGACGAACTTGCAGGAACGACGGCACTGATTGTAGTGGTCAAAAATGGAAAGATATATTGTGTAAGTCAGTGATTAGAAAACGTTTTAAAAGATTCATTGAAAAGGTCTTGACTTTGGGCCTGATTATGGTTCTTAGATTATGGTATGATTGAATGCAGTTCCCATCACTAAACAGAATGGAATGCACGATATAGCCTTGAACAGCGTACATGTACATGTACCGGTAGGTATATATTATTGACGTTACTCGGGCCGAACTCGGCTCGAGACGCTGTGACCACGGGTTTTTGCAATGTTAGAAATTCTCTTTTGCCATCCAGCCCTATCCTGGGCAGCACGAACCGCCTGGTCGTGTTGGAGGCCGATGGCGTTGAGGTCGTCTGTGATCTGTGATATGTAGGTGCAGCGAAGGCTTCCACCCTGCCGAAAGGGTTCTGATGGTTGATTCAGTGGGTTCGGGAAGACAGCGAGAGGCACCTCTGGTCTCCGCAGTGCATGGCCAACTAAGTGGAGGCGTTTTTTCAGCAGGGTTGTTGTGGCAGGAACTATGCCTGTACGAACGTACAAGTCGGTGTTTGTTATTCGTGCAGGAAAGTGTACACCAAGGCAGTAGCGCATAAGAGCACGATGGGAAGCATCAAGTTTCTTGGCCAAGGTGTCGGGAATCGCTAGAGCATCACAATTGAGAAGCACTGTAGGTGTGGGTAGCCAAGTGGTCAAGACGCCTTTCCAATCATGCCAGAGTTGGCTGCAGTGTTCCGGCAGGGAGTCAGGCAAAGCACTGAGCAAGTGAGCATGTAGTGTCTGATTACTCACCATATACCGGGTACATGTAGGCCAAATTCTCGTTGAACGACATGTACGTACATGTACATGTACTGTACATGTACATACATGTATGTATACATGTACATAACCATGATTGCAAAGTCATTTGAGGCACGGTGTGGGCATATAGAGTAACTTGTAATAAGCACTTTATGCTCAGTGCTTCGCCCAATTACATGCTTGCCCCCCCCCCCCACAAAAAAGGCACATACATGTTCCTGTAGCTGTGTCTCTTCTTATTTGACATAAGTGGCAATGAGTAACCATGATTTTCGATGAGTAGCCATTTGATTTCAGTGGTAGTGAGTCACCATTTGATTTGCATACATGTACATACATGTACATGTATGTACATGTACTGTTAGTCATTTAAGTGGCAATGAGTACCGGTAACTATTTCATTTCAGTGGCAGTGAGTATCATTTGATTTTAGTGGTAATGAGTAATCATTTGATTTTAATGGTAATGAGTAGCCATTTGATTTTTGATAACAGTATGTAACCATTTGATTTTAGTGGCAATGGATGAGTAACCATTTGATTTTAGGGGTGATGAGTAAACATTTGACTTTAATGGTGATGAGTAGCCATTTGATTTTTGATAACAATGAGTAACCATTTGATTTTAGTGGCAATGAGTAATGTTTTATTTTAGGGTTGATGAGTAACCATTTGATTTTAGTGGTAATGAGTAACCATTTCATTTCAATGCCAATGGCAATATGTAACTGGTGGATTTTAATGACAGTTAGTAACCATTTGATTTTAGTGGCAGTGAGTAACCATTTGATTTCAGTGGACGATGAGTAACCCTTTGATATTTTCCTGCCGTCTTCTGGACAGGGCAACGTGGGCGACTCCAGAGCGGTTGCCAGTGTGAGTGGCCACGCGCAAGCACTGTCCTACGACCACAAACCGGCCAACGAGGAGGAGACGAAGAGAATCATTGCTGCCGGGGGCTGGGTGGAGTTCAACAGAGTCAATGGTGAGCCGGGAGTCCCTTAAGAAACAGATGTGTCTCTTAGTCTAATTTGTTGACGTTTTGGCCGTTCCCACTACAAAACTAATCGCGATTTGAATCGCGATTAAAAAACCTTTGGGGGGTCATGTCCACACAACAGGCCAAAAAATCGCGAGCCGATTGTGGTTAGCAGTTGCTGTCAAATGGTGGGTGTGTCCTTGAGGATGGCCCATGCAGGGAGACATATAAACAAACATGGTACTTCTTGTCGATCAGAGCATGAACGTTGCATTGTAGGATTTTTTTTTTTAAAGAACGGTGTGATTCAGCAGAGACTGGATAACTCAGATGGTAAGAGCACTGGTATGCAAGACCAGAGGTCTTGGGTTCAAAACCCTGTCCAGTCAAGGAAGTGCTGTGCTTGTTTATAAACTGTATCTACCTGCATGGGCCACCCTCAAGGACACACCCACCATTTGACCACAATTGATAACCACAATCGGCTTTGCATATTTTGGCTTGTGTGAACTAAAAAAAAAACATTATTTTTTTATTTATTTTTTGGATTCAAATTGCGATTATTTGCATGGTGGAAGCGGCGGCCCTATACACGCACATGGTGTCACCATAGACGTGCCACAGATACCGGTAGGTACTGATGCAGATAGATACTGATCTCGATTTCTTGTCTTGTTCTCTTCCCTCAAGGTAACTTGGCCCTCTCTAGAGCATTGGGGGATTTCGTTTTCAAGAGGAATGAGAGCAAATCAGCGGAGGAGCAGATTGTCATAGGTAAGGATCTTGTCTTCATTCAAGCAATTTGTTTCTGTGAAATGAACTGCTGTAGCCAAGTTTACAACAATTGGTTGTTTTGCATCTGAATGAAAACGGGGACATGGATATCCCTGGATATATTATACGGCTGTTGATTGTTGAATGCTTCTGACCCTGGCAAAGACTATTTGGGAAGGCCACCATCTAAGGACTGGATAGCTCAGATGGGAAGAGCGCTGGTATGCAAAAAACAATGCTGTCTGTTTAAAGTCTTATTCCAGTCAAAGTTTTCTTTGCCTTTTTTTTTAGTACCAAATTGTTAAAAGACTTTGTTGAATTGGCCAATGCTTTGTTGGCAGAGGTGAGTGAGCCCAAAGGGGCTGTCTTTGAGAGAAGAGTGCAATGACTGAATCCTACAATCTTACATTCTGCCACAGCGTTGCCAGATGTGACAGTGAACGACATCCGCCCGGACCACGAGTTCTTGGTGCTTGCCTGCGACGGCATCTGGGACGTGCTGACCAACCAGGAGGTAGTGGACTTCGTCCGGACGAGGCTAGCCAGCAAAATGGACCCCGAGAAGGTACCTGGTACCCTCCTCCAACATCCTGCGCTCACACTCAAAACATGAAGCAGAATGCACGTGTACACCCATTATGCAGTTATGGCACCTAATACTAAGCGGTACTCTTCTAGCTTCTTCCCGCCCACTGCTGCACCATGGAATTCTCTACCTGCAACCTGTTTCCCCCTTTTTATTAACTTGTCTGAATTCAAACGAAACATGAAAACGCTCATCTTTCTTCCTCCTGATCTATCATGCTCCTGGTTCTTTTTCTCTTAGCCCTCACCTTGAGTGGCCTTTTGGGGACATGTGTTTGGCGTCTACTGTAGAAACAAGCATTTGGCCCCGGTTTCTTAGTGAATACACTGTATTTATCAAGCCAACAAACCTTCAAATTCAGCAACAAACCACAATGTGGATTTTCAAGTTTTGTCAGACGGAGACAAAGCCTGACCCTGAGCCTGATCCATGGATTCATAAAGGGCCTATGACAGGTTTGATGAAATCAACCGCCGGTCCGGTAACCCGCCTCGTTCCCCTCCCCCCCTTCCTTTTTATTTAAAAGATATGCGAGGACCTGATGACGAGGTGCCTGGCGCCCGACTGCCAGATGGGAGGGCTGGGCTGCGACAACATGACGGTGGTGCTGGTCTGCATGCTGCAGGGCACCAACTACGCCGACCTGGCTGAAAGGTGTGCCCAGCCCAAGCCCGACAAGCCGCCCTGGGAGACGGAGCAGGCCAACATATGAGCGCACGCAGCGACTGCAGTCCTGCGCTCATCAGGCGGGTGAGTCCAGCGGTCAGCGTCAGTCACATCCTCGCTTTCATTCAGATGCAAACAACAGATTGTTGTAAACCTGGCTACAGTATCGTTTGGGGGTCACACAAAGTGGATGCAACTTTTTCAATTTAATTCAAACAAGTAAAGGAAAAGCTGACTGGGAACTTTTGAAAAAAATGGCAAAGAAAAGCTTTCAATTTGGGATAATGAGTGAGAAATACAGCATTTCATCTGAATTGAAATTGAGGTATACATGTATATCTTGCCCCTGGACAGCGTGATCTCTGAAAACCAGAAGTCTCCGGTCCAGTCAAAGTTTTCTTTGCCATTTTTCATAGTTCATTTCAATTTTGAAGCATTTTTCATTCTGAAATATACACAATCTCTCAAGTACAGGTGTTGTTGCCAACTAGATGTACATTTTACCCCATCCCTCCCTATGTATGTTCATTTAACCTCTTCCCCTCCCTTCAGTTTAAATATAGATACAATGTCCCAAGTCCTAGTTGTGGGACCAGTGGGACCTGTAGCACTGTATAATTATGTACTGGTAGTTGGCAATAACAACAGTACCGGTACTCAAGAGATTGTGCATGAAATTTTAGTATGAAAAATTCTTCTTTGAAATTGTTTAAATGTTTTCAATCAGTTTGTTCCTTTATCTGATTGACCTTAGTTTTTTTAGATCTTCAGACATTGAATTATCTGTTCATTTATTTCTATTTTGGGGGGCACTATTCTTCCCAAGTGATTAACCACTTCACGCCGGGACCTCCGAATCCGGAGGTCAATTGGATTGCCTTTGCGACGGGGCCCTCCGAATCCGGGCACCACTATTGTCCACATTCTAAACAAAGACTCTTTTCAGCTTAGAACAAAGCAATACGAATCAGTACAAAGACCCTTTTTGACGCAAGTTGCCACATGAATTGCAAGATTAGCAGCAGTAATTGTGCAATTGTGGGACTTTTACTGTGGAGGATCGAGGGATACCGCGCTGCAGCTGAAAGCACGCGGGGGACATTGTCTTTGCATGCCACACAGCCCAACGGTCGTCGGACTGGCATTGGAATTCCCCCCACATTCTTTACCATAATCTGTACGCTCGTTTGTTGCCGACCAACTCTATGATTTGACTGCCTGGAGTGGAGGCTGGAGTCTGCGGTCAGGGATTGTCAGCAGCATACAGGCACGTACACACACACGTCCGTTACGGTCCATTGACGACGCACAAAGGGCCCTTTTTCGAACGGATAATCTCTTGACAAAAGCCACAACGACGTCAGAATTGTGTCAGGTTTTACTCTCTTGTACCCATAGTATACCCTTATCGATTTATTTCACAGAAATATATTGTTCCGATTGTTTTAGCAAGATTTTAAAATATGCATTGTTCAAAAACCCCTGTATGGCGGTCATCGGCGCTGAAACCCCCCCCCCCCCCGGCGCGAAGTGGTTAATCTTTGAGTGCTATCCGTACATTCATTAATTCTGCTAACGTGGCTATCTTTGCACATTTTTTTATTTGGGCACAGATTGTGAAATGACAACCGACAAAACTTGCTTCCTGGATTGGATGGCTCCGCTTTGAGGAAAGTCGCTGACAATCTCACTGAGTATCAAGGAGAGATTAAGATAAAGAAAAAATAATGAAACCATGGCATTCAACCAAATGCTTTGTCACTGCTTGGCAATGGGCGGGGAAGTTCAGTGAGTGGTTATATTGAGTGACAGTGCCCCTACTCGTCCCGCCTCCTTTGTCTCTTGTCTCTGCCCCTCCCTAGGTACATGTAACCCCCTTCCCCTCCTCTCAGTTTGATTAACAGATACCGAGTCCTAGTTGTACACCAGTGGGACCCATAGTCCTGTATATGTAGTCGGCAATAACAGCAGTACTCGAGAGATTGTGTATATTTTAGTATGAAAAAAAAATGAAAAAATTTAAAGATCAGAAAATACAAAATGAACTGAACGGTGAAGACGACTAGTTTCTACTTTAGTTTGCTATGAGTGTATTCCCATGAATTGGGGTTTAGGGACAAAGTGTTTCTAGTAGTTAGATATGTTCCACCCCACTACCCCAGTCAAGTGTTAGGGAAACTAGTGGATCCTGTATACTGTAATTGAAGTCATGGCTGAATTCTAAGGCGCACGAATTATCACATTTTTGTTTTTTCTAAAGTAGAACTAGCTAGACTTGATGTCCTTCTGTTGTTGATAAGATCCCCTGTGTGTATAGAAAACCCGGTAAATTGGAACATAGATTGGAAGTATTGTACAGTTGATGGGGTAAACAACTCGCGGGCCCAAATATCTGTGTAGGTACTGGTAGGCCTATAGCGATTATTGTCAAAACGGAGTTCATCTTGATTTTTGTTTTCTTTTGGCTTCGGTCTTTGCAGCCGATTTGTGCACTCTCTGAGTTGATTTAACAGGCTCCATGTACTGTGTGCTTTTACGAAGGGATTGGAGCATGTTTTAGCTGCCGCGTAAAATTATAAACGTGTGTGCATTATTCAATGATGAAGCAAGTTGTTCCTGTGATTAGCCCATAGCGCCCTCTGTTGACATTTTGAGAATCATCCGATATGGCTTCCAGTGGTGTCCATACCTGTATGCCTGTCCATAACTATTAACTGCCTACGTGTATGTAGATAGTATGTAAGCTCTGGACGTGAATTACCTGCATCTGCCAGCAGTGTTTTTCCTTCCTAAAATAATGCTGTTGATGCACGGAATGATGTCTGGACTATCACTGCACAATTAAGATAACTGAATTATGATTACATTTGGGGTAGACGTATCCCATACAAATGCATTGTGATCATAAAATTTCTACAGAAAAACTCGTCCGGATTCGGTAAAATTGCACACTTCCTGTTTCAAGTATTCACTCTTGAGAGTTTCTCGTAAGATAACCAAGACCATTTAGTAAATATTGCACGAGGAAATCTATACTATCGAAGATAATCTATGATAAAGGAAAGGATTGTACCATTTTATCTACGGATCAAGCTGCGTTCAATGAGCATGATGTATAGAGAATATTTATGTCACATTTTAATAGAGTACACTTCACGTGATAACGTCATATCTATACTGTCAATGTGATTTCTATAATATTGAAAAACGGCAGGCAATTAGAAGTGAATTTTTTTCTTCTTCTGAGAAGTCGGTTGGGAACAATGCATTGCCGTAGGTTGCAGTCTCTTGGTCAGTGCTGATTCCAAATAATGTATGCAAATGCGGACTTATTGGATGAGAAAGAAGCCGTGTTTATTAGCTGTTGACCAGCCGTGCGGTGTCTCAAGCGTATCTCATCCTAACAACAACTTTCAAGGAAAATCCAATAGGAGTTGCTGATTTTTTTTATATTTTTGGGGGCAGTCATCTAGATGTCGACCAAACGCCGATTTAATTTTTTTTTTTAGAGTTGAAAATTGCTGTGGGTACTTTTCACCGTTTGAGAAAAGTAACTGAGAAAAATCAGGTTTGTATTGTTAAATCGGAGTTTGCTAAATTGTACAGGATTATCATTTGTTTAAACAATTTAATGTGTGATACCAATGAAATTTATTAAACTTTTTTGGGGTTCTCGATAGAGAAAAAAGAGACTGGACATTCCTTTACTCCTGAGCCCGTCGTCCAATGAAGTAGTCTTCCTCAATGCATGTGCCCTTATTGAAAGGGAATGAATGAAACTTGCAATCACTCCCATGATTCCAGGCCTGACCCTAGTCACTCTGTGACCCCTGATACGCGGTGACCCATTGCGTGTCGGTCTCACCCTCCCCACGGCATTGCGTGACGACAATATGCAATACGACAATAATAAATGTATCATCACGGACCAAGACTCGACCCCATCTTCTACGGGCACAGCTACAGCACTGACACCGCCCACTCGTACCTGACGTGTGCCGGGCTGTGCCTGCGAGACGACGCCTGCAAGTCGTGAACTTCTGTCCAGATGACCGGCGCTGGTGAGCTCAACACCAGGCAGTTTCGGGATGCAAGCAGTGGAGACTGACGACCATCTGCCAGCGGATGTATTTACTTTGACGAAGGTGGTAAACAAAATAAAAATGTTTGCGTTTCTGCTTTCTTTCTTTCCACCTCTTCTCTAGTACATAAATTCATCCATAAATTCATCCATGCTTTCCCCAGTCGACGATCGTGCTCTTTTTTTTTTAAAGGAATGTCAATTCCTATCTCCAACCTTCATGAGTTCCCTCTCTATCTCTTTCTTTCCTTAGCCCTTCACCTTAAAGGGCTTTATAGCCTTGTTTTGGGCGAAGTTGTACGTGAAAACAAGACTTATCGTTCCATCCATTCCATAGGCCTATAAGTATCTTATACAGTCATAGTATATAGGCGTATCTTATAAGGACTCGCGGCACACGGCAATTTAGGTTTTTAAATTGACTTTGACATTTACACGTATTTAATCTCTAAAATATTAGAATCGCGACGTTTATAACCTTTTTGTTATGTTGCGCATAAGATTATTTCTCGCTTGATGTTTTCTTATTCTCTTCTAATTGAGAATTTTTAACATTTCACCTCTAACAATCACGTGTAAACGTTTACATCCCTTCCTGCAATCAGGCGGCGCATGACACGATATAGTTCTGCAATGCCTGATCCTGCTCGGACCATGCCTGCTGCAAGGACCAGGCTCTCTTGATAGAAGTTAAATGTATCCACGTGGAATATGTGACCCAGCACAACAACATGAGGAATATCCCACCAAAACACTTTTTGAGTAAACAACGCCTGAAGTTAAAGTCTCTTCCCAATTCGATTACAAATCAATTTTCTTTTTTTTCTTTTTTTTCCCCGGAAATTTTAAGTATTAGAGGATAATTATTATATTTTGATATCATTTGAAAGCTAATGGTATACTCTTTCACATCATTAGAAAACCTCCACATCTCAAAAGTGGAGTACTGTTATTCCTCATTATGCTGTGCCGGGTCACATAATCTCCCTGACCATGTCGTTTGTACAATCTCCTGCTGTGGTCTCCAAGCTTTCAAAGGCCGAGTATATACATACATTTTCCAATTGTTGTTATCCTTTATTTCACCATCATTGTTTTATAATCTATCTGGTGAAATGCTATGGACCACGGATTGGCCGTCGGGTTTTTTTCCCTTAAATTCTGGAGGGCTATTGTTCACAAAACAAATTATCGATAGGACTTTAAATTGTCTTTATGGTAATATTTTTTAAAGCTATAGAATGACATTATTTTTCTTTAAACCCGCGTTTACCCGTTGATGCCACGTTCAAGTTTGAAAAATTACTTTGTGTTACTAGTTCTTGATACGATTGTTGGTATAAATTATTATTAGACCTATTCTTGTTTTTCTCGCAAGATGATAATTATCGCTACTTTGAGGTAGGCCTATTTAAATGTTAAAATTCTCAACGTACTTATATATTTCAATCATTGAAAGGGACAAAAATCGGTCGAGTGAATTTCTCCTATAAATTATAACGTAACATTAAAGCTTAGCCTATACGTACAAAATCAATCAATACTGTGACGGTTTTTTGTGTGTGACAATTTTCATGTAATGTTTTCACGTATTCATGTAATGTTGCAGCTGCCTTTATAATATATGCACCCCATTATTCGTTACAGTGACCTTGTGATCTCGATCGAACGAGTGACGTCGACGGCTAGAACATGGGTCACAAAGCCAGGCACGATAAGGCGTTTAGATAACGGCAAATGCTCCGGGTTTTGGTCTTTTTATATCTTGAAAGTATCACATCATTATTACTGTGACGAGATCAAAGTCTTTCCAAACAGACTTCGAACGTTTTCGGGTTTGTTTCTAGAACGACTCATCCGACAATGCCAGTGTTGACATAATGCATGGATGTCGGACCGAACAGTGAATGAATAAACGATCGATGGCGATCACCGAGCATCATCGCGAGGGGGGCTGGGGCTGGTTCGTCGTGCTGGCCTGCTTCGCGGCCGAGTTCGTCGTTTTCGGAACCCTGAAATCGTTGGGGGTTCTCATCACGGCCATGAAGGAAGATCTGGACACGGACCTGTGGATCATGGGATCCATCACTGCGCTGCACATAGGGGTGCACTTTACCCTAAGTAGGCCTATGTCTCTCTAAAATATCTCAGTTTGCACCGACTTTCTTTCTCAAAATTTCCTGGGCCTGACGTTTCGATCCTAGCAGGACCTTTCTCAGGAAAGGTCCTGCTAGGATCGAGATTTGCAATTTTGAGATTTTCATTTTGGTAATTTTAGTCAGTATAAGCGGCAGTTTGCAACATTTTTGTATATCACTTTTAGACTTTTCTTTCTATCAGTAGGCCTACCTTTTTTATCACGTCGACCAGGGCAAACCCTCATTGAATTGCATTCTCCTCGACCCAAACATCATGTTATATCTATAAAGAGTTTCCGTCGATAATGAGTGGATTATAATACGAGTATAGTGCTGTCGGGTCGAAATTCACGACCTAATTCACAACCTAAAATTTGGCAATCGAAATTTCGCGAATACATCAGCTGCTATCTATTCATTTTAAGTCCACTGTATGTACATGTAATTTGTTTTTGCATAGGTCCGGTGGCAACGCTCCTGGGGCGCAGATACGGGGGTCGCCCCGTGATCGCCGTCGGCAGTATATTGTACGGACTGGGGCTGGTACTGGCTTCGTTGACTTACAGTGTCGAAGTCATAGCCATTGTGCTCATTGGCTTGGCTGGTAGGTGAACGCTGAGAAAGTTCTGCTGATACATATGATTCGAAAGAGACACGCTTGCTAAGGGAGTGGTATCTAAGGTTCTTCAAAGGCGTTTATAAACGACGGAAAGAGAGACATCACGTCAGAGTAGGCCTTACATGTATAATCTTTAGCCATTATATGGCTGTTTTCCAAACAGACAGAATAGATGTTGGGGGCCTGTGGATTTAAGATAAATTAAATAAGGGTAAAATAAGGGTTCGCAATATTATTTTAGATATATGTTTACAATGAAACATTGATGTTATTAGGAGTTTCTATACGGATTGGTATTCATTGGTTAGCGGCATGGTGACCACTTGCTGAGAGCATTGAATAGCGCTTAACACATTCCTACGTGGTGGAATGGCCATATTATTATAATAGCACCCGATTCACCTAGAATTCCCAGTTCAGGGCTCATCAGGGCTTTATTAAAAGCTGAAGGAATCGAGTCCGCGTCGTATTTTGACTCTCCGGATAATGGCGTTCTGAATACGGTATACCATCTGTATTTGGAGCGTTAACGATAATTTATAGGTGTCGGCATCCTATACTGTTTGTTTCTTACACAGGGGCCGGGTCAGCGTGTGTCAGACAAACGACGCGGGGTGAGATAGCGTTCTACTTCCACGACAAGTTCGCAGTCGCCCTTTTCATAGGGCTAACGGGCGCCCCGATAGGCGTTGTGGTCTACGGTCCCTTAACGCAGGTTTGCCTGGACACGTATGGCTGGCGAGGGGCCATGTTCCTGATCGGCGGCCTCGCGCTCAATCTCGTGCCGGCAGGCGCGTTGGTGAGGAGGCCCACACGGGGGACAGTGGGCGGTGGTCCCCGCCGGCTCGTGCCGGCCGGCAGCGGCGTTGCCGAGGGCAGGCAAGGAGAAGAAGGCACCCCGGAATCCAAAGGCTGCCTAGAGACCTTCGGACTGGACATCTTCTCCAATCTGGAATTCCTCCTGATGACCGGGATGCGAATGTTCTATAACGTCGGCTACAACGGTTTCGTGGTGTACATGGTGCCCAACGCACTCGCCGTTGGACTGAGCCCGCGGGAGGCGTCCCTCCTGACCACGGCTCTGGGAGCCGGCAGCTTCGTCGGGCTCGTGCTGGGAACGCTGGTAGCGCGTCGCAAGAGTGTGGTACACGGAGCGATCATACTCTCAAGCCTCGTGACGGCCGTACTTATTGTCGCGGTTCCCCTTGTCCATTCGTCCATCGGTCAACAGGTGATGACCTTCATCATAGGAGTCGGAATATATGTCTTGGTGATCGTAGTGGCCGTCCTGTCCAGGAACCTGCCATTTGGTGACGCCAGTATCGGTGTTATCTACGGCTGGATGGCCTTCTTCTCGGGCGTGGCTTCTTCAATTGGGGATGTTCTCGTAGGTATGTCACTCTCTTACCAACAACTACAATATGTATATCCAATTAACAAGAAGATACTATGTTTTGCACTGTGATTGCACTTCGTCCGTTCTGAACAAGATTTGATTCATAATAATCAAATGGTTCTCTTTGCAGGTTGGATATACGAGATGTCAGGGAGTTTCCTCTCTGCGTTTGCCTTGCTGGGCGCTATGATGATGACTGTTGCAATCTGCGCTGTCGGGGATCTAATCCATATTCACATCAACTCAAGGAAGACCAAATCCAATCACTTAAGTATGCCTCTTCATGGGTGACCTTGAGGAACGCATGCCCAGTGAGGCTCCATGCCGTCCCTGGATTTGGTGGGGATACATATAAATTATAAGATGACGTTTTCTTGATTTGGACTTGGGACGGTAGCAGCTTGAATGCCTTCTTTGACCACATCAATTCATTCCACAGGACTATCAAATTCACATGGGAGCAGTCTCTTCATGAACAGCAGACTCACTTTCTGGATGTCATGCACCGTCCGGAAAGACCTCAATACACTTACTATTCTGACTTGTATTCTAAGCCCACCGACACTCAGCAACGAAAATGTGAATTTACCGTGAATTTACTACGCTGTTCTACACGCACATGTAAGGACTAATAGTAATAATTTCCATTACATTAGCTGCCAGTCGTCGGCGTACGAATTGTTCGTACGTTTGTGAAAACCAGCCGCGTAGCAACTAGCATACTCGTCGGTCTTTGCGCTTGCGCAACGTGCGTGTTGGCGTGGTGTTGGTGAGTAGCATTGGAATGCACTGGGAAATACTGGTCGTGAACACGATCAACACGACGTGATTGGAACGCAGCATATTGCAGTGGCCCTATTACATAGTTTTTGAAAATAATAATTATGCTCGTTGAAAGTTATACATGTATAATGAATTATTGTGTATATTTTATCCTGAGGAATTATTTAACACACTTTCTGCTGTCAGCAATGAAAAGGGAATAAGTATTCAAAGGGATCTTAATTGTTACAACTTATACTAGCAGAATGTTTGATTTATTTTGCCCTAGTCTCTTTATTGCAGCAACTGAATAGTGTTGCGCAACCATTTTGGTATGCCCTTTGACTTTTGTCCTTTTGGGGAATTTTTAATAATATTTGCAAAGTTGTTGGGACAACTCTTCCAAACATCAACATCATGGGGGAGTAATATGATTTACAGATTATAGAAGAAATTGGACCCCACAGAATAGTTCTTACCCTTCCAATGTTGAGAGTACGGTATATAGCTAGCCTACGGTAGGGAATGAAAACATAATAGTTTTACTTATTTTGCTAATGAATGAGCCCAGGACCAAACAAAAATCTGATCTCTCATATGTTTGGCCTAAAGCACTATCATGCTGCAAAGAACATTAATTAATTGGCCAAGGGACCTTAATTAATAAACCTCAATTTCAAAATGCCAGCAGCAAAATCTAGGTAAACAGTACAGTGAGTAGAACAAATCCGAATATTTATTTGGAACAATTTGGTGTGGGATTTATTTTTCGGGTTTTGTTTTTTGCATTAATTTAGCTTCGAAACTGGTTTTCAGTTGTTATTGTTGGTTGTTTGGTTAATTCCTGACTCACCAAGCGAAATAAAAAAAAACGCAAACCTACGGTGTCACCGCAAACCTTCCTATATTGATTCACCCACCATGCAAAAAAAAAAGCTACTGTAGGTTGGTATTTTGTTCCTTCATTCGAGCTTTGAAGCAAAAAGTAATACATTCATTTACTTGATTTCAATAGTACAGTGTGGAAGAGTTGGATGTTTGGTGTTTCATTTGTGTGTTAATAATTATGGTTCCCTTCAACAATTCACAATAAGTGGGAGAAAATGTTTCTCTGATTATTTTGATTACTCTGTATTTGATTTACTATTTGGTAATTTTAGTCAGTAAGCAGTTTGCAAGATTTTTGTATATCACTCTGTATTTGTGTGTGATAAAGGTCCTGCTAGGATCGAAACGTCAGGCCTACTACATTTTTAGATATGCATTTTGGTAATTTTAGTCAGTAAGCAGTTTGCAACATTTTTTTGTATATCACTGTGTGTGTATTATTTATAATTATTTCTCTGTTTGATCGAATTAAATTAATTAAAGAGATCAGATTATTTCTACCTCCTTGTTTGTATTTACGACAGAGGTGTTTCTGTCTCTATAATGACCGCCTTGGTTGCCCGATGGGTGGGGGACTTGGAATGGCGATGGTAGGGATGGCATTCCACTTCAGCTTCTTCGTCTCCTTGTTGAGGAACTGCCTTCCCTCAAAATGTTCAGCACTGACTGCAGAGCCGGTAGTTACTGTACGCACATAGCAAGGGTTTTTTCCCAGTAGATACTGGTATTTTGTACCCATGTGTGGCTCCTGAAATGGTCCAAGAAAACAAAGGCCTATCAATTTCCAATCAAATCTTAAAATTTAGTGGGCCTGACGTATCGATCCTACCAGGACCTTTCTCAAAGGCAGAGTGACAAGGACAACACATGTACACGAAGGAAGGAGGAAGAGAGTGAATAGGACACGGGTGAGAAACAAAAGAAAAGGAGTAAAGCTGGTAGGGTGAGATCAAAGGGAAGGGCAAGGAGTAGGGTAGGGATTATTGAGAAGAAGGGGAAAGATCAAAGAGAGAAGTGTGAAGGAGTGAACACAAAAGAAGGATTATCACTCAGAAAGCTGCATGGTGTTAGTCATTACCCTCCTGGATGTTGAGACCATGTGTGGTTGAATAGTCCGAAGACGCTTCATCCACATTTTCTCACGGCTTAGACGGACAGTTTTAATACGGTGACCATGCGCAATTGCCCTGTACACTCATAAACTGATATCGAATGATCAGGGAGATTAAAGTGATACCCACCAGGGGTGTCCATTTTACCGGTTTTGATTGTAGACCTATGGCCATAGATTTTTTTTTGAGGGTGTTTTTGGTCTTGCAACATACTGAACATTACAAACTCTACATGAGATGAGGTATAATTTTATGATGTTTGAGGTAGTGCACGTGATAGAGCCATAGGCCGTGTGGGTAGTTCCAGAAGAATGTCCATTGAAAGAGTGCACAAACAATTAACGGGGTGGGGGCGAGGGGAGGGGGGCTGTACCGCCAATCACTGCGGGTATGACATCGCAGCGGACTGAACTCCCGCATGTGACTGGACGGATGTATCCCTACTACATACATGTATACTGCGTGCCTCCTTGAGGTATTAAACACTCGCGAGCTGAACGATGGTGCACTGCCTGGTACAACCCCCCCCCCAAAAAAAAAATGGCCCCAAAGCATGGTCTTTTCTTTTACATTGGTGGCGCCCTTCAGGTTGTCCATTAAAAATACAATGTATGTTGGTGCATGGTTGGTGCGATCAAGACGGCTCGAGTTGAAATCAACGATTGATGACGCTGAGCTGAGGTTACCTGCTAATTGATAATGGCGTGAGTTAATTCTACCTCCATGGCCTTAGTAATTATATTGCGCAAAATACATGAACAACAGAGCAAGAAAATTCTCATAGATGGATGTGTGAAACCACAGCACAGAGCTCGTAATGTTATGTACGTGTTGAGTTACTGTGTTTATACTTAACTCATTAATTTTAGTACTCAGTAGTTACACGTCTTGGGAAAACCACGTCAAATTTTCACGAGTATTGTGCTTGTTTTCCCCATGTTCTGGAGGAAGCAGTGTTTTCCCAGACTTTTCCAATGAGGTTAATATTATTAGTATTGGTAATACTAAAACTAAAAGGTAATACTAGTAGTAATATTATTATTAAACTCTTTGATACCTAAAATCTTCCCCACAAAGGCACAAGACCACACATTATTATGGTGAGCGATGTACAGTAGTAATCAATGTGATGACCGTAACCCTTGCCAAATTGCTGGCCTTTCATCCTCCCGGCGGTCGGAGAACTACATCATGTACATACATGTACATCATACATCACATACATAGCTCTTGACATAAATAATTATCTACTTTCAGGGAAGACTCTCCTAGGCAATGATCCTCCCCTATACAAGAAGTACAGGGTAGAACTAGGAATCTAAAGGATTTCTATTACTATTACTGACTACTGTGAGTGTGATGTAAGGTTGTGTAATGAAATGAGTTATAATGAAAGTCCCACTCCCAGAGGAACTTGAGACCACTGGGAAGTGTGCTCACCCAAGTGTAACCACACGGGAGGGTATACATTTAATTAAAGAGAGGACAAAACTTCTGTTATACATAGCCTACATACATACGTATAATTTACTATTAAAAGTATTGTTAGGACCACTTCCACTGTCAATAGTAATTTGACCACGCTTCAAAAAACTTCTTTTTTTTTTGGCTCGCGTTCACACCTAGGCCAAAAGATTATGAGCTGATTGTGGTTAGAAGTCATGGTCGAATGGTGGGTGTGTCCTTGAGGGTGGCCCATGCAGGGAGACATAATACAAGCACGGCACTTCCTGTCAGTCCAGAGTGCGAGCAGTGCATTGTGGGATATAAAAAAATTAATGTGATTCAGCAGAGCATCCCTTTGCAAATATCTCTAATAGTGGAGTCCTAATCACGATTCAAATCCCACTAATCCCCCCCAAAAAGCAGAAGTGGAGTTTGAATCGCGATTTAAATCACGATTCAAATAACGCTTCCTTCACAGATATCCAGAGATCATCGGAGCTGAATTATCCAGAGGGTAACTGAAGATGAGTGCGGGAGACATGAGGGATGCCAGACAGCAGGAAGAGTCGCATGCTGGGCTCTACCAGGAGAAGTTTTCAAGGTTAGCCAACAAAAAAGAGAGGGTCAGAGTCGTCAGACGAGTCCACCGTTGGACAACTCGACGATTGAGACAGGTGGACCATGAGAGAGAGAGAGAGAGAGATCAATATTTTTATAGGAAACGGGTGTGATCTGTCTTATGGTCAAGTTTGACCTCTGCCAAGAACCGTTTACGGAAATTTTGTTAACGGTAATTTTAATCAAATCCGGTAAAATGGACACCCCTGTTGGGTATCACTTTAATCTTTCCGATCATTCGATATCAGATATGAGTGTACTGGGCATAGAATCCCTTGGTCACTGTAGTAGTGCTGTCCGGCTTAGGCGTGAGTCAAATGTGGATGAAACGTCTTCGGACTATTCAACCACATGATCTCAACATCCAGGAGGGTTACGACTAACATAGTGCATGCTTTCTGATAATCCTTCTTTTGTGCTCACTCCTCCACACTTCTCCCTTTGATCTCATTCTACTAGCTTTCCTCTTTGTTCTTTGTTTCTCATCTGTGTCGTTTTCACTCTCTTCTCCCTTCCTTCTTGTGTCTGTTTTGTCCTTGTCACTCTGCCTTTGAGAAAGGTCCTGCTAGGGTCGAAACGTCAGGCCCACTAAATTTTGGAAATTTCAAAGTGTATGTTTAGACGAGGGACTGGCTTGGGTATTAGTTTGCGGTTACTAGTTTTCCTCAGTGGGGATTCGATTAGCTGACTGCCAAAATCACCTGATGTTCATGCACTACCACTGACACCCAATGATTACGCAACTGACTAGGGGCCACCAATACTGGATGTGTGGGATGGGGACTGGGTAAGCCTTGTCTAAACAATAACACAGTGGGTGGTAGGTCTTAAAAGATACCCGCAGTGCATGGACTGGGGAACAGTACCACTAGTTAGTGGGTATAACATCGGTCGACTTATAACCCCTCACAGATAGTCCCTTAGTGACAAACAAATTGTGTTCGAGCGACAACTTTTGTCAGTCGGGCTAACCCATTCGAGTTGAGTCTCAAGGTTATTACCTTGTATGAACTACCCCCAAAGTGATCCAGAATCCTGGATTTGATCCGAATCATCACCAAAAAAGAACCACCTCGAGTGAGAATACCGACATTTCCGAACGATACATAAATGCTGTGCGAATGTATAATTTTGGTGGTATACAAAAATGTTGCAAACTGCTTACTGACTAAAATTACCAAAATGTAAATCTATGGTGTATAGGTATATGAATTTTAAGAACAAGAAAGAAAACAAGCCTTTGACCGCAGTTTGTGGATGAATTTAAGGAATGTTCAGGGCAATACATTTATGCTCCCATTTCAGTGACAAACCATCAGGATTTGTGTGACGGTGATAAAGCCATACTTTAAGCTCGAGCCAGGGATGCTTAAAGTTAAAGTGGCAAATGTCTCATTTTGGTTTTGCAGGTACTGGCATCACTATGCAGCCATGCAGACCTGGATGGCAGCATATGTCCAGGCACACAGAGCCAGATGTAGTTGGTACCCTACCCCTGGTTACCAGCCTGCGCCGTATTCCTCGGTCTGGCCCCTGGCCCACTGGAGCCCCAATGCCCCGAGCGGGCCGGCTCATTGCGCGACCTCCGCCCCTGGTTACCGCGACGAGGCGCCCCAAAGCGATCGCGATTGTTCGAGCGATGACGTCAGCGAGTCGGAGAGCATGGACATTGAGATGAGCCAGGAGATGCTCGATTTCTTCCGGGCGTCGCAGCGGTTCCGCGAGGAGAGGGACCGGGCCAAGGCCGAGGCTGCCAAGTCGGCCAAGAAGAGGCAGGGCGACCCGATGAAGGCGGAGGACCGGCAGGACTGCAGGGCACCGGTGGAAAGGCCCGATGAGGGACGGCGGAGAGGAATGAAGGTACTGGAATGGAGGCGCTACATGGTGCTCTAAGACCCATTGGGAGATATCCCCCACGGCCTTGAGTGATGGGAGCAGTGATGTAGACTGTGGTATTGAAGCCAACTTGAATCCATGGGTTGGGGTCAACCCATCCAGCAGCTTCGCCTATTCAGGAGAAATGATGTTTCATCTCTGAAATGCGTACAGAAATCCCCATTATACAGAGCATCTTAAAATGCCAAAGTTGGAGAGTCTGCTAATTGCTATACCGATTAATTGATATTAAAGGGCTGCTGCAATAGATGTTTTAGCACTTAAATCCATGCTGTAATGTTGCTAACAATCAAACTGTTTTTCACACTCATTCTGGGGTGTATTTGCACATTTTTAGGCTAACGAGAATTTCAATATTCATGAGCAAATGTGTGATGTCATCACAGGATCTTGCAACAGAAACCCAATTGTTTGTGTACACAGATTTCTAAAAAAAAATCTGGATTTTCCTGCAGACCTCTCCCTAAACCTGTTGATTTACTACAAAAATGTATGCTTCATAAACATTTAATGAAAGAGTCAATCCAGAGTGATTAATTTGCAGTTTGAAATTTAATCTCATGTTTGGGTTCCTGTCATGACCTTACAATAGCGCCCTCTTTTTGATAAGGATATTTTTAAAGGTAGAAAAGATGATAAATTTCTTGCTCCACTAAGAAAAAGAAGCTTGCCAATTTGTTTGCACAGTGCACACTTCAGATCCTAGATGACCCCTTGACTGTGATATTTATTGCTGAGACCCTTTAACTGACCACATGGACCAGGGTTCCCCTGCATACTGAACCATGAGGAAGCACGCCTCACACTTTTAATGGACCACCTCAGGTGTTTGTCTCCAAAACTTGCCATCTCAGGGGTCAGAATCTTGCTTGGAAATCATGTGTGCAAAAGGGCTGTGTATCTGATGTTTCCTTACACTTTACTGTGCGTTTCTTCACCGACATGCGTAGTCTGTGACAGAGTCTATCCAGTCTATGACACGTGAAACCTCAAAATAACGCATCCACAATATACCAAACCACGGGTAGTGTGTAGTCTGTCCGTTGTGAGTCTCCTGTACGTAGAGTAAAAGCAGGGGTATTCGACCGTTTAAGAAAAGCCAAAAATTCGACCAGCTGTGTAGTTTTTGTACACAGCTGGTCAAATTCCCCTCCCGGTTGAAAATACCTGCGCTTACCCTACTACCCGAATGTTGTGTTACCGGCTCTTTTCAGAGCCACACTCCTCCGTTGATATACATGGTGTCCCCGTAAGCCTCCTTCTTGATGACTCTAATTGAAATGTCTTTCTTGTGTTGTCCCCAGGCTCTGTATGGGGAACATTCGGTCCGAATTCACTCCATGGAGACGGCCATGCAGATGCAGTTTGACCGCAACTGTGACCGATTCCAGCCCTCCTACTGGCCAATAGTGGCTCTTAAGTTGTGACACGGGAGCAGGCAGGGGACCACTCATCCTCTCCTTTGCCTCTTGTGGTCAGAACAGGACAGCCAACGTAATTACCCCCAACACTGCAGCACCTAAATGTTGCCATTATTTTTTTGTACTGACACAGATGGTCTGAAATATTTGAATCGTAAGTGTAGTCAAACAAATAAAGGGGTAAAAAAATGCCGGGAACTTTATCATTTCTGCTGAAAATGGGAAAAGTACAGAATCCTTGGTGAGTTCAACCAAAATAAGTTTAGTTTTGAAAAATTTGCCTGGACTGGGGCTTGAACCCGGGACCTCTGGTTTTGCATACCAGTGCTGTTACCATCTGAGCTATCCAGCCCATAGATGGTGGCCTTCCCACATACATGTAGTGAACTATCTTTGCCGGCATGTGGATGCCAGTCAGAAGCCATTCAACCATTACCTGCTGGTATATCTCGAGGAATCTCACCCTGGTTTTCATTCAGATGCAAACAACCAATTGTAATTTTGGGTTGTTTAAATATACAAGTATTCTAAATGTGAGGTCTCTGCATTGGGATTTTCTTTTTCTGAAAGACTTTGTTGTGCTAGAAACAAGACAACTATTCTGAATAAACTGCAGGACTTTGATAATTAATGCATACCATGTTTATGAATTTCACTCGAGTCAGTTGACACAAACACTTTGTTATCATACATGTAATTGTAAAAGTAGCCATGGTGAATTTAGTATCAGGGAACATAATGCTTGAGAATTGTTTAACTGACTACACGAGTATATTCTAGCATGATCCTTGCTTTGCTTAAAAAAAAATAATATCCTAATCTAATTTCTGAAAAAAGTGTCACAAATCAGTCTCACAATGACGCTATAATTTCTCCTCCCCCCTGAAATTGCACCATGGAAAACCAGAACCTGACTGTCTATTATTTCAAGGCATAAAAACGAAAGGTTTTTGTGTGAGTCTACGAAGAAGACACTCCTATGTGAAAAGAAAGATTCCCAACCGTCAGCTTTAGCAAAGAAACCCTAGATTATGTTTTCAGCTTGTGGATGACTGAAGCAAGAGCCTTAGCCGATTTGTTTTTAAGAGTGGAAAAAAGTTATCGCCAACACTAGAGGGCGCCATTTACGAAGACCGCAAATTTGGCAATGCCTTTCGCTATTGGTCGGTTGCAAAGGTCACGACCTCACATCCCACACAGCAAAAGTGTGTGTACACGACACTAGATCATCGAGTATGGGAAATGGGTTCCTCCCATCACCGATCCGACTCGTATTTCTCTTCTGCTGCACCGGGAAAGATTGATCTATGAGGAATTCGGCGGAGTTTCATTCGTGCTGAGAACGGCCACCACAAAACCGCGAATATGGAGCGAAAGGATATTTCTAAACGCTCCAGTTTTGTAAGTAATTTCCAAAATTCAATTCCTGTCGTGTAGTCGTTAGTACACAACCAGTAATCCAGTACGCGTCACTGACTCAGTGAGAGTGACTGAATGCACTGTGTCTCTGGTCAGTTGACCGAACGATGTGTGACCTAATCCCTAGTATTGTAGTAATTGTACTAGTTGTAGCATGGAGGAATAAGTCCTCCATGGTTGTTGTAGGCCTACTTGTACTGTAGTATTTTGAGCAAACAATACAACATTGGGAAGATCAGAAAACATGGAGGTCCACAGATTTCCTTCTAAGTTCTAATTTGTAACCCGGCACAGCGACATGAGGAATATCCCACCAAAACACTTTTCGAGTAAACAACGCCTGAACTAGTTCTGAAGTCAAAGTGTCTTCTCAATTCGATAAAAAAAAATGATATATATTTTTTTCTATTTTCGGAAAGTTAATGTATTGGAGGATATTATGTCCAAAGGATTTTTCCGAAATCCGTCTCTAAATGTTGAAGATTTCGGGGGAGTGTTTGTGTACTGTTTTCATGAATGAGACTTAAGGCTTTGCATGGTGGGTGAATCAATATACTATATATATAGGAAGTAAGGCTGTTGTCGACAAGGCTTTTGTCGACATTGTCGCGACAAAGAAAATATTCCGACATGTCGACAAAGTTTTTCGGTTGTCGCGACAAAAAAAAAATACATTAGCATACCTCATAATGGCCAATCTCTGAAAAAAAGGGAATAAAAAAGGAACAAAAAATCCTAAAATTGAGCGTTGAGCATTTCATTTTTGCTTATCCACGCCGCAAAATAATAGTTACTAAATACATGTATATGTTCGAAGTTGGAATGGATCGCGACGCGACCAAAGAAAATCGTTCACCGAACGTATTTTGCCATTACGATGTACAAGTACAGTGTAAATACTGTATAGCGCACGTTTCTATGGCCGGTCGTCAGCAGTACAGTAGCTGGTATACGATGCTGCATCGCATGCATTTAATACACGTGCGTACGGGATACCAGTGCAATGCAGAGATCGGGAAAGATCGTGGTCGTCCGAGGGAAGGATCGAGAAATGAGATCGCACGTGCGTCGCGGTCGGTACCTAGCTGAAAGTAGCCGCATGTTTTGGGCCCAAAATACCGGCGGCCGCGTATTTTATTTCGTTGAAAAACGGACCGGAAGTACATTATGTACATCGGAAAACAGGCCTCCTTTGCCGCATACGTTCTAGGTTTGTCTGAATGTATGGCTGAATACGCGGCCTCCTCCGTTTTGCGGCTGCCTTTAGCTAGGTGCGGACGGTGACGTCTTTTCTTTTCATTGAAACTATCTGGTTCTTCAACTTCCGTGTGCATAGCCAATAGGAAAACCACTGCAGCCGCTGTGCAGCGAATTCATAAATATTCATTATTTTTTGCAGTGAGAACGCACGCATCGCCGAACGATGACGTCATGAATAAACAATGAGCAATCGCTTTTTTATGATTTTTGAGGAAATTACGACTGTAACACACAATATCGGTACAAAAATTATTTTGTTATGTATAATCTTAAATACGAAAGCCATTAAATATGAAATTTTATTGAAATTAAGATTATCCTTGAAAACTAATTTCACAAGTTCACAACCATGGCGGTTTGACATGCCCCATTCGTTTATCAACTAAAAAAAATCCAACATTGTGACTTCAGATTTTTGACTAAATCAGATCTCTGTCGCGACAATGTCGACAGTCGGCATAAAATTCTCGCGACATGTCGACAAGAATTTTTTCTCACGACAACAGCCTTAATAGGAAGGTTTGCGGTGAACACCATGTATCAGGTCTCTTAAAGAGACCTGATACATGGTGTTCACCGCCAACCTTCCTATACTGTTTTCATGAAAATGTAAAGTTCCTGCCTTTTTGAATGGCCGCTTTCGAGGAGTTAGAATGGTGCTGCTATATTGTGTCTGGTACCAAATGAATGAGCGAAGTCCCCTTGTAGTTGTACTAAAGTACTATTTACAACAAAGTTCACACGGAAATAATTTTAAAATCATTTGGAAGCTAATAATGGTATACTCTAGATCACATCATTAGAAAATCTCAAAATCTCAAAAGTGGGGGTTATCCTCATTATGCTGTGCCGGGTCACATTTACAGTCTTAATTGTACACTACAAATAGTACAATGTACATTGGTACCGGAAGATGGTCATGATACACAACATGTCACGCGTAGAATCCTCATACACACTGTATGTTGAAATCTTACGGTCTGGGATGCTGTTCTTCCCTATAAATCCTCACTCTAACATCAACAAATAGTTAATTACTCGCAAGTCATAAACTATTTCTTACAGTTTACAGTATACTACACTACAGAATTGTGCATACACCGTGACTTTTTTAAAAACTTGTTCTACTTTCTCAGATAACCATTTGACTAGTTTTGAGCTAAAACCTTTGCAGGATTGCTTTTTTGGGATGTTTGAACGGTTTAATACACAAACTGTGGCAATCTTTTTGCTTTACCAATTATGTTGTATTGGGCCTTTAATTCAGATATGTTAAAGTCAACTAATGTCGTCATACATTGTGCCTTTTCGTAACTACATTCCATTTCTTTAAGCCAAAGCTTCAAGTTTGACATGTTGCTCGCCAGACTCGTGAGGCAAGTGATTTATATTTTTAATGAAGCAGTGCCGGGCAGTGGCAGTTGACAGTTGTTCCATCGACTGACATTAACAAAACAGTGGAAAAAGCACCACCATAATAAATGTGCCTGGGCCTAAATAGATTTGACGGCCGTACAAGTATTCACATATTGATTAGAAATCCGCTGGAAAGAGTTCTACATGACTCCCCATGACTCGTGGGAACTGCTCGTTGCACAGACCTGGACTCATTCACTCATGATTCACCCAGGTTTGGACCACGTTTGGACTCCTTCTTTGGAAAGTGCTCCCGAATACTGTGTTTCCTACAGTGTAACTTTCAGCTAGTCATGTAAACATGACCAGTGCATAAAAATAATAATATTGCCGGGAAGATTTTATACAGTTTAATATCCTCACCGTAACTAAAAGGTCGGGAAAAAACAATACAAGTCCGAGTAACTAGGACCCGACAAGTCACCCTTTATTTATTGAAATTTGAAATTTTGAGGGTCGGGTGACTGTAGGGTCCAAGAACAAGGGGTACTTCAACGTTTGAACAGTACATACATAGACTTTGAAAACAAAAAATGGGGGGTCTGTGAGTGTGTGCACGCGCATGCACGAGTTGAATCCAAACTTCATCGATTTGCGTGTAGCGGTTGCGTGTTCAGTTCAAAATCAAAAATGGCCGCTGCATTTTGGCTTGTCGGACAGGAGAGACACCTTCTCAACAATAACAAATTACATAAGTATAGTACATGTATACAGTACATGTATGTACCTGTACAATAGACCTATTGGATAGCACTTTCAGTATTGTGAAGACTGAAGACCAACAGATTGAAAAGAGTGCATAACTTTTGTAGCACTAACTGACTAAGTTCAGTTTGTAGTAAGTAGTATAGTGTGTACAATACATGATAGTTACTTTATCATTCAGACTTTACATCTGAATTCTGATGTTCACAAAGAAGGCCTACATGATGTACATGTACATGTACATGTACAGTACATGTACATGTAGTTGTACTTGTAGTTAGTCTTTAAGAAGTGCTATCCTGAAATTGTTAAGTTGTGCCTACACGTGTAGTTGATAAAGTTGTTTCTAACTTACAAATACACCCTGTACATGTACAACATGTAGCCGCTATTGTACACACTTACTGTACATGTAGTGTACATGTGTATGTAGTGTACATGTACATGTAGTACCGGTACAGTGTATGTTTTCAACTTTACATAAAAATTATGTACTGTACATGTACATGTACATGTACATGTACATACCGTATCATGTACAGTACATGTATGTAGGCGTGTACATCAATCATTTACATGTACTGCATACTGGTACACTGTACTGTCATGATGTTCACAACTTCACACACTGTAATGTACCCGTGTGTACACATGTACATGTACATTGTACGTCATGTACACTTGTAAACTGCATTGTACAGTATACCAGTATTATGTACATGTACTCAAGTTTCTGTGCAATACATGCACCTTGTAGGCCTACCGGTAAGTACTATTAAGTAAACATACTGTACATGAGTAGACCTACTGTACATGTACATTTGTACGATGTACATTACAATTTACAAATTACATGCGCACACTACATGTACATGTAAATGTAGACGTACATGTACATGTACGGTACATGTACGTGACATACAGTGTACATGTACGGTAGATGCACATACAGTACATGTATAAATTGTAATGTTGCAGGTACATGTACATGAATGACAGCAGCTGTTGAAGAACTGACTCGCACAAATGCACCATGTGGATTGGATCCAAGGTCAAAGTGCCCCTCCCTATCCAAATTACATACATGCACAGTGTACCATAGACAATGTCCAAGTGTATGCATACACACATGTACACGTATGTACATGTACGACTGTATACACAGCTGACATCCACTATCATATGCTACAGTGTAAATATGTACAGTAAATTTATTGTACATGTACGTGTACATGTACATGTACATGTACACGTACATGTACATTGTACATGTTAGCTGTACATTGTACAATGTACATGTACATGTACATGTGCCCTCAACCTTGACATCCCACAACTTTTGCAATTCCCTCGGATTTCCTAGTCCTAGTATTTCCTGATCTTCCCTTTCACCTCAACTCTGCTGTAGCCCAACAGAGCAATTTTGTGCCTAGATAAACCTACAACAACATGTACAGTGTTGTTTTTGTACATGTATGTACATGTATGTATACATGTACATGTACATGTGTACATGTACACGTACGTGTACTGTACATGTACACCGTACATGTATGATAAACAGATCATATTTTTAAACATGTTCAATGAGGGTTTTCCCTACTCGACGTACATGTACATGTACATGTACATGTACAGTGTACATTGTATACAACATGTACATGTACATGTGTACGTACATGATACATGTACAGTACATGTACATGTATGTATGTAGTACAGGTGTATGTACATGTACACCGTACATTGTACAATAATAGTGTATTATGTACAACTTACATGTACATTGTACTGTTACTACTGTACATACAATACATTCATGTACCGGTAGTACACTGTACCGTATGCACACGTGTACATGTACGTGTACAGGTGTACATACATGTACGTATAATTTACATGTACATGTACACACACACAATGTACATGTACAGGTGTCATATATCGGTACCGGTATACATGCATCATGTACTGTACTTGTACTGAACTGAACAGAGTGCTCACTTCTGCTTACATACATTGTACATGTACATGTTTGTATACATGTACATGTACATGTACATGAGTATTAGGTCCTACTACATGTACATAGACCTACTCCACTATACATGCTAGTATTTCCTATTTTCTATTGGCTTCTTTCCTATTTTCCTACGTGTGTGTAAACAGTCTTCTGTTTTATTACAGTTTCGCACAACACAATGAAATATCTTATTTTTATTTTTATTTGTCAGATGTTTGGTACAGGGCTGGGGTACAGTGGTGTAGTCTTGTGTCAGATGTTTTATTATGTACATGTACACTGTACATGTACGTAACCTTAAGCCTCGACTACATGTACAGTAGATGCAGATCTATACGATTGTACAGTTATCTCTGCCTACATGCATGTACATGTACATGTATGTAAAGTACATGTACACTGTACAGTCTTATACTGTAGTTATAACCTATCTGTACTATCTGTACTATCCCTATTTTGAAATGCCATGTAATCAGAAGCAGAAATATATTTTTTGACACCCGACGCTCGGCTCTCTTTCTCCCCTCTGCCCTCCAGTTTGGCAACATCCGCATCTCCGCCAGGCCCACCAAGAAGGCGGAGGCCAGCAACAAGCGGGAGCAGCGACTCCAGCCACGGCCCTCCGTGGAGGATGAGGAGGTCTCGCAGGAGTACGAGAGGATCCAGCAGCGCCTGACAGACCAGGAGGTGGACGCGGCCCTGGAGAAGATGCTGGTGAGATGAGGGAGAAGGGCAGGTGGGGTGGCGAGTGGGTGGGTGGTGGGGCAGGTGGGATGGATGGTGGGACGGATGGGTGGGTGATGGGGCCTGCGGGTGGGCGGTGAGGCAGATGGGTGGGTGGTGGGGCAGGTGGGGCAGGTTGGTGAATGGTGGGGCGGAAAAGACTTGAGGGGGGCGGGCAGGTGGGGTGGCAGGAGCGGGTGGGGTGGCAGGGGATGGTGTGGTGGATGGTGTGGCAGGCAGACTTGTGGGGTGGTTGGCGGGGGAGGGGGGGGGTGGAGGAGTGGCGGGTGTGTGGTGTGGCTGGCAGAATTACGGGGCAGGTGGGCAATGTGGTGGGTGTGTTGGGTGAGTGGTGGTTGTGGGAGGGGAAGCTCATGGAGGGATTTCACAAAAATGCACGATGCATTCTAACTCAACTTTGACTGGACTGGGATTTAAACCCGGGATCTCTGGTTAAATTGTGTACATACAGTACCGGTATACTGTACAT
This sequence comes from Luidia sarsii, assembly GCA_949987565.1. Classification (NCBI taxonomy): domain Eukaryota; kingdom Metazoa; phylum Echinodermata; class Asteroidea; order Paxillosida; family Luidiidae; genus Luidia; species Luidia sarsii. The sequence goes on along the minus strand of OX465102.1, from coordinate 22,876,016 downwards.
TTACATGTACCAGCACTCTTCTCATCTGAGCTATCCAGCCCTTAGATGGTGGCCTCCTAAATAAATCAAAGTTACATACATGTACAGCTACATGTCCTTAGCCAGGATGGGCGTGCTAGCTATTCAGAAGCAATTCAACCCAAAACTGCCGTATACATGTATTACCACTACCAGGGATCACAGCCCTGCTTTCATTCCTCTGCAAACAACTAATGGTTGTAAACCTGGCTACAGCAGCTCCGGGATCACTCAAAGTGGTTGCAGTAAACAAATAAATGAAAACCCTGGTCCAGTCCAAGTTTTCTTTATCATTTTTGCAATTTGTGCAAAACGTTTCCATTCAGTTTTTCCTTTATTTTTAAATGAAACGAATCAAGGAAACTGGGAAGTGGGAACCCACATGTAGAAAGCATCCCACTGTACTTACATGTATGTAGTGTGTACACACAACACATGTATACTTGTACATGTACATGTACATGTGTACATGTATGTACGGTAACAAATCTCCCTTGAGCTGCCTGAATTTTTGTCTGCAGGCAATCTGGCAAAGTACAAAGCACTCAGTGCTTATTACGTTGAACTTGAGTAGGGCAAACCCTTATTGAATTACATGTACATTCTCCCGAACACAAACATTTACTGTTCCTGTATACTGGTATACTGTTCACGTTTGTAGAATTGACCCACCTACTGTAGCCATAACCAGAATATCCCTAGCTCAAGTCACAACCAGAGTCATAACCATAGCCATAGCCATACATGTACGTACCGGTATGCCAATTACATGTACATGTATACATATATATCCGTAGCTCAATGAGGCTGTTGTCATGAAAACATTTTCTTGTCGACATGTCGCCATTATTTTATGCCGATGTCGACAAGTAAGGCTGTTGTCGTGAAAAAAAATTCTTGTGGACATGTCGCCATTTTTTTATGCCGATGTCGACATTGTCCCAACAGAGACACGTTTTAGCCAAAATTAAGTGGTAACAATGTTAATAAACGAATGAGGCATGTCAAACCGCCGTGGTTGTGAAATTGGTTTCCTGGATAATCTTAATTTCAATAAATTTTCATATTTAATTGCTTTGTATTTAAGATTATAGGCCTACATAATTACAAAATCATTTTTGTGACGATAATATTGCATGTTTCAGTCGTAATTTCCTAAAGAAAATCATAAAAAAGCGATTGCACATTGTTTGCGTGCATTCTCACTGCAAGAAATAATGAATATTTATGAATTTGCTGCACAGTGGCAGCAGTGGTTTTCCTATTGGCTATGCACAAGTGGATGTTGGGGAACCAGATACATAAGTGTACATTGTAGTTTCACTGAAAAGAAAAGACGTCACCGTCTGCACCTAGCTAAAGGTACATGCAGCCGCATATTGGGCCCAAAAACCCAGCCGCGTACTGGGCCCAAAAACACAGCCGCGTATTGGGCCCAAAAACCCAGCCGCGTATTGGGCCCAAAAACACAGCCGCATATTCAGCCGCAGACAAACCTAGAACGTATGCGACAATTTACGGAAGCCGTTTATCAACGAAATACATGTAAAATACGCGGCTGCCGGGATTTGGGGCCCAAATATGCAGCTACCAATACATGTACATGTACATGTACTGTACCTTCAGCTACAATGTACATGTACATTAGCCGACGCACGTGCGATCTCATCTTTCGATCCTTCCCACGGACGTCCACGATCTTTCCCGTTCTCTGCATTGCACTGGTATACAGTACGCATGTGTATTAAATGCATGCGATGCAGCAACGTACCGGTATATACTGTACACATGACATGTACATGTACAGTGTACCAGCTACATGTACACGTACTGTACTGCTGACGACCGGCCATAGGAATGTGCACTATACACTGTATATTGTGCACTGTACATCGTACATGTATTGGCAAAGTGCGTTTGGTGAAAGATTTTCTTTGGTCGCGTTGCGATCCATTCCAACTTCAAACATATTAATTGAGTAACTATTATTTTGCAGCGTGGATATGGTAAGCAAAAATGAAATGCTTAATGCACAATTTTAGGAATTTTTGATCCCTTTTTGTTCCCTTCTTTTCCAAGATGGTCATTATGAGATACATACAACTGTACATATTTTATTGTTTTTGTCAAAAAACCTGGTCGACATGTCGGGATATTTCTTTGTCGACAACAATGTCGACATACATGTACATGTACATGTACATGTATTATGTAAGCCTTGTCGACAACAGCCTTAAGCTCAAGTCATAACCAACCATAACCATTACATTACGATTCATGCCTGGCCTTACGTGTCATTTCCTCTCTTTTTGGTGACAAAAGAAATTATCTAATTCCCAAGATAGCCTGTACAACATGTACACTGTACAGTACATACATGTATGGATGGTTTTCAAATGCACTGAGGCGTGTCAGGTGTGCTCTGCCTGCAAGCTCAGACAGCCCTGATTTGTTTTGTCCAGGCACAGTGTGTGCATTTGGTAAAAAACAGACTGAGCGGGGCATGATCACTGAATTGTCACAAAGCCTGTGTGATCCAGTCTGATCAGATTACAGAACCATGGTACAACCAGTGTACATGTACATGTACACACATGTACTCACTACTGTGTACGTATGTACATGTAAAGTTCTACGTATGTATTGGTATTGTCAGGACTGCATATCATACATGTACATGTACATGTACTGGTACCACAACATTCACTGCACATCTGTCCTATTGTACATGTAGGCCTAGTGTAGGCATAAAAGTCCAGGTCTACATGTACTGTACCAAGTGCTTGATTTAAAGGACCACATATGTGGAGTGGTACACACATGTACTGTACATGTATCAATGCTACACATGTACATGTAGTACAGTATTGAGTGGTACATGTACATGTACATGTACAGTGTAGCATGTGTACATGTACATACATTGTACATTGTACATGTACATGAACATGTACACATACAATGTACATGTTCATGTGTACAGGTGTACATGTACATCATTGTACATGTACATGTACACATACAATGTACATGTACATGTGTACATGTATGTAAAGTGGTTTAAGAGTACAAAAACATACAATGTACATGTACATGTGTGTACATGTACATGTACAATGTACTGTACATGTACCTGTACAGGTACATGTAGTGTACACACAGTATAGTACATGTACATGTACATGTACATGTATGTTACTGTGTGTTACATTTTTTGTAAGTTATTTTTGGCCCTCAGATTGAGGCGTATATGTTCCAATGAGTCTGACTTTCGCCGCCATACACGTGTATTGGCCAGTAACTTGGTTGCTAGAGGCTATAGTTCTCGCCAAGTGAAGAACTCCATTGCTAAAGTCTATTCCATTCCCAGAAGTTCGGCACTAAAACAAAAGCCACCAGGTCCCAAGGACAAGCCCAAGGTTCCCTTAGTTACTTCCTACCACCCTTCTCTTCCTCCTCTCAGGAAGATAACTAAGGAAAACCACCATATTCTCCACACTTCAGATCGTCTGGCTGAAGCCATTCCTAATTCGCCTGTTTTGGCTTTCAGGCGCCCCCGTAACCTGCGTGACTTAATTGTCCGAGCAGAGGTTCCCCCTTTGGACTCCTCACCTCCAACCAAATTTGGCACATTTAAACTTGTGTACCTCGAAATGCATTGTTTGCAAGACACATGTCAAGGAAATAGACTCTTTCAATGGACATTCTTCTGGAACTACCCACACGACCTATGGCTCTATCACGTGCACTACCTCAAACATCATATACCTCATCTCTTGTAGAGTTTGTAATATTCAGTATGTTGGCGAGACAAAAAACACCCTCAAAAAACGAATCTATGGCCATAGGTCTACCATCAAAACCGGTAAAATGGACACCCCTGTTGGGTATCACTTCAATCTCCCTGATCATTCGATATCAGATATGAGTGTACTGGGCATAGAATCACTTGGTCACCGTAGTAATGCTGTCCGTCTTAGCCGTGAGAAAATGTGGATGAAGCGTCTTCGGACTATTCAACCACATGGTCTCAACATCCAGGAGGGTAATGACTAACACCATGCAGCTTTCTGATAATCCTTCTTTTGTGTTCAGTCTTTCACACTTCTCTCTTTGATCTTTCCCCCTATTGTCACTAATCCCTACCCCACTCCTTGCCCTTCTCTTTGATCTTTCCCCCTCCTCTCACTAATCTCTACCCTACCCCTTGCCCTTCCCTTTGATCTCTCCCTACCAGCTTCACTCTTTGTCCTTTGTTTCTCATCCGTGTCCTATTCACTCTCTCCCCCCTGCCTTCGTGTACATGTATCTGTTTTGTCCTTGTCACTCTGCCTTTGAGAAAGGTCCTGCCCACTAAATTTTTTGATTTTATTTTTGTGCCCTCACTTTTTATGCACATTTTGTCCACTGCATACACATACATGTACATACTGTACTGTACAGGTTGTACATGTACATGTACTACAATTTTTTGTACATGTACACGTACATGTACATTGTACGTGTATACTGTACATGGACGTACACATGTACATGTACATGTATACGTGTACATGTACGTACATGTACATGTAGTTTTGAAGACAGATGGCCTCAAAAAGGTGTGATGTTGGCCATTCTCTATGTTTGCGTACAGTATATAGGCCTACTGTACATGTACATGTACAGTGTACATGTACATGTACAGTACATGTACTGTGTATTGTACATGTTGTACGGTTCATGTACCGGTTCAGAACATTTATATTTACATACATGTACATGTACATGTACACATGTACAGTACTGTACGTATCGTACACATGTACATGTAAGTACAATGTACAATGTACATGTAAGTGTACATTGTACAGTGTACATGTGTACATGTACATGTACAGTGTACACTGTATGTATGTAAATATTATGAAGAGGAAGTCATAACTTGATTAATGCAGAGTGGACATCAAACAGGATTTTCTATGCCCACAAATCAAATTACAGGAATCAAATTACAGGCACCAAAACTGGGTCTGCTCATGGTCTGCTATACACATGTACCGGTACATGTACACATGTGTATACAGTACTGTACATGTACAGTATTGTACAGTACATGTACACTGTACATGTACCGGTATACATGTACAATGTAGCTACTGTAGATGTTGTGTACACTGTACAGTACTGTATCTACACATGTATTGTACTGTGCATACCGGTACATGTACATGTACATGTACATGTACTTACCGCACCATGAACATACATGTATACAATGTACATGTACCGGTACAAGCGTACATGTACATGTACATGTACAGTACATTAAATCTGTACATGTGTAATTTCCATTAGAAGAAAGTCAGCAGACAAAGTAGGTCTACAGTTTACTTTACAGTGAGTCATGAACTCGGCAATAATCAGAGTTTTGCAATGTGGTCGGATAGTTATTTTGCCCCAAGGTAAAATTCTTAACCGCTCACATTCACACTCATGCAAGACTGCCAGCTGTGACCATGTGTGTAAATCTGAAAAACACAAACAAAACCAAGACACTCAAACTCAAAGCCAGCTTCATGCCCTCAAAGCTAGCATTGATTTGATCATATATTCCACATTTGCAGCGTGTGGGTTGGAGTGTGCCGCTCACTTCCTGTCATTGCCCGCTGTACAATGGCAACAAACCGTGCCATTCTACATGTACGCTGTGGCACAAATAAATATCATTAGCCATTTCCTAGAGATAAAGGAAGTCCACCACAGTTGGGGCAATTATTGTACTTGAAGTCCAAAGGCACAATGTGGTCAATGTGATAATTTTAATTTGGATTGAATCTGCTGCTTCCTTGTCATAATTTGTTTGGTATTAAAAGACAGTGATCGAAGACCATACACTGTACATGTACATTTACACATATACCCGGTACGTAAAAGGTACGTAGATGTACATTACACTGTACCCAGTAATGCTGTATACATTGTACATGTACATGTACCGGAACTACTGTACCGTACATGTACCGGTACACATGTACATGTACATTGTACATGTACGTACATGTGCTGTTCACAGTGTACAGTACATGTACAACATGTACTTGTACAAACATGTACAGTACACATGTACAGTGTCCAGTATGAAGGCTGTACTTAAGTTTTCGCAAGGGGGTGCGTGGGACCATATGGTGGGAAGCAAGTTCCCCCCCCCTGGAGTCCTGGCGCATTTTTTCCAAGGCAATATAATGGTGCCATCCAATTACTTTCTGGCTAATGTTATATGGATTTTCCTTCATTCCAGGCCAGGGCCTCTTTTCATGCTGAAGTGAGATTGGAGTCTCCACAAGGCGCTTGTCTGCCTTCCTGTTTTGGAGTCAACTCTGTACACCCTACCTACATGTACATGTACATGCATGCATGCATGCATCTATCTCTGTCACTCTCCCCTTCCCCCTTCTCTCTCTCTCTCTCCCCTCTCACTCTCCCCCCTCTCCCACCTCCCCTCTCTCTGTCTCTCTTTCTCTCTCCCTCTTCTGTCCCCTCTCTCTCTTCCTCTCTTTCAATCTTTTTTATCGATGACCAACTGTGTGTTCTGCAACCCCAGGCAGCCAACTGAATTGTAATGTCACGCTCTCCGTAATCCGGCGATGACAACCACCAAAGAAGTGCAGTCCAATACATGAGAGCATGGACTGGTTGCCCCTTTCAAAGACTGCACATGGTCAAACAAAACCATGGAGCTACTTATACAGTGTAGCTCCATGGTCAAACCCAGACAGGAGTGGTGTGAAGATGTGGGACAGCATGTACCAGTACAGTACACTGGTACGGTACATGTATGTCAGTAGGCATTCAGAATGTATGATGCAAGACTGCAGTGCCCTAAGCTTTAATATAATGTTAATACAAAATGTACAGTATACATGTACATGTACACTGTACCAATACATGTACCGGGTACACGTACATGTATGTAACTTGTAAGTACAGTGTACGTGTACCGGTACATGTAGAGTACAGTACATTGTGTACATGTGTTTTGTATATATATATGCATAAACAAAATTTTATTTGGACTACCGGTACGGTATTCGGACTTTCGGGATATCTTTGAAAAGTCTGCAATGTGACTAAAAAAGTGTTTATTGACATCATATTGTACACTTGCATACATGTACATGTACGTGTACATGTACATGTACCGGTACATGGATACATGTACATGTTCTGTACGATATACATGTACATGTGCATGTACATATATACTGTACATGTACATGTACCATACACTACACTGTATACTGTATGAGTGTACGGACATGTACACAATGTACACAATGTAATGTACATGTGTACATGTACATACACGTATACATGTACATGTACATGTATACAGGTGTTCATGTACAGTACACATACATGTACAATGTATACAGGTGTTTATACAGGTGTTTATACACGTACTCGTATACATATGTACATGTACATGTACTGTACATGTATCGGTACATGCTGCGTGTACATGTACATGTACATGTATATCGGTAGTTCGGTACATGCTGCGTGTACGTACCTGTACATGTACATGTACCGGTACATGTGTGTACTGTACAGTACATAGTATACATGTACACATTGCGGGTACCGGTACGTACATGTACATTGCATGTACATGTACACGTGTACATGTTCACTGTGTATACTGTGCCGGTATGTACATGTACAGGTACATGTATATTGTACAGGTACATGTACTGTATATGTACAGACATGTTACTGTACATGTAGCGCAAACGTTCACTGTACAGTAGTACCTATACATGTACTGGTAGGACTGCTGTGCGCATTCCACCTGTTTTGACCTTGGCATTGGGTGAATAAATACCTGGCCATTGGCATTGCATGATTCATTGCCTTGTAATGTATTGCCCACAAGATGATTTATAACTACAGTGTACACACTGTACATGTACATGTACAAACTCTGGTACATGTACTGTACTCTATTATAGTCCACATAACATGTACATGTACATGTACGTGTACATGTATACATAAGGCTGTGAATTCCTCTGGGCTTGGGCAGGGTGCCAATACACCCCTATCGGTGTCATGTGTCTCTTGACACAATTAACCACAAGGGATGTTTGCTTTGTCATTCAAAGCACTTTTCATTAATTGTGTAAACTTATATACTACATGTAAATAGGACATTAGGACAATGCATAAATCTGATCTTCTGGTACATGTACAGTGTACTGTAAAGTGTACACATGTCACATACATGTACATGTACATGTGTATACATGTACATTACGTACTGTATGTATTGTACAATGTACATGTACTGTATTTCCATTTCCTATCAGGAAGTTCATCCTGGGGTACAATTATGTACAAACATGTACAGTACACATGTACCTGTACCAGTACATGTACATGTACATACTGGGGTACCAATGCATGTACATGTGTACAGTACTGTACCTGTACATGTATACAGAGGTACATGTACATGTACATGTACATTTGTACATGCACATATGACATACATGTACATGTACATGTATGCACATGTGTGCATGTACATGTGCATACATTACATGTACCTGTATACATGTACATGTACCTGTACATGTACATGTACATGTACATGCAGAAAGCAGCTACCCGGTAGGCCTTCATGTACTGGTACATTGTACATGTACCGGTACATGTACATGTACATGTACAGGTAAACAACATAATGTACAGTACAGTGGAACTGGAACGTCGTTATAACGAACATCATGGGAACCATGAAAACTGTTTGGTATAGCAGTCATTCGTTATAGCAGCTACGGCCACATATCGATGGAATCAAATCGGGAGCCAACGGGCATGTTCGTTATCGCCGAATGTTCGGTATATAGCGATGTTCCACTGTACATGTGCATGTATAACATAAGCTCAAAAAAGGGCTCTCCCGCTAGGATCAAAATGTCAAAGGTCAAAGCTGCGTGCAAAGTTTTTGTGTTACCATTCACATACACTGTACTGTAAATGCATACATACCGGGTACTGTACTGTACAATGTACCGTACATGTGTATACATGCTTGTACAATGTACTGTATGTTTTATGCCCACCATGTGGATTTTCTCTTTTCAACAGCGTTCACAGTCACACACAGGCTGACACAAAATTTCCGGAAAATCGCAAGAAGAACTGCAATTTCGATTATTTGTGTTTGATCTCACTTTGCACACATGGGGGGGGGAACAATTTTTGAATCTAGAAAGATTCAACAAATTGGAAAGTGGATAGGGGATATTTTGTGAGTGGGAACGCATCTATTATGTGTGTGGTATGTTTTTCTTCTGATGTGACACTGATTTGCTCGACTATTTTGTGTGTGCAGGAGGACATGGGACTGACTGGGAACAAGGCCGCTCCCCTGAGAGCCAGAGACATGACGACAAAAAGAGAGATGGTTCTCCAGTATATGAAACGAACAGGCTCCTCAGCGGTAAGTACTGTATACAAACAAACGCCATAGGAGAGCTCATGAGGTTAACTTCAAACAGCTGCTTAAGCAACAACATTTTCTTTAGCACCAAAGTTTTCTTAAGTGCATCAATTTTCTTAAGCGCAAAAAATTGCCATTCATAGGACTGCATGTACTGTAGTTTGCCAACCCAAACTTTCATGCCAAGTAAATAATGGCGGCGTACAACTACAAGTCAGAAACATTTGACATCACATCGCTGGTTCCCAGCCAAGGCTCCTTTTCCATTCGATGGCAAGCAAAGAAGGTTTGAATTCAACAGCAAGGAATCGGAACACACACGGATTGCTTTGCTGCTGTAGTGGTCCTGGCACGGCTGTACATGTGTACGTGTATTTAGAGACTTTGAAGAATGTATCATCATGAGATACATACTGTACATGTACATTTAGTCTACAATCCATGCACCAATTTCTCACTTTAAACTTGTTCAATTGTCCTCTTCTTATTTCACCAGATTCAAATAAGCAAAGGAAAGGTAAAATATTCAGGGATTGTTTTTTTTTCTTCAAGCAATTAATGGAGTTAAACAAACAATGGAAATCAAACTTTTTTTCTTCGTCTTTTCATTTAATGAAGTTAATAATGAGTTTCAAGTTTGCAACTAGGAAATATTAACAGATATTTGGATACAACGTACCAGCACTCTATGACCTGAGTTACATGTACACTGTACAGTGTACCCCCCCCCCCCCCCCACCCGGTATACATGTAGGTGGGACATTCCTAAATCATTAACTGAGACATACTGGTATTACAAAAATGTATCTTTGCTGGGGTGTGTTGGGGGTCCCAATCAGTTCAACATTTTAACTATTAACCCTCAAATATCTCAAGGGGACCAAATGGAAAGGTCGTTGAGTTACATGTATTGCTAAATCGCATCTGCCAATTAATCCATTGAAAGGTGCAGTGACTATCCTGGTGCATGTACACATTTGACGTACGCCCATGTGGGTAAATACACTATTTACAGTACTATACAAGAAGTGACATTTGATACTGTATGTTTTGAGGAAATTAACATACCCGGTACATGTACATGTACATGTACATGTTTAATAGCACTTTGGAAATGAACGGTTCATGATCTATGGTGTAGGGTCATTTAATCTGTCAGGGGGATCTGACTAATGTGGCCGATATATACAACACTTGCGCCTTTGGGATTCCTTGCATGATGCTATCAATTGGATTTTCCCTTTCCCTAGAATTACATGTACGTGTACTTGTGTTGCCCAGGGATTTCCCTGAATTTCTAAATCTGTAAATCACTTCTTCCGCTGGGGAAATTCTGTGGACGAACAGACTTCAGAAATCTCCTGCCACCACTCGCCATAACTGCTTATTAATTACAGTAATAAGCTTTTACTTTTTCGTGCCATAAACTTCTTATGAGAGGAGGTACAATGTAATGTCCCTGTTGTTGTGATCAGAGTTTCAATGCAATGTGAATGTCTTAATTTGTCTCGCTTTTGCGGTTTTTTGGTTTGCAGTTTCTAAAGCTTGTGCTAATACTTACACTGTACATGTACACTGTATATGCCAAGTTTCAAATTTAAAGTTTCATCAAAGTTTTTATCAAAGTTTTTATCAAAGTTTTTATCAAAGTTTTTATCAAAGTTTCATTGACGTTGTCACGTTAGGGGACCTGTTGTTTTGGTCTGACATGGACATGTACCGATACACTGTACTGTAGCACGACCTTTCTCAGAACGTTCTGTCTTTGAGAAAGGTTGTAATGGCAATTACATGTACGTTCAGTTTTTGAGATACCGGGAGCAAATTGTCTGGCTCTCTCCTCTTAAGATGCACAGTGTACTGGTTACACCTGTATTTGCAAATGTACAGTACATGTACTGTATACGTGTCAGGTCAAAACGTGTCAGGTGAAAACCCTAGACTTTGGTTTGATGTACTGGAGCTCTTAGGTGGTGGCCTTCCAAAATGGTCAACGACTGTGCAGGTGTAAGTACTGTACATGTATCTTTTCTTGGGATGGAGGTGTCAGTCAGAACCTTTGTAAGTGCTCAGCAATCAGTTGTAATTTGCCAAAAAGCAGTTCATGGATCACAGTGGATGCATCTGTTGAAGCATTCCCCCCAAAATTGCAACAACGTCATAGAAAACCCTGACAGGACTGGGACTTGAACCCAAGGCCGCTAGTATTCTGTACCAGCACTCTTACTAAATGTATCTGAGCTATCCAGTCCTTAGATGGTAGCCTTCCCAAATAGTCAACTGCCTTATTCCAGGGATCACGTCTCCTGCTTTCATATACATTTGTACAGTACATTGTACGTTGTAGGTGGAAGGTCTTGTCGACGTTTTCTTTGCCATTTTTACACTCTTATATGTACATTCCCCTTTGCAGGGGAGGAAGACTGTACAGAACCCGGGGGACTACATCCAGGAGCTGAAGAGCTGCACGCCATCGGATGCTGATAGGCTACTGACCACCCTGAGCTCCCTCAAGGTCTCCCTGGGCAGCAACACCATCAGCTGGGTCCAGCAGTTTGGGGAGACCGGCCTGGGCCAGATCCTCAAGATCCTCTCCGACTTTGCCAACAGGTGGGGGAAAGAGAGCTCTGTCCATTTCTAAACAATCTTTGCATGGGCTGCAGGTACATGTAGTATCCGGATACACGTTAAACCGACCGTTTGGGTGGTTAACTGATTTAGGGCTGCAAGTCCTTACCAGTTAACCTACAGTGTATTTAGGACTGCAGGTCCTAACCGATTTACCGATTTAGGGCTGCAGGTCCTAACCGGTTAACCAACCGTTTCGATGGTTAACCGATTTAGGGCCGCAGACCTGTCCTAACTGGTCAACCGGTTAATTGACCGTTTTGGCGGTTATCCTGTTACAGTTTCTGGTTTGGTTATCCAATTAAGTTTTCTATCTAAGTTTTAAGATTTCACTTCTCTTTTTTGGTGTGTCAAATGTGGCAAACAAAAAACCCACCCAAAAAAAAAAAGTTTAGACAGAGAGAGACAGAGAATCTCCAGGGATCACCGTAGGCCTGTTTCAATTAAGATTCAAACTACATGTAGCAATATTAAACCTGGCTACAGCCTCTATTTTAAGTCATGTAATCATAACAAATGATATTTTTGGATTCGTAAGTGTACCTCCAGGGCTCACGCCCCCTTTTCTTTAGTCAGATGCAAATAACAATTTTGTTTTTGTACCTAAATATAGCAGTTCGCGGATCACAATGATACATACATGTACACGTTGTATCTCACTGGAAGGACAGTTAAGTGTGTTAAGGGAAATCTGAGATCAGGATCCTTAACATAAGTCAACTCCCAGGGGATGATAAAGTGCTGTTTTTATGGCAACTGACCCCCCCCCCCTCTGGAGGGGGGAGTGGGAGGGTAGCAACCTTGGTTTTAAGATTGCTTGAATCGGACTACTGTACATGTACATGTACAGTGTGCCAATACTGAGTACCCAGAGGCTATTGTCGTCATTGCAATAGAGATTGGAGATCTCAATATACAAAGTGGGATAGGTACAGTCTGCTTGTACAGTATATATGTACGTTGTGAGTGCAGTCACTCCCGTGTCGAGCAGGAGAAAATAAATCAATCCATAGCCTCAGGGAAAGTTGACCGGCGTCAAAGCTGTTTGGATTGAGCCCAATTTATTATTTTAATAATTTTAAGGGCCAGCGTCCAATTTCATGTTTCTGCTGACTGTTTGCGTTGAGCTGGTGCTCACGGGAGCAAACACTCTGCACTGAATCACCTTAATGTAAGCGTACAGCATACTGTATTTCATGACCAATATTATTTCTTGATTCCATTTAAGCAAGAAATGATTGAGAATTGCTTCCCTGCCTGTAATGTCAAATAAATCTTTGCATTATCGTCTGCTAATTGCTGTGTTTTTCGAATTAATTACAGCAAAGGAGGTAAAACAACACTGTTCGACATTGAAAACTATACATGTATGCAGTACCTCGTCCAACCTGCGTCAGTGGAAATATTTCTAGGGGTTTTGCCTGAATTCACGGTCACCGTTGAAATTTAGGTTGACCCGTTGAATTCAACGAACGAATTGCAACAATTTATACATAATTTATACATAATTTATACATGTTACTTTATTTCTGAGTAAATGCACATGAACAATGTAAGTTTGGTTGGGATGGTGAAAATGTACAGATTTTTAGACAAACTCATTCTGCCTTTGAGAAAGGTCCTGCTAGGATAAATGTCATGCCCTCCTAAACTTTGGATTGATATTGAGTAATTTTTGTCTGCCCCTCCTCAATCCTCTTTTTCCCCTCCACCTGCCCCTTCCCCCTGCCCACTCTACCTGCCCCTCTCTCTGCCCTCTCTCCCTGTCCCCTCTCCCTCCCCCTCTCCCTGCCCCCTCTCCCTTCCCCCTCTCCCTGCCCTATCTCGCCTTTTCCCTCCACCTGCCCCTTCCCCCTCCCTGCCCCTCTACCTGCCCCTCTACCTGCCCCCTCTACCTGCCCCTCTCCCTGCCCCCCTCTCCCTGCCCCATCTTGCCTTTCCCCTTCACCTGCCCCCTTCCCCCTCCCTGCCCCTCTACCTGCCCCCTCTACCTGCTCTTCTCCCTGCCACTCTCCCTGCCCCCATCTCCCCGCCCCCTCTCCCTTCCCTTCTCTGTGTCCCCCCTCCCTGCCCCCTCTTCCCACCCCTTCTCCCTGCCCACTCTACCTGCCCCCTCTCTCTTGCCTTCCCCCTCCACCTGCCCCCTGCCTTCTCTCCCTGCCTCCTCTCCCTCCTCCCTTCCCCTGCCCCCTCCTCCATCCCTCCCTCCCCCTCAGAGAGGACCACAGAAGTGTGGACATCAGGCACGAGTGCATCAAGTGCTTGAAGGCCTTCATGAACAACAAGTATGGTATTCAGATGGTCTTCTCCAAAGAGGGCGCTCTCAGCACGGTGGCCGGCACGCTGGACCACAGGCATGAGCAGATCATGGTGGACACCGTCAGACTCCTGGCTGCCGTCTGCCTGTACCCAGGAGGGTAAGCAAGGGGTCTGAATCGGGAGATGCTCTAGCGCCAGAGTCTGCGCTAATTGGCTGAATTTCAACAGGCAAAGAGTAGTCAACTATTTGGGAAGGCCACCATCTAAGGGCTTGATAGCTCAGATAGAGGGGAAGCGCTGGTACGCAAAACCAGAGGTCTCGGGTTCTAATCCCGGTCCAGTCAAAGTTTTCATCGCTACTTTTCCAATTTGTTCAAATGTTCCCAGTGAGCCTTCCCTTGGTTTGTTTGTTTGACTTGATGGACACAATGATATCATACACAAATTAACCTTGTATATCCCCCCCTAAAAAAAATACATATGAGACATATTTATAGATACATTTAGTATGTAGGTCAAACAATGGAAAAAAAACTGACTGAATTTTAAAAAAATGTTGAAATTTTGGGTGAAAATGGCAACAAAAACTGTGACTGGACAGGAAGTTGACCTCTGGTTTTGCCTACCAGGGGTCTTACATGTGTACATGTACCATGTAGCCACCTAGTCTAGCCACCTAGTCAACTAGTCTTTGCCAGGGTGGGGTGCCAGTTAGAAGCATTTAATCATTTATAGCTGTTGTACATACAGTGTATACATGTACATGCACATATAGGTACATGTATACTGTATTTCTCAGGATCACACCCCTGTTTTCATTCAGATGCAAACGACCAATTGTCGTAAACCTGAGTATAGCACAAAGTGGATGCAGCGTCTTTAAGTCAAACAAATAAAGGGAGAACTAACTGACGTCTGCATGGTTTCAATTAAGTGAAAGAAAAGGTGGCGCACTTCTTTTTTTTAAACAAAAAAACCTTGCCGTGGAAAAAACAGCAGGAACAGGAAGAGCCCAGCTTTTGCACATGCACTATTGGAATTCCCCCTGATAGAATTTCCTTCTGCATTTCGACATTGAGGAAGATATTAATAAGAATGAGTTTCCTCCCCGCTTAACCTTGTGTGACACGGGCGTTAGCGCATTGTTGGAAAGACCAACAACCCCTCCCCTTTGTAAAATGAGTGGGATGGTCTGCTTTCGTTTAGTGCACGAGGAGCAGAACGTTCACGTGAGACTCCACTGGGGTCATTAACGGCCACGCCCCATTTCTGACGGGCGCTCCAGACTCGTGCCAAAACAAATTAAAGGGAAGGTTTGAATTAGAGCGTGTGGAAGGTTCAATGGCTGGTGAAGTGGCCAGATGCTTTGGGCGAAGAGAGATCCACGGTTGGAGTATTGACACGTACTCCAGAATGACGCTGACAGTTAGCCAAGGGTCTATTAACCTCTTTATGTCATGTTTACTGGAACTGCTAACTACATGTAGTTCAGTCTGACCTCCTGGAAATGTCTATTGAAGTGAGCTAAATTGCTTTCTTCAGGAACCGATGAAAGTTTAATACTAATCATAGTACATCAAAAAATGTTTCATCATGAACCACAGTGGAGCAAACATTCTGCGCGCTAAACCTTTGTACATGTACACAATGTACATGTAGCAAACAATATGTGCATTGTCATGACTGATGTACATCTGTACATGTACATGTAGCAAACATTCTGTGCACTGTGGTGTAGCAAACATTTTGTGCACTGGTGTAGCAAACATTCTGTCCAGTGCACTATGATGTACATGTAGCAAACATTCTGTGCACTGTCATGACTGTGGTGTAGCAAACATTCCGTGCACTGTGGTTAGGGAAAGCATTCTCCGCAAATGTGCCACTGATAGTAAAGCGCGCAGTGAAGCAAACAACCTTGTATCCACTGAACAACAAACAACCCAACCCGTCAACAGTACCCTCCCTGCATGTCGCCCAGTCTTGTCTCCAAGGGACCCACCCTGCATGGTGTAATTGGCGCCATCCTCTGGCGACAGTGGCCTCCCGTTTCTCAGTTCCCCCACGACACCACATGCCACTGGGTCGCCACGGCACTCGCACCTCTGGGATGCTGTAGGGAACCTCAGCCACTTGTTTGAGCACTCACTGGATACGTTTGGGGGTATCAAAGATGGTATGCCAGGACTCTGTGTACCTGTGTCATGGTGAAGCAAGGTAATCGAGTTGCATTTGTTACGGTTGCATGTGCTGCATTGTCATTTTTGATCTTGAATGCATTTTACCCATCTAGACATACATTGTGTACATGTACAGTTACATGTACAAGTGTATTTGACCTACAGTATAGACAGTCAGCGTCTTTTGGAAACCACTAACGCCTTGGGGAACCCGACAAGCATCAAACTATGGGCGGAAGTAAAGAGCACTGCAACGCATATATTTGTATTTGTTTGACATGATACAGTGTGTATGTGTTCAAATTCGCCCATTGTTCTGTGACGCTAGACAACAACGCTCACGTGTGTATGTTGTTTTTGTATAAAAAAATTTGCATGGTGATGCTCTGTACTTCCATCCATAGTTTTTATTTTTTAGAAAATGGCAGCCTCCGTAGCATTTCAGTCTGGTGCCCTTGGTTCCTTGGTTCATCATACATGTATGTAATGGTTTTATATGTCTGTGATGTGACCCTGCCCATTAACACGTCTGTATCCCCCGTCATCTGTGTCCCCCAGGCACGAGAAGGTGTTGGCCGCCCTCACAGACGTGGCGGAGTTCAGAACCCGGCCGAGATTCGCTCCGATCATCGAGGCTCTGAAACAGGATGAGAACCCCACACTGCAGGTAAACTGACCTGGCTTGCGCAGCCTCATCTCTACCGGACATGTTGGACTTAAAAGCAGTACTTCTTCCCTTGGTTGGCCTATCTCTGGAATTCCCTTCCCGGTTCATGTTTTCCTCCAGCCTACGATTTTGCCTCTTTTTAAGAGGAATGTCAATTCCTATCTCCAGCCTTTCTGAGTTCCCTCTCTATCTCCATCTTTCCTTAGCCCTTAACCTTGGGTGGCTTTATAGCCTTGTTTTGGGCGAATTTGCATAAAAAGAGTACACCAAATTGTCAGAAACAGGCAGTTGAATTGAATGACGAAAGTACAATTGAAATTGAATACAGGAAAATAACTGACTTGAAACTTTTAAAACAACCTGAACAAATTGAAGAAATGGCAAAGAAAACTTTGACTGGACCGCGTTGTGAACCCGAGACCTCTGGTTTTGCGTACCAGCGCTCTTCCCATCTGAGATATCCAGCCCTTAGATGGCGGCCTTCCCAAATAGTCAACCAGTCTTTGCCGGGATGGGGGTGCCAGTCCGAAGCAATTCAACCATTAACTACCGTTAGCATGTATACTGGTATCTCTAGGGATCACACCCCAGCTGTCATTCAGACTTTCCTGTGTTTGTTTTTTTAATACAGCTAATAGATGCCCTTGTACAGTACACGTAAACCACAATAAACAATTTACAGGTGACCAGCGTGATTACTTGATTTCCACGTGCCGTCCGTCTGGCTGTACGTTTTTTCCCTCTGGGCGTCGACTCCTGGTCCCTCCTGATTTCTGTTAAATTGACAGCTAATCATAACGCTGTCTGCCTATTATAGCTAATGGGAAAAAACAGCAGCATTTGAAGCTGGGTGTTTGTGCCACAAAAGTGCGTTGCCAGCGTGCGGTGCCAATCGGGGGAAGGCACTTTCATTTGAAATCCCGTGTGACTGTGGGTAGACTAATCAGGGGTTAGTCACCTAAAGTGGTGTGTACAGCTCTCCCTGGCCCAGAGGTTGACAAAATGGTTGAGGCAGGTATTGGGGGTTTAATAGGGCTGACCATACATGTACATGTACATCAAATACATAAAAACTGTCTGTTAGATAATTATTATTCCTATTCAATTAATTGACATTTTCTTACTCATACAGATCTACAATGCATACATGTGTTAAAGAAATGGTTAATTCTACATGTAGTTCTTTAGAATTCACAGGCTTTGCGAAATAAAATGAACAGCAACAAAAAAAACCATGCTCGACTTGAACCCGAGACCTCTGGTTTTGTGTTACCGTCTGAGCTACATGTATCCAGCCCTGAGATGGTGGCCTTCCCAAAGTTCACCAAAGCAACCCGAGATTTTCGTTTGAGTGGGTGATTAGTTGGCCAGATGTTTGGATTACTTGAAGATCACAAATGTCACATACATGTATGACTGGCTCTGGAAAAAAAGGGCATCTAAGAACAAACTTATTGAAGTTGATACCCATAGTCAGAAAGAGCAGAGCATGAAACAAGATTGAATCACGTTCCATTCCTGTGAGATATCCAAATTCATGTAGTGAAAAAAAAAATGAAACTGAAATGCCTCGTGGTGAAATGGTTTTTCAAACATTTTACTGGCGGATAAAATTGGCAAGGTGAAGCTCACAAAAATGGTATATATTTTGCCTTTATTGAAGGGAATGAACAGTTCCTCCAACTGATTAAATGAAAGAATGGATATCAACGGTATTAAAACGTAAAAAAAATAAGAAATTGGAAATTTGAAGAGAAGAAAAACCCCTATTGGTCGAAAAAGCTGATTACGCACAAAGGGCCTTAAGGAGCTTTTTTGCAGAGTGGGTGACATGTACATGTAACTTTGCTGTTATAAAGTGCAACATTTGTGCAGTATAGGGTTGCATACATCCTAGATCTATACCGGTATGTGCCTAAGGGGTTAATTACAGCCAATTGTAATTGCTGTGTCAGCCAGCACAAGGATGTCCTATTTCTGACATTTGTCACGCGATGCCAACTTGGCAGAAAGTTCCACAGCAAAGATAACCACTTCCCAAGTTCCTAACAAGCCACGCACGTGACTAAGTCCGTGTTGCCATTGGACTTTGAAATTGAAAAACGGTGAAGAAAACTTTCTAAGTCAATTGATTTGTTTGCAATTTTTCAATTTATTAAAGAGTTCACAGTCAGTTTAGTTCTTTATTTGTTTGATTAATATAAAGGAAAACAATAGGGTATCCACTTTGTGTGATCCCTGAGCTGCTGTAATCAGGTTAACAACCAAATTGGTTGTTTGCATATGAATGGAAGCAGGGATGTGGCCACTGTCTAAGGGCTGGATTACTATAGGTCAAAATGGTTTAAAGGTTCTTGCCATAATTAGACATCAGTGTGGCTTTTGCCAGCACACTCTCCCAACTCCCGTGCTATTTCTAGATCATCCTCAGTTAAAGTCCCACACTAGCTCAATCGCCGCCATTATTCTGGCAATTCATGTGGCAACTTGCATCAAAACAGGTCTTTGTCATGTTTCATGTTGCTTTGTTCTAGGCTGAAAAAATTCTTTGTTTAAAACTCAGTCAATAGTGGTGCCCGAATTCAGCACCAGCGGCGCTCTGAATTCTGAGGTCCCTGTGCGAAGTGGTTAAGCCAGGGAAGGTCCTGCCAGGAATACCCGGTACTGTACTGTACATGAGGCCCTCAATCTCTTCCAGGCTTCACATGGGGTCAGAATGAGGATAGACAATTGCAAGCATTTGTTGCCGGCTATCGGCACAATGAATCACGGGTTTTTCGCCTGTGCCTTTACGTCAAGTGGGACTTATCGTATTATTGGCTCTGTGCTGAGTAAATGGTGACAATCTGTGAATAATGGAAGGTACCCCCGTACTGTACCAGGGCAAAGTGTGATCTCAGTGTGACACCTGTTTGGTTTTCCATGGGCAGCTACATGTACATGGACATGTACTTACACGTACTGCACATGTACGCGTACCTTACACGCACTTCAGATTGAAGGCAAACAAATAAAGGAATAAAGGACAAACTGACTGGGAATTTTTAAACAATTTTGAAAAATGACAAAGAAAACTTTAACTGGACTGGGACTAGAACCCGGACCTCTGGTTTTGCATACCCCCAACAAAATCTGCTTTCAAGTTTTCGTGTTAAAGGTGTATGTACAATGTACATGTACATGTACATGTAGGGTACATGCAAAACAAATTTGCAATGGTCAAAGAATCGCTTCCATCCTTGGTTGAACTCAATGTATACATAAGATAACACACAGGTCTGCATAAGTTTCGACTCAGTCTGTCAATCATGTCATGAGAAAAAACGTGGAGACAAAATTAAATGCTGTTTTTCAAATTTAATGCTGTATTTGGAAAAGGAACTCTTTGTTCCAATGATCACTCTGTGGGTCTCGTACCGGTAGAAGGAGGGGGTGCACACGTACCTAGGGTCTGGTACCAAGCCTTCTTAATGCTAGGACCTCGGGGCTGTCTTATTTCAAAGTGCCACGACCTGGGAGTTTGGCAGATGCCCAGGGGTGACAGGGGGTAGCCTGGTGACGCATGCCCCTGGCAGCGTTGTCAGTTATCCTGGCTTAATACCACGGGGAGCCTGACAAGAGGAAGTTTTGGGTTTGGAGGTAGTCATAGGAGGGTAGGGAGGGAAGTGGGCTTGGGAGAGTACATGTAGTTAGTCCTGACTCGTAGCCAGCTCAGCGCGCAGTCTGTCCCGGCCAGCTGGTGTGTGTGGATCGCTGACGAATCTCTCCCGCGGACGATGGATTTTCACTATGAATCCTCCTATGTGTACCCAGGAGATGCTTGGATTCATATTGTGCAGTGTTACTCGGGTATCTGCGACTGCACGCCAGTTCCAGTTGTAAGTTTCCAACTGTAGACAGGCACAGTAAGGGTCCCTGTAGTGTGCAGGTTTTTCCATAAAGGGTACCGTACTTGTATAGTACCGTACAATGTATCTCCATCAGTGCCTGACCACAAGAAATTCAGGGTTTTTTTTTCCCTGGGCCAAGTCCTCCAATTAGAAACCCCATGATCAGCAGGTAGATTATCATGGATGCTTCAGGTGGCTTGTCTCCACTCATTTTGTGTTTGGTTTGGCTGTTTTGTTTCCTTGCCTAATTGCTGTGGGTGGCTCCTTTCCTTTGGTTGACAGACGGTGTGCATGCAGCTGGTCAATGCGGTCATCATTACGCCGCACGAGCCAGAGGAGCTGGACTTCAGGTTACATCTGCGCAACGAGTTCCTCCGGACGGGCATGCTGGAACTGCTGCCGGTGAGTACCGACTAGATTTGTAATGCTTCACCCTACATACATGTACATGTACGTGGAATGGGAAGTGGTGGGTACTAGTGATGGTCATAAGTACCGGCTACATGTGTGTACATTTGTAATGCCTCACACTACATAGAATGGTAATTGGTAGGTACTACTATCAGTGATGGTCATGAGTACCGACTACATTTGTAATGTCTTACACTTCATAGAATTGGAATTGGTGGGTACTAGTGATATTCATGAATCATGAGTCCTGACTAGATTTGTAATGCCACTACCGGTACTTTAGTACATGTACATTTACATAGCATGGGGATTGGTACCTGTGATAGTCATGAATACTGAGTAGATTTGAAATGCAACTACTACAGTACAAAGCATGGGTGTTGGTGGGTACCAGTGATAGTCATGAGTACTGACTAGATTTGTAATGCTTCACCCCTGCATAGACATTTACGTACATGTACATGTACTGTACATGTAGTTCACCTACACTGTACATGTACCGGTACATGTACATTTACGTGTAAGCAGTTTCTGTTGGCCTGATGCCGTTTTAAGCGGCCTTTGGTCCCACTATCAAAGTAGATCCTCAGAACATACATGTACACACATGTACATGTACATACAGTGTGATAATACATGTAGTGTATAGTACACGTGTACTTCAATAAAGGTTTGCCCCATCTGACATGTAAATACCTGGTAAACACTGTATGCTCAGTGCTTTTCCCGATTGCGCAAAATCTTATTTTATCTACATGTATGGTGTACAGTACGGTACATGTGTGCTGGTGCATGTATCCTTCAGGACCTTTCAGACAATGTTTGTGTCGTAACTCGCCTCGCCAGAACATGACAAGTGATCTCAGCGATACTGAAACCAGATTAAGTCCAATTAAGACAAAATGCTGAGTCATTGACCTAACAAGATATAACAACACCCAACCCCTGGAATAGCATCTGAAGCCATTATTGACATCTTTACTCTTTTCTTCCTGGCATGAGTGTGTTTTACTCCGAAACATGACATTCACTGTATGTACATGTACATGTAACTGTTCATGTAACTGTGGTACGCCTCAAGAGGGTGCTCCTATATTTAGAGCGTGACGAGACTTCCGTCACCCGGGACGGACTGACTGATCCCTTCAGCTCTCCAACAAAAAAGAAAACAAGGAAAGAAAACGCAAGAAAACAGGTGCACGACGGCAGAATTTGATAGGATTGTCCCCTTTGGAGGGGTGGAGGCCGAAGTTACGGGTCTAAAGTTAGTCACACACCCGGGGCTTAGATTTCCATGGAACCGTTCATGGATGAAGACAGATGTCACCAGAGCTTTGCTTGAGTCCCCTCTCAATCTCTCTCCCGTCCTGTCCCCTCAAGGAAGCACCAAATGTGGACCATTCCTGTTGGGGAGTCCAGGCCATGCCCGAACACTGAGTCAGTTTCTGAAAGGAAAAGCAAGGAAGTGTATATTCACCCGGCAACGGCATTCTTCCTGGAGGTCGTTCCTGCTGATGTTATGCATATTCATGAACACTCTTTACTAGTCTTTACTCTGATCGGCCAACGTCATAGTATAGAGCATACACACTATGAACATCTAAACCGTGAAAAAGGGTTGACAATGTCATTTCGCCGTGAAACTAAAAAGTCACTGTGATTTCACGGTGCATTTTGCAGTGAATTGACCGTGAAAATAATTGCCTCTCTGACCTGATAAGGACATCTTCAGGTCACTAAAGAGACTGTGAAAAAAACTTGAATATCTAGGTTGGCAAGCTCCAGCCTTGGGGGATGGCTAATAATTCAATTACCACCAGGTACCATTAGCCCCCAAAGAGGTACTGTATGGGCGTCCTTGTAACTGTCACTCCCAGATACTTCTAAATTGTGTCTAGCCATTTACCACCAGGAATGTGGCCTTGGAGACCACTGGTGAAAACACCGTGAAAATGACTTGGCTAACTGTGTGCCATGAAATAGCGGTGAAAACACGGTGAATTTTCTTTTCATGGCTAAATGACATTTTCAGTTTAGAAGTTCATGGTGACATGGATAGGCATAAACATGATGTAATGACAATTGCCCAATCTGACTAAAGGACTGGCAGAATAGCGTTTTGTGGGAAGAATACCTGCCAAAAAACATGTTTGACTAAAGCCATTTTCACTGTCCTAAATAAACATGTATGATTATTTGGATCGCGATTTGAATCACGATTCAAACTCCACTTTTTCTGTGTGTGTGGACACAATTAATGCGATCATTATTGGGATTTGAGTCGTGATTTTGACTCCACTATTAGTGAGACTTTTCCAATTAATCGCATTTATTTTCATGTCAGCATGTGTAAACAGCAAAAAGTGCCGGAAGTGGTTTGAGTTTGGCTAGCTTGGAAGAACTGCATTTCCAGTTACTATCTTTAGTCAATCCTCTGTTCAGATTTGTCAGAATACATGTACTACAGTGTACATGTACATGTAGCTCAAGTATTTATGCCTCTGATGGTACCGTTCATCCATGTTAATGTTTTTATTCAGGAGTTACGAGACAACAAGATTACGGAGTTGGAGACCCAGGTCATCGCCTTTGATGAACACAAAGAGGACGACTACGACGAGTTTTGCCATCGCTTTGAGGGACTGAAAGTGGAGATTGAATATCCTTTATAATGCTTCCTGAAAAAAGAAAAGAAAACAAAATTGATCACAACAACAGTATAGTACTATAGACCTTTCCATTACCCATGATAGATATAATATTTTGCGTCAAGAGGAATCTACACGTAATTCACTGAGGGTTTGCCCTACTGGATGTTGTAAGCATTGTGTGCTTTGCCTGATTGCCTGCTGAAAAAAACCCACAGGCAGCACCGCAGCAAAGGCAGGACTTGAACCCGCGACTCCTGCTTTCTAGTGCAGACGTCTTCACCACTGGGCCTCCGAGCTGGTCAAGGTCATGTGGTGGAATTGAATCTGTATTAGACCTACAGTATATCTGTATAGAGACAGAGATACAGTACATGTAGTGTGTGTCCCCAGTTATTATAGACAGAGATGGAGGGCAACAGAGAGAGACAGAGAGAGAGAGAGTCAGATAGACAGAGAGAAAGTGTGTGTCCCCAGTGATTATATACAGAGATGGAGGGCGACAGAGAGAGACAGATAGAGAAAAAGAGTGTGTGTCCCCAGTGATTATAGACAGAGTTGGAGGGCGACAGAGAGAGGGACAGATAGAGGGACAGATAGAGAGAGAGTGTGTGGCCCCAGTGATTAAGGACAGAGATGGAGGGCGACAGAGACAGAGAGGGGCAGATAGAGAGAGAGAGAGTGTGGCCCCAGTGATTATAGACAGAGATGGAGGGCGACAGAGACAGAGAGGGGCAGATAGAGAGAGAGAGAGAGTGTGTGGCCCCAGTGATTATAGACAGAGTTGGAGGGCGACAGAGAGAGGGACAGATAGAGGGACAGATAGAGAGAGAGTGTGTGGCCCCAGTGATTAAGGACAGAGATGGAGGGTGACAGAGACAGAGAGGGGCAGATAGAGAGAGAGAGTGTGGCCCCAGTGATTATAGACAGAGATGGAGGGCGACAGAGACAGAGAGGGGCAGATAGAGAGAGAGAGAGTGTGTGGCCCCAGTGATTATAGACAGAGATGGAGGGCGACAGAGACAGAGAGGGGCAGATAGAGAGAGAGAGAGAGAGTGTGTGGCCCCAGTGATTATAGACAGAGATGGAGGGCGACAGAGACAGAGAGGGGCAGATAGAGAGAGAGTGTGTGGCCCCAGTGATTATAGACAGAGATGGAGGGCGACAGAGAGAGGGAGGGGCAGATAGAGAAAGAGAGTGTGTGGCCCCAGTGATTATAGACAGAGACAGAAGCCCTCTTTGATGTGTCCTTAACAAGGCCCTTACTGATGAGGAGTCTGCTTACCAGCTGCTGCATCAAGTGGTCAATGACACTGCGGCCGAACCCTTCTTCCTCTCTATCCTGCAGCATCTCCTCATGATCAGGGAGGATGGCACTATCAGGTATGACCTCCCGACCCTCAATTCGTCACAAGTTTTCCCATTTCTTCCCCCAGTATTAACTACAGTAGTACTTTGCACTGGTCCACCTTCCAGTGCCGATGGCCGCCACTCAGTTTTATTTTGAATTACATGTACATGTACGGTACATGTATGTGGCGTGTTTAAAACGATGAGGGTTGGATTTCACGAAAGCTTTGCAATGCATCATAACTCAACTTAATATTGATATTCCAATGTACAGTGTATGTACATTTACCTGTACTTTGAGCTTTCAGGGACTGTGCAGCTCTGTCTGAAGTGTGTATACAGTATTATGGCTTCTAATTTTACACAAGCCTATGGGAGCCGCAAGTTAGATGGCTGCGGCTAATTCCCATAGACACAGGCTAATATTTGCAGTCGTAGCCATTGGATTTGGACCCAGTCTGGACATGCTGGATTTTCACATGGGAAAACTCTTGTCATTGATTTCTAGGCTGGGTTGGCATTACTGTGGTTGCTTTGAATTTGGGTTTTGTTTTGTTATGACAGACCACAGTACTACAAACTCATCGAAGAGTGCATCTCCCAAATAGTGCTGCACAGAGTGGGCTATGACCCAGACTTCAGACACACGCAGAAGTTTGACATCGACGTGGAGCCCCTGATTGGTGAGTTTTGGTTGAGTTTATTATTTCACAAGGTATCAGAGAACATTGATACAAGTTAAAAACCAATAACAATTCACAAGAGACCAAAAAATGTACAGCACACCTGTCGGATTGCCAAACTGTGAACCAAATCACAATCAAGTGGCTCTCCTAAATCCTGATAACAAAAACAACTACCATTTACAAAGCACAAAACGGTATCACATTGGAATTTTGATACCATTTATCAAGGATTTTAAAAGTGGCAGGTTCAAATTGATTCCAGGTGTGAGAAAGTATTTGCGTAAATCACAAATGGAAGAAGGAGAGAGCAAAAGGGATTCCTTGAGACTAGATGATGTTCATGCGTCTTTATTTACCACTGAGCAGTTCACATAATGTTCATATAATGCCTTTTCTTCTCTTTCAGAGGGTCTCAAGGAGAAGGCATTCTATGAGACGCTGGAGACAAAGGCCACCAAGTTGGAAAAGGAGGTGAGCAATTCAGTACAGATTTGACCTGAGATGACATAATGAGGCGTCCACTCCAAAAGTCCTTTTCGATTAAACGAAAAATGTCCAAATCAATTTTTTTTTTAAATTTTTTTTGGGGGGGCATTATTGGAAAGCTTATATGTACATGTAAGAGACTCATCTTTCCGAAGGAATTTTTCGACAAATTGTTTTAATATTTAAAAATGTGTCTGTGCATGTACTGCAATCACTGTCAGCGCACTGTGTGTTTGACCGTGTGTTTGACCAATTAGAGAATGAGCGTTGAATGGTGGGATTAAAACCGCCCAAAAGGTCTATTTTCTATCGAACGTTCACACATACACGCTGTACATGTACCGGGTATACTGCTCTGCAAATAATTGTCATCATCTAGAAAAGTCGCACTTTTAGTGGAGTCCGAATCGCGATTCAAATCCCACCTGTGATTGTGATTATTGTATCCACCACACATACAAAAAAAAAGTGGAGTTTGATTCGTGACTTGAATCGCAAATTCAAACGATCGTGATTTTCTTTGGTCTGTATAGCAGTGTGAACGGTCCCAGTGCCAGCTTGTTTTTGGAAACAAATATTTGCAGCTTGCGTCTGGTTTTTGTCCATCTCACGACCAAGAACGGCCAATTAGTGATGACCAAAGAAGCGCATTGCGGCCATCAAGTCCGTCTTGTTTGTCCCCCTCCCTCCCCTCCCTTCCGACCTGAAGCCACAGAAAGCCTCTTAAAAAATGTCTGAGAGGAATCACCGAGTCTTTAAGGGAGAAATTACGAGGCCTCTTAATCGTAAACGAAATAATTTATTTGTCAGCCGAGAGAAGTTGTCATAAATCTCCTGGGGGAGATGTTTTTGGAGCGTTGAGGGAACACGCTTGGCATTACTACTGGCACAGCAACAAACAGTGCAGCCTTCAGGAATGCCCCCTCCCCTGGGTGGAGGGGGGAGGGGAGGGGTGGATTAGCCTGGACTAATGGGGTTGTAATCCCTTATTTCCTGTTGGGCTAAATTTATGTACCCTGGATGGGAGTTCATGTTGTGCCTGTACATGTACATGTATACTAGTAAGCATGTGTTGCTAGACACGCAGTAACCTTGTCTGACCTCACTCAGGCCCCCACATTACTCCAGTGCCCCTTTGCTTCGGTAGCCCAGTTCCCTCGGCATGTACCCCCCAAAATCCTTGTTTACACATTTGCCCCTTATCCCTTGCTTCGGTAGCCCAGTTCCCTCGGCATGTACCCCCCAAAATCCTTGTTTACACATTTGCCCCTTATCTCTTGCTTCGGTAGCCCAGTTCCCTCGGCATGTACCCCCAAAAATCCTTGTTTACACATTTGCCCCTTATCCCTTGCTTCGGTAGCCCAGTTCCCTCGGCATGTACCCCCCAAAATCCTTGTTTACACATTTGCCCCTTATCCCTTGATGCGGTAGCCCAGTTCCCTCGGCATGTACCCTCCAAAATCCTTGTTTACACATTTGCCCCTTATCCCTTGCTTCGGTAGCCCAGTTCCCTCGGCATGTACCCTCCAAAATCCTTGTCTACACATTTGCCCCTTATCCCTTGATGCGGTAGCCCAGTTCCCAGATTTTGAATAGACAGAAGTACAGTAGTTGGTCATCCGAAGAGTCCAACTCTGTCTGTTAGAAATACACTATAAGGTGCATTTGTACTAAAACAAAACAGCACGATTCCCTTTTCGCACAGTTCAAAAAAACTATTTTATTTCATGTGTGTACGTAAATAGCTGACTAATAAGCGCGATTCGAATCACGATCCAAATCGCAGTTCTAATTGCTATTTGTTTGAAACAGCGTGATTTCTATAATATGCTGGGCGCTGTGTGTGGACACTATAAAAAAGAGACAATCAAAAAGTTACATCCCACAATTCCATGCGCATAGATAAACATCCGCCACTGCACGATAAGCTGATTATTGATGCATGATTGCTTGCGATAAGCACACAGCCAGCTCATACGCATGTTGCACAAGCACCTTTCATGGCACAATGAACATGTAGTGTACAGTACATGTACATGCAGCTTCCTGTTGAACACTCTTGGTCACATTTCAGACATGCGCAGTTCTGACCGGAAACAAAAATTGATTTTTCAATCACGATCCACTTTTCTCATGGGAACGAACCTTTAGAGTGAGTGCATGTTCGTTGGACAAGTAAAGGAGAATTACTGTGTAACTGTAAGCACTCATTCCACAACTTCCCCTATAACCCTCTTCTGTGACTTGGCTCTTACAGCTGAACCAGGAGTTGACGGCGCGGCAGGAGTCGGAGGCCAAACTCTCGCAGGCCAACAAAAAGAACGAAGAGTACGAGATGAAAATAGCCGAGCTGGAGTCGAAGGTAGGCTGAGCAAGAAGGGGAGTGGATTTATTCTTGAGGCTGGCATGCAGCAATCTTATGAGACTGTGTTCTTTGTGTGGAATATTCCAACAACCCTTAGTGGCACAGGGGTTTGTTACTGCATTAGTTATTTGACTAGTGATATACAGTATGCACTGTTGCAAACTGCATACCGATTGAAATGACCATGTGATTCTATGCCCAGTCACTCCTATCTGAATGATCAGGGAGATTGAAGTGACACCCAACAGGGGTGTCCAATTCATCAGTTTTGAGAGTAGTCTTATGGCCGTAGACTCATTTTTTGGAGAGTTTTTAGTTTCGCCAACGATTTTAACATTACAAACTCTACAGGAGATAAGATACCGGTATATATGTAAGGTTAGCTATGTACCCGGTAATGTTTGAGGCCGTGCATGTAATAGTGACATACCGTAATGTCTTGTACATGTACATGTACATGTACCGGTAGGTGTTCCAGAAGAATTTCTGTTGGAAAGAAACAGACTCCTTCAATGGAAATTTAGATCGAAATTGAAAAAGAAAATATTTGACCGGACAGGGCTTTGAATCGGTGACCTATGGTTTTGCGTACCAGCACTCCTGATATTGTTTAGGTTTGAGGCATAGTATTGTATGTGCAGTGTTGATGAATGTTACCCAATTATCTGTTTCAGATTGCATCAGGTGCATTTGCCTCGTCAGGTGCACCGGGCCCTCCCGTACCAGCCATGGCCGGTGGGCCTCCCCCTCCCCCTCCTCCCCCGCCGCCCCCTCCCGGCATGGGCGGAGCCCCGCCTCCACCGCCCCCGCCCCCGCCCCCGGGTATGGGCGGGGCACCGCCCCCTCCTCCCCCGCCACCCCCTGGTATGGGTGGGGGACCGCCCCCGCCCCCACCGCTCCCCGGTATGGGCGGGGGAGGGCCGCCCCCTCCTCCCCCTCCGCCGGGCATGGGCGGGCCGCCGGGGCCACCCCCGCCACCCGGCGGGGTGCCCATGATCGGAGGCAGGGGGCCGTTCACCCCCTCCCCGGTCGCCCAGCTGCCTCACGGGATGCGGACCAAGAAGAAGTACAGCCTCCAGACGCCGCTGAAGAGAGCCAATTGGAACAAGGTCAGTTTCCCTCAGTCAATATGGATCCAAATCCCACCCGACCTGCTCTTAATTTTGTAGGTTTTTTTTTTTCAGCGGGCTTCTTTTTCTCAAGTCCCTTCTCAGATTAGAAGATTCATCATTAAACTATATGTAACCTGTCTCATGACGGTCTTAACCCAGCTTGCGTTCCCCTATTGGTGGGTGAACAATGCAACGCTTGGCGAATTCTGCTTCTCAATGATAGGAAGAGCAAACATCGAAGGATAAAAAAAGCAACATCGCTATGAATTCTTGGCTGCCCCTGGATGCAGTTAGGAGCATTTGGCGTGAGTGTGGCCGGATCAGCCTGTGTACAGGTGTTGGATATAAGCGGGCACTCTAGAAGATGGGTTATGATGTCTTCCTCACTACATTCACATATTGGTTGGCCTTTTGTTGTACACAAATGTAGTAACACAGTTTGGCCATAGAAATCGTCACTTTGCCAACTCCTGCATACAGGCGATTGAGACACAGCCAGAAAGTGGGCAATTGGGCAAAGCACTGAGCACTTATTGCTATATGTACATTTAATTATATACCAAGTAAGGCAAAACCCCACTGAGTGCATTCTTCATATGCTGAAGTGCAGTGTATGTAGGTAAGACTGGAAGCTTTATTTGGTGGAAGCATGATGTGCAAAGTCTTTTGTGGCACCATGTACATCATCGCTTTTGAGACGGAGTGTGGCTTTGTGAAGAGCTGGTAACTCAACATTTCGGGCAGTGTGTACTCAGCCTGTTGCAGGATGTACTTATTCTGCTAATGGAATCGTCTGTCTATCTTGCTGGTCTTAGATTCAGCCCAAGATCCTCAACAAGGACAGCTTCTGGGTGAAGGTGGATGAGGAGAAGGTGGAAGATGACGCAGTGCTGACAGAACTAGCCAACATCTTTGCCTCCAAACCTGGTGAGTGAATGCCAACCACTCTTTGCTCCGTTGTGATTATCACACAGAGTTTACATGCGTGTATATTGCAAAAACCATTCCATTCATGATGTAGACAAGATGTGGAAGGATGGTATGGTGGAAGTACCAAGTGTAAGGTTTGCGGTGATCCCCGCTGAATTGAATTGAAAAGGCTGCATCCACTCTTTGTGATCCCCGAGCTGCTGTAGCCAGGTTTAATGAAAGGGGGGTTGCCATTCCTGGAGAGGTAACGTATAAGGCAGTTAATGGTTGAATTGCTTCTGAGTAGCACCCCCACCCCGGCAAAGACTAGTTGACTACCGGTATTAGGGAAGGTAACCATCTAGGGCTGGATAGCTCAGATGGAAGACCACTGATACATGTACAGTACTTTAATCTAGAGGTCTTGGGTTCAAGTCCCGGTTTTCTTTGCAATTTTTTCAATCTGTTCAAAAGTTCCCAGTCTGTTTTTCATTTGTTTGTTTAATACATTATTGGTTAGAAAATTAACTACAAGTACAATGTTTGTCAATTTGTGCTACATGTACATTATCTGTTGGTGATACAGTATCGGTCATGTCGTTATGACTTTTATGTTTTACATTGGTTATAGCATTTTCATTTGTAACAAGTGCTTCATTGTTTTGGTCTTGGTCTAAAAATAAAAACAATGGATGAAATTCAAAGGCATGCCTTTGACAGTAGAAGTATAAATCTCTTCTCTGTCTGTGCCGTCTGCTGCAGCTGCCAAGAAGCTGGTGGGAGATGATGATGGTGACGGCCAGAAGACAGCGCCCAAGAAGAAAGTCAAGGCCTTCAAAGTCCTAGACGCCAAGACTGGACAGAACCTGGGTGAGTGGACTGCGCCAAAGCCAGTAGGAAACCAGGCAAAGGACTGAGCTAAGTGTTCATTGTACATCGTGTAGGACAGACACTCATTAGATCAAAAACACTAGTATTGTACAAGAGGACATCCCTCTCCCTCAATGGAGGGGTGAGATATATGTAATGTACACATGTACCGGTTCATGTACCCCCTATTTCCACAGTGGGAAGTTAACTCCAAATATATAATGAGAAACGATGGTTGTGGAGAGTAATTTGTCTGCATTAATGAAAGTCCTCTCTTCTCCTTTCCTTTCCTCTATTGTCTCCTCTCCCCTCCTCTATTGTCTCCTCACCTCACCTCTCCTATCCTCTCCTCTCCTCTCCTCTCCTCTCCTCTCCTCTCCTCTCCTGTATTGTCTCCTCTCCTCTCCTCTCCTCTATTGTCTCCTCTCCTCTCCTCTCCTCTCCTCTCCTCTCCTCTCCTCTCCTCTCCTCCCCTCCCCTCCCCTCCCCTCCCCTCCCCTCCCCTCCCCTCCCCTCCCCTCCCCTCCCCTCCCCTCCCCTCCCCTCCCCTCCCCTCCCCTCCCCTCCCCTCCCCTCCCCTCCCCTCCCCTCCCCTCCCCTCCCCTCCCCTCCCCTCCCCTCCCCTCCCCTCCCCTCCCCTCCCCTCCCCTCCCCTCCCCTCCCCTCCCCTCCCCTCCCCTCCCCTCCCCTCCCCTCCCCTCCCCTCCCCTCCCCTCCCCTCCCCTCCCCTCCCCTCCCCTCCCCTCCCCTCCCCTCCCCTCCCCTCCCCTCCCCTCCCCTCCCCTCCCCTCCCCTCCCCTCCCCTTCCTCCCTCCTCTCCCTTCCTCCCTCCTCTCCCTTCCTCCCTCCTCTCCATTCCTCCCTCCTCTCCATTCCTCCCTCCTCTCCATTCCTCCCTCCTCTCCATTCCTCCCTCCTCTCCATTCCTCCCTCCTCTCATTTCCTTTCCTCTCCCTTCCTCACCTCTCCCCTTGCCTCGCCTCTCCCCGTCCCCGCAGCCATCGCTCTGGGCTCGCTGAGGGTCCCCTACAAGGACTTGAAGCGCTGGATCTTGGAGATCAACGAGGACCACCTCAACGAGGGCACGATCCAGTCTCTGCTCAAGAACCTTCCCGAGCCGGAGGAGATTAACAGCATCTATGAGCTCCGGGACGAGTTTGACAACATGGCCGAAGCTGAGCAGTTCTGCGTCACAGTGAGTCCATTGCTCTTATCCGCATTGCACTAACGTTCTCACTTCACACCGGGCCACTTTTCAGTGCCCATGACTGCCATATGTTTTGGTTTGTTTCTTTTTCTAAAGGCAAGGCACACCATTTGCAAGGAGTCAAATTTCCTGACATTCCAGATTCCAGAAATTACTTACTCATCAGGGAGTTTGCAATCATATACATGTATCATAAGAATAGCACCCATATGTTTTCTGATCCAACATATGCATCAAATAGCACACCTGTGAAAGTTTCAGCTCAATCTGTCAACCGAGTCTCAAGAAAGTGGTGAACACTGCTTCATTTGTTTCACGAAAATGCAGCATTCTAATTTTTGTTCTAAGCGGTTCTCTGAAATGGGACTGATGTGAATGATCTGAGCAATAGCTGCTATCTATTCACATTGTACTCCTCCTACTTCATTTCCAGATTGGGTCCATCAAGCGTCTGATACCCAGACTGCAGTCCATCCTGTTCAAGATGAAGTTCCAGGAGTCTGTCCAGGACATCAAGCCTGTGAGTTGATCCGTCTTCGGCAGTAAGAAATTAGATCGGTGCTCCCAAGTCCCTGGAGAGTTCTTGGCAGATAAAAAGTTTCCCCATCGAAAGGCCCCATGGGAAGCCTTCCTGTTTTTCATAGAGCATTGACTGGGCAAGCACCCTGTCGGAGAGTTATCATTGTGATGTTGTTTAAATCTTGCAAAATTGGCATAGCAACACCACCGGCGCTCTGAATGTGGAGGTCCCTGCACTAAGTGGTTAATAGACAGTACTGGTACCCAGATTCGGAGGGCCAGGCACTTAGCAACACCAACGGCGCTCTGAATGTGAGGTCCCTGCACTAAGTGGTTAATAGACAGTACTGGTACCCAGATTCGGAGGGCCTCGGCACTTAGCAACACCAACGGCGCTCTGAATGTGAGGTCCCTGCACTAAGTGGTTAATAGACAGTACTGGTTCCCAGATTCGGAGGGCCAGGCACTTAGCAACACCACCGGTGCTCTGAATGTGGAGGTCCCTGCACTAAGTGGTTAATAGACAGTACTGGTACCCAGATTTGGAGGGCCAGGCGCTTAGCAACACCACTGATGCTCTGAATGTGGAGGTCCCTGCACTAAGTGGTTAATAGACAGTACTGGTACCCAGATTCGGAGGGCCAGGCACTTAGCAACACCACCGGTGCTCTGAATGTGGAGGTCCCTGCACTAAGTGGTTAATAGACAGTACTGGTACCCAGATTTGGAGGGCCAGGCGCTTAGCAACACCACTGATGCTCTGAATGTGAGGTCCCTGCACTAAGTGGTTAATAGACAGTACTGGTACCCAGATTCGGAGGGCCTCGGCACTTAGCAACACCACCGGTGCTCTGAATGTGGAGGTCCCTGCACTAAGTGGTTAATAGACAGTACTGGTGCCCAGATTCGGAGGGCCTCGGCGCTTAGCAATACCACCGGCGCTCTGAATGTGGAGGTCCCAGCACTAAGTGGTTAATAGACAGTACTGGTGCCCAGATTCGGAGGGCCAGGCACTTAGCAATACCACCGGTGCTCTGAATGTGGAGGTCCCTGCACTAAGTGGTTAATATACAGTACTGGTGCCCAGATTCGGAGGGCCTCGGCACTTAGGAATACCACCGGCGCTCTGAATGTGAGGTCCCTGCACTAAGTGGTTAATAGACAGTACTGGTGCCCAGATTCGGAGGGCCAGGCACTTAGCAACACCAACGGCGCTCTGAATGTGGAGGTCCCTGCACTAAGTGGTTAATAGACAGTACTGGTACCCAGATTCAGAGGGCCTCGGCACTTAGCAACACCAACGGCGCTCTGAATGTGGAGGTCCCTGCACTAAGTGGTTAATAGACAGTACTGGTGCCCAGATTCGGAGGGCCAGGCACTTAGCAACACCAACGGCGCTCTGAATGTGGAGGTCCCTGCACTAAGTGGTTAATAGACAGTACTGGTACCCAGATTCAGAGGGCCTCGGCACTTAGCAACACCAACGGCGCTCTGAATGTGGAGGTCCCTGCACTAAGTGGTTAATAGACAGTACTGGTACCCAGATTCAGAGGGCCTCGGCACTTAGCAACACCAACGGCGCTCTGAATGTGGAGGTCCCTGCACTAAGGGGTTAATAGACAGTACTGGTGCCCAGATTCGGAGGGCCAGGCACTTAGCAACACCAACGGCGCTCTGAATGTGGAGGTCCCTGCACTAAGTGGTTAATAGACAGTACTGGTACCCAGATTCGGAGGGCCAGGCACTTAGCAATACCACCGGTGCTCTGAATGTGGAGGTCCCTGCACTAAGTGGTTAATATACAGTACTGGTGCCCAGATTCGGAGGGCCTCGGCACTTAGGAATACCACCGGCGCTCTGAATGTGAGGTCCCTGCACTAAGTGGTTAATAGACAGTACTGGTGCCCAGATTCGGAGGGCCAGGCACTTAGCAACACCACCGGCGCTCTGAATGTGGAGGTCCCTGCACTAAGTGGTTAATAGACAGTACTGGTACCCAGATTCGGAGGGCCTCGGCACTTAGCAATACCACCGGTGCTCTGAATGTGGAGGTCCCTGCACTAAGTGGTTAATAGACAGTACTGGTGCCCAGATTCGGAGGGCCTCGGCACTTAGCAATACCACCGGTGCTCTGAATGTGAGGTCCCTGCACTAAGTGGTTAATAGACAGTACTGGTGCCCAGATTCGGAGGGCCTCGGCACTTAGCAATACCACCGGTGCTCTGAATGTGGAGGTCCCTGCACTAAGTGGTTAATATACAGGACTGGTGCCCAGATTCGGAGGGCCTCAGCACTTTGCAACACCACCGGCGCTCTGAATGTGGAGGTCCCTGCACTAAGTGGTTAATAGACAGTACTGGTGCCCAGATTCGGAGGGCCTCGGCACTTTGCAACACCACCGGTGCTCTGAATGTGGAGGTCCCTGCACTAAGTGGTTAATAGACAGTACTGGTGCCCAGATTCGGAGGGCCTCGGCACTTAGCAATACCACCGGCGCTTTGAATGTGGAGGTCCCTGCACTAAGTGGTTAATATACAGTACTGGTGCCCAGATTCGGAGGGCCTCGGCACTTAGCAATACCACCGGCGCTCTGAATGTGAGGTCCCTGCACTAAGTGGTTACTAGACAGTACTGGTGCCCAGATTCAGAGGGCCAGGCACTTAGCAATACCACCGGTGCTCTGAATGTGGAGGTCCCTGCACTAAGGGGTTAATAGACAGTACTGGTGCCCAGATTCAGAGGGCCAGGCACTTAGCAATACCACCGGTGCTCTGAATGTGGAGGTCCCTGCACTAAGTGGTTACTAGACAGTACTGGTGCCCAGATTCAGAGGGCCAGGCACTTAGCAATACCACCGGCGCTCTGAATGTGGAGGTCCCTGCACTAAGGGGTTAATAGACAGTACTGGTACCCAGATTCAGAGGGCCTCGGCACTTAGCAATACCACCGGTGCTCTGAATGTGGAGGTCCCTGCACTAAGTGGTTACTAGACAGTACTGGTGCCCAGATTCGGAGGGCCAGGCACTTAGCAATACCACCGGCGCTCTGAATGTGGAGGTCCCTGCACTAAGTGGTTAATAGACAGTACTGGTGCCCAGATTCGGAGGGCCAGGCACTTAGCAATACCACCGGTGCTCTGAATGTGGAGGTCCCTGCACTAAGTGGTTACTAGACAGTACTGGTGCCCAGATTCGGAGGGCCAGGCACTTAGCAATACCACCGGCGCTCTGAATGTGGAGGTCCCTGCACTAAGTGGTTACTAGACAGTACTGGTGCCCAGATTCGGAGGGCCAGGCACTTAGCAATACCACCGGCGCTCTGAATGTGGAGGTCCCTGCACTAAGTGGTTAATAGACAGTACTGGTACCCAGATTCAGAGGGCCTCGGCACTTAGCAATACCACCGGTGCTCTGAATGTGGAGGTCCCTGCACTAAGTGGTTACTAGACAGTACTGGTGCCCAGATTCGGAGGGCCAGGCACTTAGCAATACCACCGGCGCTCTGAATGTGAGGTCCCTGCACTAAGTGGTTACTAGACAGTACTGGTGCCCAGATTCAGAGGGCCAGGCACTTAGCAATACCACCGGCGCTTTGAATGTGGAGGTCCCTGCACTAAGGGGTTAATAGACAGTACTGGTGCCCAGATTCGGAGGGCCAGGCACTTAGCAATACCACCGGTGCTCTGAATGTGGAGGTCCCTGCACTAAGTGGTTAATATACAGTACTGGTGCCCAGATTCGGAGGGCCTCGGCACTTAGCAATACCACCGGCGCTCTGAATGTGAGGTCCCTGCACTAAGTGGTTAATAGACAGTACTGGTGCCCAGATTCGGAGGGCCAGGCACTTAGCAATACCACCGGCGCTCTGAATGTGGAGGTCCCTGCACTAAGTGGTTAATAGACAGTACTGGTGCCCAGATTCGGAGGGCCTCGGCACTTTGCAACACCACCGGCGCTCTGAATGTGGAGGTCCCTGCACTAAGTGGTTACTAGACAGTACTGGTGCCCAGATTCGGAGGGCCTCAGCGCTTAGCAACACCACCGGTGCTCTGAATGCGGAGGTCCCTGCACTAAGTGGTTAATATACAGTACTGGTGCCCAGATTCGGAGGGCCAGGCACTTAGCAACACCACCGGTGCTCTGAATGTGGAGGTCCCTGCACTAAGTGGTTACTAGACAGTACTGGTGCCCAGATTCGGAGGGCCTCAGCGCTTAGCAACACCACCGGTGCTCTGAATGCGGAGGTCCCTGCACTAAGTGGTTAATATACAGTACTGGTGCCCAGATTCGGAGGGCCTCGGCGCTTAGCAACACCACCGGTGCTCTGAATGTGGAGGTCCCAGCACTGAATGGTTTAAAATAACACACAGACCCTATTGGTGTTTGTTTTTATGCTGCCAACAGTTGGTGGTGATGGGCACCAAGGCCTGTGAAGAGGTACGGGACAGCAAGAAGTTCAAGCGCTTCCTGGAGATCATCCTGCTGTTTGGGAACTACATGAACACGGGCTCCCGAAATGCCCAGTCTGTGGGCTTTGACCTCAACTACTTGACCAAGGTAAGTGCCGACTTCAGGCTGGTTTATTGGAGGGCCTGACGTTTTTGATCCCAGCAGGGGTTTTCTCAAAGGCAAAATCGTTTTTGGTGAAAAGTCAAACAAATCAATGAATTGCCTATGACTGGCGCTCCACCCCGGCAAAGACTTTTATGAAAGCCACTATCTAAGGGCTGGAAATCTCAAATGGAAAGAGCGCTGGTACGCAAAACCAGAGGTCTCAGGTTCAAATTGTGGTCCGTCAAAGTAATTTTGTTTTCAATTTGTTCCTGGTTAGTTCAGATTGTCAGATTTGTTTGACAATTCATTTGCTTTCATGTTCCTATTTGGCAGCTTCGCAACACCAAATCGATTGACAATAAGATCAACCTGCTGAACTTCTTGGTGGACACCGTGGAGAGCAAGTACCCCGATATAGCTGACTTCCCCGAGGAGATCGGCCACTCTGAGAAGGCAGCACGGGGTAAGACAGCCGGCCGCCTGTGGGAAGGGTGATCCTACACGTACATGAGCATTACATATTTGTGACTCGGCACAGCAAAGGAATAACTCCCACTTTTGAGACTTTGAGATTTTCGAATGATGTGAAAGAGTATACCATTAGCTATCAAATGATATCAAAATTATTTCTGTCTGAACTTTGTTGTAAATAGTACAAGGGGACTTCGCTAGTTCATTTGGTACCAGACACAATATAGCAGCACCAGTCTAACTCCTCGAAAGCAGCCATTAAAAAAGGCAGGAACTTTACATTTTCATGAAAACAGTACACAAACACTCCCCCGAAATCCTCGTGTTTTTCAACATTTAGAGACGGATTTCTGAAAAATCCTTTGTACATGATATCCTCCAATACATTAACTTTCCAAAAAAAAAAAACAGATTTTCTATCAAATTGAGAAGATACTTTGACTTCAGGCGTTGTTTACTCACAAGGTGTTTTGGTGGGATATTCCTCATGTCGCTGTGCTGGGTAACATTTATGACTTTGCATCAGGGTATTGGCCTCAAAACTGAGCGCACACGTTGTGGTGAAGGAAGCGTGATGGCTCTCACATGGTTGCTTAAAAAAATGCGCTGGCCCCATTTACCAGTGCCAGTGAGCAGCTTTATTGACAATGCGCCATTTCCAAAACGCACTAAAGAACCGGGAAGAATATAAATCTGTATAACAAAAAAATCAACAAGGGTATGCTGAGTGAGAATGTGTATAAGTGAGTCAAACCTGGCACAATTTGGACATTGGTGGTGCTGTTGTTAAGGGATTGACTCATCACAAAGTGGTTACCTTCAGTTGCACAAGAGAGGGAGATGGGTTTACTTGCATGTCAAGTCTGATGGACTGGTCACAAGAAACAGAGACAGGCAGATATACACAGAGAGAGAAAGAGAGAGAGACAGAGAGACAGGTACATGTAGAGGGATAGAGAGGAGAGGGAGAGAAACAGAGATAGGGAGGGAGACAGGGAGAGGTAGAGAGACAGGGAGAGGGAGAGAGACAGGGAGAGGGAGAGAGACAGGGAGAGGTAGAGAGACAGGGAGAGGTAGAGAGACAGGGAGAGGGAAAGAGACAGGGAGGGAGACAGGGAGAGGTAGAGAGACAGGCAGATGTAGAGAGACAGGGAGAGATACAGGGCGAGGGAAAGAGACAGGGAGAGGGAGAGAAATAGAAAGACAGGGGATGTGGAGAGAGACAGAAAGACAGGGGATGGAGAGAGAGATAAAGGTATAGGGAGAGGGAGAAAGACAGAGAAATAGACAGAGATACATTGTAGAGACAGAGGGAAAGAGAGACATGTGGCAACTTGCGCCCAAATAGGTTCTTTGTCGTGATACATATTGCTTCAGGGTCAGCTGGAAAGAGTCTTTGTTTGAAATTCTGACAATAGTAGTGTCTGGATTTGGAGGACCCGGTGCAAAGTGGTTTCTATGAACTGGCATCTCTCTCCCTCTGCTCTGTGTGTTGCCCTGCAGTTCCGGTGGACACAGTCAGCGGCAACCTACGCAACATGGAGAAGCAGATCAAGCAGCTTGAGACGGACATCAAATCCTTCGTGCCCAGCAAAGAGGGCAACGACAAGTTCAAAGAAGTCATGGGAATATCCTTTTGAAGAAAAAGAAGACGCCAACAGACCAAGCCCAAAACTCACCATAGATCTTACCCCGATGTGACTCATTTTCGCAGAGGCCATCACATTTTCACCTTATTGCTTCTGACTGGCACACCCACCCTGTCAAAGACTAGTTGACTATTTGGGAGGCCACCATCCTTCACCGTTTTTCATTGATTTGTTTGACCTGAATTGAAAAAGCTGCATTCATTTTGTGTGATCCCCAAGCTGCTGTAAGCCAGGTTTACAACTATTGGTTGTTTGCATCTGAATGAAAGCTCGAGTGTGATCCCTTGAGATATACGACAGTTAATGGTTGAATTGCTTCTGACTGGTGCCCCTATCCCGGCAAAGACTAGTTGACTAAGGGAAGGCCATCATCTACGGGCTGTATAGCTCAGATGGGAAGAGGACTGGCACACAGCACAAAAGTTCTTGGGTTTAAATCCTGGTTCTGTCAAAAAAAAATTGCCATTTTCAAAAATATGTTCAAAAGTCTTTCTTTGATTTGTTGAACCATTTTCTAAACTCATCGGTTTTTCCCTCCCTTTGACACAAACAAATTGCCTCTCAAAGTGATAAGCAGGGAAGTTTGGTTTCCTTAACCTCCTGGCTACGACTTTGTGTCCCATGCAAAAGAACAGTACGACACTTTGAAGAGTATGTTCACCAAGATGACAGACCTCTACAAGTTCCTGGGTGACTTCTACTGCTTTGACATCACCAAGCGACCCTTTGAGGAGTTCTTCGGCGATCTCAAAATCTTCCTGGAGGAGTACAGAGTGAGAACCTCGACTCATGACAAATCATTTTGAATACTACCGGAATACTACTAGAATAGTACCAGAATACTGGCAGAATACTACTAGAATACTACCAGATTACCCCTAGATTACTAACAGAATACCAGAATACTCCCAGAATACTACCAAAAAACTACCAGAATTCTACCAAACACTCAGAATACTGCTAGAATACTACCAGAATACTGCCATAATATTACTAGAATACTACCAGATTACTCCCAGATTACTAACAGAATACTACCAGAATATTCCCAGAATACTACCAGAATATTCCCAGAATACTACCAAAATACCAGAATTCTACCAAACATTCAGAATACTGCTAGAATACTACCAGAATACTGCAAGAATAATACTAGAATACAACCATAATACTAACAGATTTCTAACAGAATCCTACCAGAATATTCCCAGAATACATTTACTACCAAAATACCAGAATTCTACCAAACATTCAGAATACTGCTAGAATACTACCAGAATACTGCCAGAATAATACTAGAATACAACCAGAATACTAACAGATTAATAACAGAATACTACCAGAATACTGCTAGAGTACTCCCAGAATTATGTTCATTCTTTCAAATCAGCCAGTTTTGACCCCCCCTGCAAGACCCTGTAGCTGAGACTGGATTCAATCAAGCCCCTTTTACATTCTACTCTGGATGGTGGACCATTAGACCATTCTCATGTAGGGTCATCTTATAGATACAATCTGGATACATTTTACGTACCGGTAGATACATGTATACATGTAGGTTCGGATCCACAACATGACTTTGACCTGTTCAATGATCAAGGGGTTAAGATGTGTGCACAAGATGGCTGGAGTTTTGGGTTCACATCCACCCGATCTGTCCATATCTTGTTAGCAGGCAATCGTGCAAAGCACTGGGCTTGCAGTGCTAATTATACATTGATCTCCTCTGATTGACAGATGTCGACCAAGGAGAATGCCAAGAGGCGTGAAGCGGAGGAAAAGGCCAAGAAAGCCAAGGAAGCAAAGCAGAAGGCGGAGGACGAGAAGCTGGCCCGAAAGAAGAAGAAGGACCAACTGGCTGGAATGAAACTAGGTGCGTACAGGCTGCACTTCATGTACATGCATATCAGCAAGATAGCAGCACGCTCTCAGCAAGATAGCAGCACGCTCTCAGCAAGATAGCAGCACGCTCTCAGCAAGATAGCAGCACGCTCTCAGCAAGATAGCAGCATGCTCTCAGCAAGATAGCAGCACGCTCTCAGCAAGATAGCAGCATGCTCTCAGCAAGATAGCAGCACGCTCTCAGCAAGATAGCAGCATGCTCTCAGCAAGATAGCAGCACGCTCTCAGCAAGATAGCAGCACACTCTCAGCAAGATAGCAGCACGCTCTCAGCAAGATAGCAGCATATGCATAGTAAGGACCTATGCCTCTTGTCTCTGTATAGATGATGACCAGGCAGGCGTGATGGACAATCTGCTGGAGGCCTTGCAGAGTGGCACAGCCTTCAACCGAGGCGACAAAGGAGGCAGGAAGAGA
Organism: Luidia sarsii; assembly: GCA_949987565.1. Classification (NCBI taxonomy): domain Eukaryota; kingdom Metazoa; phylum Echinodermata; class Asteroidea; order Paxillosida; family Luidiidae; genus Luidia; species Luidia sarsii. Next base: position 22,833,333 of record OX465102.1, on the reverse strand, counting down.
ACGCCAAGAGCCGCTGGAGGTGAGACTAGTAGCTTGATTGTCCCCGACACCAACATTTTGAAAAACGGCAGAGAAAACTTTTAACTGGACCAGGATTTGACCCCAAGACCTCTCGTTTGGCGTACCAGTGCTCTTACAACCTGAACTACGCAGCCATTAGACTTGCATCAGTCTGAGGATTCTATTTTGGGGGAGAATCAGTTTATAAGCATGCCTCATCTGTCAGTGGCACTTTACGTGCTTTGGGGTATGAAAGGAAAAAGAACACTGTTTTGTGGTTTGATGGGTGGGATGTATGTGACTCATGTACATGTACATCTAATTTCCATCAATTTGAATTATCATGGTCAGGATTTGGGGGTTGAATTGACCAATTGAGTTGAATTGATTAACCAATTGATTATTGACTGATGGATGGATTGGTTGATCAACTGTTCAATTGATAAATAAGCTGTACAATTGATTGACCATCTTTTTAATTGATTGATCGACTGTTCAATATTGATTGATCAACTGACTGACTGATTGGTCAACTGTTCCATTTAATTGATCAACTGACTGATTGATTGATTTATTAACTGGTCAGTTACTTGGTCATCTGACTGATTGATCAACTGATTTATTGGTTGATTGATTGGTCAATTGATTGGTTGATTGATCAATGGATTGAACTATGAAATGACTGTTTGGTCATTAGATCGTCAGTTGCATTGTCTGATTGACATATTAATGTATTGATTAATGGATTGATTGCTTTAGCTGAGAGGAGGAAACAGCTGGAGAGGACGCGCTCCAGGGTGGGCATCCAGGTGCCCACAGTGGCCACCGAGATCTCGCTGGACGATGACCCCAACCCACCCAAGCAGCAGCAGCAGCAGCAGAAGCAGCAGCAGAAGAATGCAGTGACCAACAACAGAAGCCGGCAAAGGAAAGCAGCCAAGGGCTGGGGAGAGTGCAGGGAGGGGGAGGACCTGATGGAGAGATTGAAGAACTTATAGTGGCTGGCGAACTCTGTCCTCCTCCGGCTTGGTGACCCCCTCTCTGCGATCAGCGACCTCTGACTCTGCTGAGGAGTAGACCGGTGCTGCACATCCACACACTTGGCTGGGGTTTGATATCACTGGCCCGAGTCAGGGTAGCGATTGACAGTTTACAAACTATTGGAGGAAGTGTGTGTGGTCTGGTCCCCCCATGCAAAGGAGTAGTTTATATCTATTGGGCAATGGCCATGACTGGTACTCTGCTGTGGGACCCGAGTGGAGGCTGCTTGACAGTCGGGCAGAGTTTTCTTGACCCGACGGGAAACTGAATGGGTGACTTGGACTCAACTCAGTGTGTCAGTGAGCACGATGAGTGGACACTGGTGGAACTGGGCGGGATACCAGGACGCAGCCATGATTTGTACTAGCTTTTATTTTCAACGGAATGACATTTTTATAGGGTAGATTGTTGGGAAAGTTAGCAGGCAAGCATAGGATCAGCTTCTCTCTGACTCTGCTGTAAGTGTGTCGCACCCTTCACTCATGTAGAGGTTTCGTTGTGCATGGTGTGTACAAATACGTTTTGCAGTGTGCTGTACCGTATAGAGCAAAAGGCGTATGCATCACTAACAGTACGCAACAAAACCTCTGTCCAAAATGCATGCTTTGAAAGCGTAGATGGCCTCTGACGTGCAGTTCCACGCTTAGGCAGTGTTTCGTGCCTTGTAACATAGAGAACCAAACGAACAAAGTCTGTGCTTCTTCAACAGTGAAACGACATTTTATGAAACGAAACTACGACTTTGACAAAACAGCGTAAACTACATGTAGTTTCCGATTAATTTAATATGTTCCTAGGTGACATGGGTCTTTCAGTTTTATTATCACTGTTTAGGTGTACTAATACTCTTGTAGGGGAAAGAGAACTTTTCCCCAAACTTGTTCCCGTTAGTTTTGAATAACTGACTTGAAGAACTATTTTCCTACTTTAAATTTCCAGATCAACAGAGTATGATTATGTACATTTTTAATTTCGCAAAAAAATTGCTTTCAGAATTATGATGCTTTATCCATTCCAAAAAAAAAGGAAAACTGAAAAACAAGAATTACTTTCTGGGAAAGTGGTTGCTATTTGGCCAGAAAGTGAGGGCCTGAATAAGTGGTATATTTGAGTTTAAGAAAACAAATACGGCAGAATTGTTCACAATCTGGCAAGGCTTGATTCTGGCTACTTTTGAGAGCCTTTATAAGATGTTGGACTGTAACTCTGGGTTTTGCTATTTCTGTGTGACTGTGGCTGGTGTTAAGGCTATGGCTATGGTTCTGGCATTGGCGATGGCTACACTGTAAGTGCTATGGTTCTTGCTAGGGCCTTGGCTTGTTGTTCTGGCTATGACTATGACAGTGGCTTTGTTAATGGCTTTGGCCCTATGCCTAAAAGTAATTTTAAAGCTATGGCTATGCTAAAGCTGTGGCTTTGGTTGTGGCTATGGTTGTGGCTAGGGTTAAAGCTAAGGCTAATGCTATGCTAAGGCTGTGGGTTTGGTTCTGTTCATGGTTGTGGCTAGGGTTAAAGCTAAAGCTAAAGCTATGGCTATGATAATGCTGAGGCTTTTAATCTGGGTATGGATGTGGCTAGGGTTAAAGCTAAGACTATAACTATGCTAAGGCTGTGGCTTTGGTTCTGGCTAGGGTTAAAGCTAAAGCTAAGGCTATGGCTATGCTAAGGCTATGGCTATGCTAAGGCTATGGCTATGCTAAGGCTATGGCTATGCTAAGGCTATGGCTATGCTAAGACTGTATTTGGTTCTGGATTTTTCTTTGGCTATGGCTTTGGCTAGGGCTATGAGTGGGGCTGAAGCTATGGCTTATGCCATGGTTGTGGCTATGACTCTGGTTCTGACAATGACTGGCTGTGGCTTTGATTCTGGCTATGATTATTGCTAAGGCCGTGGTTAGAGCAGATGCTGTCATAAGGGCTAAAGCTGTGGCTAAGCCTAAAGCTGTGGCTATGGCTGTGCAATGCAGCAAATTTGCATGGGTGCACCATGTCCAATTTGTTAGGAATGAGACATCGTTTTTTCTATCAACCCGTATCAACCCAAGCTATTTTCACATTTGTTAATCCAGAGATTTCGGTAAAAGTCCTAGTGCATTCCAATTTTCTTTGCTAATTTTATACCTTAAAATGGTTCTGTAGGTAAATATAAGGAAACTAACTACCTGTATGTTAGTTCTGAGGACGTGGACACTCTGTGTTGTGGATATAAAGTGGGTGTAGATCGACTGTTAATGCTGATGACGGTGGAAGTACACTGCCTGAAACGGTGAGTTACCGGCTCTTTTCAGAGGCACACTCCACCTCACAAGAGATTGTGCGCATGATGTCAACACAAACCTTCCACTCTGTACTTCCACCATGCAAACCTTCAAGATCGAATCTGGATATAAACTCTTCCAATCCAAGATGAAAGGAGACCGGGGCCAGGAGCTGTGCTTTTGGAAGAGCCCCATACAGACTGTGCATGGCATTTTTTTTTATCGTCAGTACTATTAACACTAACTACACTGAACCGTCAGCACAAATTGGCTTAACCACTTTGCACCGGGTGACTTTTTAGTGCCAATCGCCACCACACCGGGATTTTTTTATTTTGTTATTAATGTGCCCTGTTCAAAACTCCATAAACAATCGGGATCAATAGATACCTGTGGCATAGATCCATAAGAGCACACTGTGTACAAGCGAGTCAAACCTGGCACGATTGAACATCTGTCACTCTACACATTGATTGTTGGGGTAGACTGAGAGCTGTCTTTGCTTGAGACTTGGACAGCGGTGGTGCCCGTATTGGGAGTGCTCGGCCCGTGGCAACATCACCTGCACTCCCAATTCAGAGGTCCCGGTACGAAGTTGTTTATCAGCCAAGACAGCTGTTGCGCAGGGAACAAGGCATTTTCAGATTTTGATCATCACCGTAAAATGTAGAGGTGAACAATCGGTTTGGTCTGATAGTAAACTTAACCGGAAAGTACTGAAGTGACGCTAACATGCGAAAACGGTTATATACAGACTAAATTAACAAGGACAGAGAATGCACAGGATTAATTAACATTTTGAACAACGATATTTTTGAAAAGTGCCCAAGACAACGACTGGACCGGGACTTGAACCCGAGTCCGCTGACTTGACGCACCAGCACTGCACCGGAAATGCACACAACGATGAATTAACATTTTGAGCAATGATATTTTTGAAAAGTTGCCAATGAAACGACTGGACCGGGATTTGAACCCGAGACCTCTGGTTTTGCGTACCGGCACTCTTACCAATTGAGTCGTCCCACCCTTAGGTGGCAGCAATCCTGAATAGTCAACTACCTTTGCAAGTTGGCGGTGCCAGTCAGAAGCATTTAACCATACAAAAAGGATATTTTTGATTCACATGTGTGTGGTGACATAAACAAGCTCCTCAAAAGTCTCTATTTGTAGATATAAAAAATGACATTATCCAAATGTGTACTTTACCCCCTGTAAAAAAGCAGCAAAAGTTGTAGATAGTTTTTAATGAAACACGCTTACCGATGTAACTATGTAGATATGTATACACACTATAGCGACAACCATTATTGCTTTGCGTTTACTTCGCCACATGGCTTCGCCATATAGGGCATGGGCAGTGGTTGTGGACGTGGGTCTTTACTGCGGCACATTGCGTAGAACCTTGAAGGAAGATGCTTTAACTGCTATGATCTGTGTGACTTACTGAACCTTACTAAACCCCAAACCAAATAGTAATGGCTGTGTGTCTGTTGAAAAAATTGCCCGCTTTGATCGAAATTCCGGGTCCTTTGAATTTTTCAAACGCAGGCGATCACCGAGGTTTTGTGCACATCCAGTGGCCGTGCTTGGAAATAGCACACGATCGAAGCAACGGACGCTACTCCTGTAGGCAGCTTCTGTAGACTTCGTGTGCACTTTGAAGCTTTAGCCACATAACTCAGAGCGTGTGACATTCTTCTCGAGCATATATTTATGCTTCCTTGCAGCCACTAACACCTGTTGGGAAATGGCCCGCTTAGCGCTAGGCGCTTAAACTTAAACGGAGAGTTGAAAGGGACACCGTGTAAGTTAAGCTGTGTCCGAATCAATTGTCTGGTTTGGTATACCACGCACGTCTATCACTGCACAATGTAGCCACTAGCTGCTGGCTTCCATAGACTCGTGTGTGATTTGAAGTTGTAGCCATTGAACTGCAGCACAACCTTGCATGGCATACATAAAGTCAAGCTTGTACAGTCTTTTAATGCTGTTACCCCAAGCCCTCTGTGCTTATGCCTGACCCGTTCGCCTCGAGTTTAGCTGGACACCTTCAATACAACGGTATGCCCACCTCCACCGCTCCACCCACAGCGGGCCTATCAGGCTATCGCGCGTCGGTCAAGAGTAGCTCAAAACTCCACGTGGCCACACGATTGACAGTGTACAGTCCCTCGTGGTATTTCTGAATGTTAGTCGAGCTCTTCTCCCAGCGAACGGACTCTAGTGAGTTTACTCCGTGCACAGTGTATCCATGCCGTCGTTTGGTGGTTCATTCCTAATTTTCAGAGAGCGTCAGATTATCAGGCAGTGTATTGTCTTCCCGATTAACTGTTTCATATCAGGTAATTTTATAGCATCAGTTTTAGACAGTGTTGGGGGCTGAAAATGGCATGTAATTCGATGGCCGATGTGATACCCAGACGGAATGTAGTGATTCATTTTTTTGTCAGGAACCCCCTGTTCCAACTACAACGTACAACGTTTGTGACAGATTCCTACTACATGTACTTCTTCCGCCGTGGTCTGAGCATGGAGCTGTAAAAAGCTCCACGGTCTGAGCCAGTATTATACGCTAGTGCATGAAACAAATATACCTCTCTCTTAGACATCCCAGGCAGTTTCTTCCTTTGAGCAATGTCCAGCAGGGATCGGAACGTCAGGACCTGTGGTGATTTTGGGGGGAGATCTTGATATTCCACAGATATTTAATTGTTATTGTATAGAATACCTACTTGCACTTCGGCTCACAGGTTACGGGCACACTGGGAGGTAACCAATAAGAGTGCTGCACGCAAGAGATACCATCCCAGTAGCGGAGAGTATGTCTTCCCCCGCTGGGGTTGTTTCGTTCTGACCCTCACGACCCAAGTAGCCACGAGAACGAGGTTGTAACTTGGAAAGAGGGGGGGGGGGTGTATTATGATGTTGTTTGCCTTGAAAGTTGCTAGCGCCCGACCGCCTGTACAGCACTGTCTGTGATAGACATGGCTTCCGGATTTATATGCAGGGTGGGATATCAGGTTCCGTTGGTCATCTCTTTTTAAGAACAGATGCTGTGCTGTACCTTCGATCTAACAGTTTGGGCAGTTTGAGCGGCAATCACCTGTAGCCCGATCACAATCTTTGGTGCTACGATTCACCATGTCATTTTGCTTACTTATCACCTTCCTATGAAAAGCCATTACTACACCAATTTAGTTTATACTCTTGTGTTAACCATAGCCGATCAGAAATCATTATATTCAACATTTATACGTATATGAAGTGTACCGACTTTTGTTATTAAATTCACATTTTATGTTATAACTGAGGAGAATTTTTATTTTCAGTAGTCTGAATACTTAACATTACGAACGTGATCACTTGTACGTCATCGATTTTAGTACACACTGCCCGTTATTATGATCATAACACTTCTTAGGTTTGGGACATTTGGAACTCAGAACTGTTTGAATAATGACAACAACGATTGGGTACCGTGACCAGGCGGTTAAGCTGGGAATTCTGCTATCAGCAGAGCAGGTTTTTTTTCTTGGTCAAATCAGGACTACCAATGATATTCCATGAGATGCCCATAGCAATCGTCTTGTGTTCTGCTTCTAGTGCAAGAGGAAATATGGCTGGCAACTTGATGTTGTTTTTATGTCAAGATAGGCTTTCCCTGCTTAATAAGTAAATCTTGGTGCCTAAAATTGTGTTACAACTGATAATAACCAACGCCTAATGTATCATTTATCGATAATGAATCACCACTTGACCGATACATGTGTTCCGTATCACCAATCGATAATAAAACACAAATGACCCATATTGTACTTAACTTTATCCAATGGATAATATAATTGTTTTGAATCAAACATAAAGCTCAGATGCTATAGAGCTCTCGGGTTCAAGTCCCGGTCCAGTCTAAGTTTTCTTTGCCATTTTTTAAAAATGATAAAATATTGGTTAGAAAATTTACTACAATATGGGTCAATTTATGTTACATTATCGGTTGTGAGTGCGGTTCTGAGAGGAACCGGAGGGTTTCACTTGATCAGTGTGCTCTGTTCGTATTCCTCCCTGAAGACGAATAGAGCACACTGTTCGAAACGTCGAGGAAAACTTCCCGGTTCTTCTAAGAACCACCTCACCCACAAACAAGCAACCATGCACATGGTGTCACCGCAAACCATTATTAGTACTTTATTATAGCCTTAAGTCATATAGGTTAGTGATACCGTATCGGTTAAGTGGTGTTAGATTAAAGGTTAGTGATACAGTTGGGGTTGGTTATTGGCCTCCCCGGTGCATTTCAGGTGCGTTCGATTAGTTTTCATGCGTCTGCACCGACCAGCGCAGCCCATGGTTGCTCTGGCATCATAACCAGTGTGGAAGCGGGGTCATTCGGGGTAGGGTGTAACCTGGATCTACGCTAATCGAACGCACCGTAAAATTAATTATGCTTGGCAATTTATAAATCTTACCTTTATTCCAAGAAAATACCTCGGCCCTTTTTTGAGAGCTAGCTAGCTGAGATGATTTTGTTTAGTACATGACAGTGGTCATTATTTTGTCTTTTTACTGTGTCTTTTTGTATCATTTTAGTTGCTGTACAAAAAATTGGGTAACTTTTTTCCCGTATCCGAGAAAAACAAAAATGATGGTTGAATAAAATTCGACGTGAATTTAAATGCCAGTTGCTATAAGAATGGTTGATATCGAGTTTAATCACACATTTTTATGCGGTGTGTACGTGTGTTAGTTTGAAAAATTTCATTCCGTTATACTACCAACCTTTGTTAACTTTAACCACTCTCCCGGTGGAAATTCCCGGCCCTAAACTAGAAATGGCGGTAAGATTGAACCATTTGAAATTCATCATCATTTAAATTTCCCATTTTTTTTAACGCAGTGGCTGTTGTTACGGCAGTCGTCCGTGTGGTTCCCTGACTTTACAGTATTTGTCAGGATGTTTAGCTCTTGGAACCAGACTATCAGCTAATAGACTGATTCAACCAGCCTGCAATGCTGACGAAATGCAATCAAGTCAGGGAACCACACGGACGACTGCCGTAACAACAGCCACTGCGTTTTTTTAAAGGTTCAGATGGAACACGGCTTAATTCAGCCGGGCTTTGGAATAGGTCCCCAATCTCGGATTTCCTTCCCTCGTGCAAGGGAGGGCTATATAAGCCTGCATTTTAGTGCTTTCCGTCGATAGCAGTGAAAGAATAGACATGGTTAAAGATGATTCATCTGATGAGCCTCGCATGTCTCTGTTGCTGATGAACCGCGCTATTTCCATAATTAAGCTCGATTTTTGATCTCTTGCTGATCTCACGCGCAATTGTAACGCCAGGCGGTCGATTGTAGGAGGGTATAACAATGAGTATTCTGGGTATCGTTGTGTCTTTGAGAAACGTCCTGCGACCATCGTATCGTGTGTTTTTCTTCGGATTTGTATTTTTATTCAGATGTGGCAGTGAGAATTTTGCAACAGTTTTGTACTGAATTTTTAAAAATTACAAAGAAAGCTTTGACTGGACCGGGACTTGAACCCGAGACATCTTTTTTGTCGTACCGGCGCTCTTACCTTCTGAACTGTTCAGCCCTGGCCCTCAGATGGCAGCCTTCCCAAACAGTCATCTAACGCCAGTCTTTGCCGCGATGGAGGCGCCAGTCAAAACCATTCAACCATTAACTGGCGTATTATCTCCAGGGATAACCCCCCCCCCCCGATTTCATTCAGATGCAAACAACCAAATGTTGTAAATCTGGTTACAGCAATTCGGGGATCACACGAAGTGGATGCGGCGATTTTCAATAATAAAGAAAAGAAAACACTGAGCAGTCCAGTTCAGATGAGTAAGAACATTATTTCGATTAGTTTTTCTCTAATTATAATTTGTCAGTTTTGTTTTGCTTATTTTGATTTATCTCATAGAGCAACATTATGGTAATAATTACCATTGAGAGCTTGTCTTATATGACAACCCTATAGGACCTCAGGGAGACACATGCTCTTTCAAAAGAACACAGGGTGAATTTCAAGTTCATTGGTTTGGAGGATGTTTAGAAAATAGGGACGTATATTTTGTGCACAACCCTATGGGGATGTCTCCCTGATGAGGCACCATCCATGGTGATTGTGATTGTGCAGCACTGTATCATTGAACTTGTAGCAGAGAGCTAGGTATTCACACAAGCTCTTACTCTGCCTACCCGGTTCATACATCATCCATGGCGGTATCTGTTGTTAAATTCATGAGAATCATTAGCCGGGATTCATCCAGAAGGGAGGTCCTTCATAATTCAAGAAAAGTACGGGACAAGATGAAACGATCCAGCGTCTGTGGCCTCTATTATACTAATTTAGAATGGCGGGAAATCAAGTGCTTGGTATACAGTGATCATGATATGCCGAGGAACACTGTTAGGAGGGCTGTACGCATCGCGCACAGGGACCTATTTCATAGAGTTGCATGTTGCCCTTATGTCACTAACAAATAACTCAAAACAAATTAAAAACTTAAAAACAGGCCGGCGATAGCTAGCTTTGTGCATGCATCTTAATAGTGTAGGTGTGCGGTGACACCATGTACGAGAATCTCTTTTGCGGGTGAGTGTGATTCTGAAGAGAACCGGAAGGTTTCACTCGACGTTTCGGACAGTGCGCTCTGTCCGTCTTCATCATCAGGAGGTATCAGTATCAGACGGAACAAACCAGCATTGATGGGCCTCTTCTTGATAAGCGTCTATTTGGATTGAGTGTTATCATATGCAATCGCTGCAGTCACTGCCGCTTCAACCGTCATACAGCCAAACAGACTCTCCATGTGGTTTGTGTAGAGGCGAGTGGTATAGAAACCAAAATGAATGGTTAGCCCTCCAGGCAGCGGTTCGGTATTAAATGTCTTCTCAATCAAATGAATTCGCCGACGCTGTATGGTAGATAATCTGCGGGGCCGTTGGGTGCGGGAAAGCTGCAGCTTAATATCCCCTTGATAGCGTTATTGAAGAATCTCTTCCCTTTGGGAGCCGCTCATCCATTAAGTCGACCCGTAGTCCCTAGCACAGGCTTTACACAGAGCGTCTTATAGAGCCCGAAACCAAAGAGGTTGAATTACCTCACCAGCTGTAAAAGAATATTGCAATACGGGAGACTTTAGTTGTTCAAGGGAGGTACTGCGAGGATAAAACGTGGTGCGCTCATCAGCGCCGTGAACGCTGCTGAAAGATGTATTTCGTTTGATCCCGATTAATGGGCACATTGGATAGGTATTCGTTTGATACATGCAGTTTCAGAAATATCAATGTTACACAATAATCACAGTACGAGCACGCCGACGAAAATGCTACAGGCTTGTAGGCCTAGAGAATTCAGTTGACCATTTTTTTCCATTCAGGGGCCAATTTTATAGAGCTGCTTAATTAAGCATGTAAAAAGTTGTTTACGCTAAGCATAAGTCAAGTACAGCACATATCAAGTGACATTAATTTCGGTTGACAATGTCGTTTTAACCAGGACAGAAATGTCTTGCTTAGCAGACTCTATAGAATTTTCCCCTGGTTAATGATAACGCATTACGTGTACCGAGATCTGCCGTTACAGGATGCATTAGGTCCAGCAGCTAAGGAGACTGCGGTCGAGTGCTTGTCGATTTACAAGACAAACATGAAATGAGTTGGGTATCCGCAGACTCCGATCTTTGTCCATGCTGGGGAAATACAGAATCATTGCTATGTGATAAATGACTGTAATGTGACACGGAGGACCCCCGTTCACTCACTGTACATAACCCCGATCTGGTTACTTCCCTCACCAACTGGCGATTCTGAGGTGGGATGTTCCGCTTTCCTAACATTATAGTAAAGATAATAATGACCACGATCAGCCTTATGTCAACGCCAGCTGTCAACATTTTATCATAAAACAGCTGCAAGCGATTTGCAGAATACGGTATACTGGTAGGCCTATCTAAAATCTTCTCCGGAATCCGGTACAAAATAATATCTGATTTGGTTTCCTTTAAGCTGTGCTGTACATACAAGTATTCATATACGTTTTGAAATCAGTAGGCCTAAATAATAAATATAGTGGCCACGATACTCCGTGTTTTTACTAAAAAAAGAAGAAGAAAATGCTAGAAAAAAACCCAACATACTCCTTTAATCCATGTCATAGGCAGTACTGTATTGATCTTAACTCTATAATGTCTGTGGTGCACGTGAACTTACAAGAGTAAAGTTTTGGTCGAATTATGTCGATTGCTTTTGAAGAAATAAGATCTTTATCAGTGCAGCCATTTTGTACATGTGTATCCAAACGCTCTGGTATTCTTAAAATGCCACCTCGACGAACCATGTGGAAGGGATGCAGTTTCCTATACCAATCGTCATCAATGCGTCACAAGTAGAAATCATAACACCGCTTTAAAATTTGGTTTTCACCTTTTTTGTCCAGTTGTATTTTCGTTCCGCTTGGTGCGATGCAAAGAAGCACCATCGGATATTAAGAACTGCTTCTCATTACAATGATTGACTAACGGCCTCATCCAATGGGAACTAGCAATTGGTGGCGGGAACCCGACCCCGTATTCGATTCCCTGTTGTACACACATAGTAATGCAGAACACACTATGATCTCAGTGATATATGACATGAAAAGAGACCGTGTTTGATTTCACAAAGCATTACGATGCATCGTAACTCATGTTAAGATTGATAACCCTTCGTAGCTTTACATATTCTTGTATGGCTTCTGTTCATCTCCCTTTGCCTCGCGATCGATAGAAAGTTACAATACTAGTTTCATGAAATCGACCACATGTTGCAGTACGGTTGTGCTGCACCGGTTATAGATCCTGTGGTCGATTTCATCAACCCCATCCTAACTTAAGATCAATTGCAGGACGATGAGCGATGCACTAAACCATACGGTCAATACGGGCGGTTAAAACTAGTGCGCAATCAAGAGTTTGCACATCTGGTAAGGGTCAACAGATTCCGTGCATTATGATTGGCCAACGCGTTGCAAACTCTTGAGGTCGCACTCTTGTGAAACTCCCGTATTTCAACTTGCGATGGGTTATCAATCGCACGTTGAGTTACGATGCATCGTATGGCTTTGTGAACTCCAACCCTGGATTCGAGTCTTGGAAGCTAAAATGAACTACTAGTGTTGATTATATTATTCCTTATCATATTTTATTACGACTCTAATAAAAAAAGAAACATAAACATAATGAGGGTCAAAACAGGAAAAGGCGCCGGCTCAGCTTTTAAAAGATAAACATTACCGTGGATTAACCTATTCTAACCCTTTCTACCATATCATAAATGTTTCAGAAGTGTTAGGGCTATGCCTCAGCATTAGGGTAGCCCCATGAAGTAGTGCTTATGCCGTGTGCATGGTATTTTCGTTTACTTTTACGACATAGCATTTTGGGGATGCGAATCTATTTCAGGTATGATTTATAGGTAGTGACTTAATCCTGATCGGATTATGTGGGAATTGCAGTCTATTCTTTTTTAGACCTTTAATAAAAACAAACAGGCCGTTCGGATTCCCCCACTGCATACATTCCTCGACCAACCCCCTCCCGCCACGCTTCCTTAAAATGGAGCATGCATGCTGAGTTGTACAAGCTAAGTGCGTGTATGCGAGTCTACGGAGACAAGAGTGCTGCTCCGACTAGAAAAGCGGGGGGCGATAGGGATAGTCCGTCACCGACTGCTAGCAGGTCAAGCCTACATTGTCAGGAACGATGGACCAACTGATCCTTAACTTGCTTGGAATTAAGTGGAAGGTTTGCGGTGACACCATGGAACCCATCTCCGTTTAGAAGGAGTGTGTGGCTCTGAAAAGAGCCCGTAACCCAGCGTTTTGGATAGTGTGTATTCTGCCCGTCGTCGGGAATGGGACTATAGGACGGACAGAGTAAACCTTGCCAAAAAACGCTGATTTACCCAGTCTTTGAAGAGACTCACTACGTTTCAAAAGAGATGTGTTACATGGTGTCACCGCAAATCTTCCACTTGGTACTTCCACCGTGCGAACCTTCATGTCTTAATTATTCTTGTTTCTTTACTCTTGGACGAATCAAACGCGTGCCTCGTTAAAGCCGTACCCGTGGACCTATTTTTTTCAAATCCCGGAATAAAAAAGGTCTCTCACATTTCGTTTGGGGAAGGAAGGACATCAGGCTCCGCTGCATTTATTGAAAAAAAAAATGCATGGTGAAGAGAAAAAAATGAATCTACCGATTTAAACTTTCCCTCTTTTAATTGAACTCTCTCGGAAAATACTTTGCGATTGAAACTTTGAAAGCTTCATGCGCTGTGTGAAATGTGCCTACTAAATTATCTTTATCAAGCAACCAAAGAGCAGTTGACAAATACAATTTGGATAGATTTTTATTTTTAGTGAAGGAGCCCCAGATCTGCTCTCAGCTAGAACATTGATTCACTCCCCCCAAAAACCGCAAAAAATAATGTTCCAAATCTAGTGGGTAATGGCAAGGGCGGGTATTAAATGCCCATCAGTTGATAAATGAGCAGAGATCGAGACTATTATATATGACCGAACAGGGATTGAAACATTTCTTGTCTGGTTTAGCGTATACAGGGCTTCAATAACCTACTAAGATATCCAGCCCCTCGTTGGGCCTCACCAAAACCAGACATTTATCTTTGCTGGAGTGGAAGGCAGTGAGGAGCAATTACTTTCAATAATGGTATAGATGTGGTCGAAGAGTTCATTGTCTGAGACCTATAAACGGTTTCATTGTGCGCTCGCCCGCGTATACGAAATATAGATGGCAGCGTCTTTCAGTCTGGCTGGATTTTTGTCGGAGTGTACTCGCGTCCATTAGCCTACGTTCGTCTGTCTGAAATCGGGAAAGAAATTGAACAAGAAACGGCTTCGGTCCCCGCATCGCTCGTCATCCGTTTGGATTGGCGAGACTCGGCCACGCCGGTCCTCGGAGTTGAAGACTTGAAGGGGAGGTGTAAGAGATAGGAACGAGAGTTTGTTCAGGAAAAAAAAAATGCAAACTCGGCCATTCTGTGGAAGAATATCTATGTGACTGTGACTGTGAATGTGACTGTGACTATCTAAACCGTGAAAACTGCGCTTTTTGTCAGTCCGAGTCTTCGGCGAGGCAAGCAGTTTCCCTCGTACTAGTCCAGGGTAGATCATCCCGGGTCGGAGCTGACAGGCAGAAACTGTTTTTATCCCCGCTGGCATCCATCGTCATCCGTTTGGATTGGCGAGACTCTGGAGCGCCGGTCGGAGTATAACATTTATAAGGCGCTTAATAAAGCTGTTTCTAAGCGCATGCACCATTGTCTGTCTACAAAGTAGACCATGGGCAAATACCAGAATTATGAACCAGAACCGTTTCAATACACAATACTAACAAATCAAACATACAAGAGGTCAAACATACAAGGAATAAGATGGTGTACACCTCCCTCGAAAATGCACGGCATGCTGAAAAGCGCGCCAAACTGTGGTGTGGGTGCCGGATTGTATGAGTCATCAGTTGAGCCTAGAGACTGAATTACGTTACGAATCTCCAGCCCTTCTAGTCCCGCTGTGACCCCAGTCCCAGTGTCAGCCACAACAAAATGAACGTGATGTGATTTTGGAGTTTGCGGCAAGCTATTATACTGGAGCCCCATACTGAGAAAACGTAAGGCCTTTCACACTATGAACGTTCGATCCGTGTCGAAATCTACACGGGTCCGACCCGTGTCGAACACGGGTCACTTTCATCACGGGTCACTTTCGCTCCGTTTTCACACTACTCACCGCAACACCGGCATTTGCTCGACACGTGTAACGTTTCGAGCCGTGTATAACTCGGCCGTTACGTTACACGGGTCGAACTCAACCCAGAGACGTTCACACTACGGCTTTCAACACGTGTCGCAATTCTCAGCACGGGTCGACCATTCTCAACCCACATCCCGAGCAGGATTGGTTTCAACACGTGTCGAGCGCTCTACACGGGTCGACGCTGTGTTGAAATCGTGTAGTGTGAAACGCCCAGTCTAGTGGACACGGGTTCGACCCTTCAAGTGCACCTTCACCTTCAAGTGATACGAGAAGAAAGTAGACAATGTGCTAGTCTTCTTCGCTCATTTCCACTCCTGTTCTACACGAAATGAAATTAAAAAACACCTACTATAAGACTAGGCACGTGAGCATGTAAACATTGGTCGCGCAATCGGTCTATTGAACACGACCCACAGTGGCAGGTAGAATCCTTGACATTCACCTTCTGCAAATCCCGCATTTCTCGAAAGCTACGAACATGCTAGAGTTTGAACATGAGACATTACAGAAATATAAGAACCTGATGACATCGCGCAATCGCTGTATCAGAAGCGGTTGAATTGTGTTGACAAACATCGAGTAAGTCGTCGCATTAGCGTTGCAGAAAAAAAAAACTGCCAAATATTCTGGGAATAATATTATAATTATTATAATGACCCTGCCGAAAATTCTTGGAATGTGAGGACGTACCTTTGTTCAACATGTCTGAACGTTGACGACCTCTATCCAATATATCTAGTGTATAATGACCGCTGTATGATATATTGATTATAATTATAATTACCTCTTCAATATTATTGGAATATAACGACCTTTGTTCAATATATTGAGTACATGATGACCATTATCCAATATTTCGGAATATGACCACTGACCCACGCCTTGGATTGTACGTCAGACAAATGCCGGGGAAGTATAATGACAAATGTAACATGATCTATCATAATATATCGGGAAAAGCACTGAGCTTTCAGTGTTTGTCACATCGAGCCAGGGCAAAACCTCATTGAAAGGAGTATAATGACTTCACACAAATGCCCGGGGAGTATAATGACCTCTGACCCATGCCTGAGGAGCGTAATGACCTCGGAAAAATGCCCGTGGAGTATAACGACCTCTGACCTATGCCTGAGGAGGGTAATGACCTCGGACCAATGTCTTAGGAGTATAATGACCTCTGGTCAATACCTTGGGAGTATAATGACCTCAGCAAAATGCCCGGGAGTATGATGACCTCAGACAAATGCCTTAAGAGTTTAATGACCTCTGACCAATGCCCGGGGAGTATAATGACCTCAGAAAAATGCACGGGAGTATAATGACCTCAGACAAAATAATGCTCGGGGAATATAATGACCCCAGACAATTTTTTTTGTACACAAAACTCCCGTTTCAGCTTCGCTTGCCAGTGAAGTTCAACAGACTGTGGCGGAAACCTTTATTGTCAAGATGGGGCGGTGTGTTATATATCGTAAAGCGCTCGTAGTTTGAATAATCATCTGAGGGTTTGTTCAGTGACATGCATCGAGGCAGGCCTACTTAAATAGTTATGTACCGAAAAATAGCTCAATTATTTTGGGATGGGAGCCATATTCCACCAGGCAACATGAACTGGGACACGGTCCTGAGTGGTGTTATGAATATAATCAAGCTTTTCTTACAGTAAAGAGTCTGTCTTATTATAGGCACCTGATATTCATGGTTTCTGTGCTCCCAGGGACTTTCGTCTGCCATTACCGACTCTTTATGAAACCACGGATCAGGCTCGCGCTGAGGCTATAGTTCTAGTCTCAATGAACGTGAAACCACAGGCTGTAGTCTGGCGCCGTGTGAAGGCGTGTTGCCCTGTGCAGTACAGAGCAGTACAGAGAGATGGTGTCCTGTCCATTTCCCGATGTGTTAGCCGTCACGTTCAGTGAGAGCCATTAGGGTCAGCTATAGGTAAGTGACGGATTACACGTGCATCTTACGGTATCTTGCCTCGCAGTCTGTGCGACTTATCGCACACTTAAGGTATCCGACCTATAGCTGCAGGCAGACATGGCGGGATCTGGGTTAAGCCACGTTTTCAGATGAACTCCCCAAATCCCCTAAGTATACGTGATCTGAAAAGGGATTTCTCCACTCAAAGTTCACAGTGGGACATTGCTCCAAATTTAAGTGCTCACTAATCTGCCGGCCCTTTTCGCCAATCAGTACGTACTGCTTGCAACTTTCTGCGCTCGGTTCAGCCTGGGATATCAATTTGTTTGTCTGCAGCATACAATATTGTATGTTATAACTCCTCATGTTTATGACATTGAATTGGTAATGTTTGTATCACCCACAGCAAGGAAGGGTACTTGCCCTCGATAAGGTATCAAATATCGTTGATTGCCTTGCTGTATATAGGACCCATTAGGCCCATATTATATTCTATAATGCGCTTCAATCCTATCCAACTTCGGTGACTGTTCACTTATTACGTCAAGATGATGAAAAAACTAACTGTAAAATGCAAGTGAAACGGATCGGAGTTGACTGAATTATTTTGTTCCCAGTAGAAGGGCATCAAGTGATTTGAGCGTCTGAACGCACTGATGCCCCTTTCCTGGGACTGGGCATCCGACGATATGCGGTCCTCGTTTTCGTACTCGAGCAAATGCTTACAAATCTGGGCCATTTTTGAGAGGAGAGTTTATTGGGGTTTTTATTCTGCGCGAGATTTATACAATTTTTTGTCCGCACCCAGAACGATAAATCTTCGCCATAGACCCACACGTCATTTTGGCCCTGGACTCTCAACTCCGATTCGACCAGGGCCCAATTTCATTGACATTCCCTGTACACACATGATAACAAACCATATTGCGAATGTGATTGCAGTTGCCTTTGACTTGTATTACTCTATTCTTCACTCACCATCATCATGAAACAAAAGATTAAGTTTGGCAATTTCAAGCTGAGGCAATTTTCATAGAGCCGCTTAAGCGTACAATTTTGCTGAACCACAACAAGTCACGATTCATGGGATCACCTTGCCTACCCAAACTTTAGCATTGTTTTAAATTAATAAGCGAAAGTGGATTACAAGGCGAATTAATTAACATCACATCGTAGTGTGATTTGCAAAATACCCCAGATAGGTCACCGTGAAGGTTGAAAAAGCCATTAGCGCGGCGTTGATTGTGTCACCATGGAGGTGTGTCTTATTCCTCCATGGTTTCGCTAGGTACCGTACCATGCAGCTACGTACCATTCGCTATCTACGTTGCATTACACAATGCAATATTATAGCAGTCTCTCTCTTTATATAGCTATTAACCTTAATACCTAACCTCTGTAGCTGTAGGGCTGCGTAATATGGCCAATGTAGTGCCCTGTATAAATAATTCCACCATGACATTACAGTCCATTGGATATGGTCAGCATCCGTCCATTGGTTCTGGTGTGTGACCGGCTGTGTGCCGCGTTACACCGCGCTGAGAACCCCACGCGGCTTGGTATTCGAAATAATTTCACCGCAGTTGAAACCGGAGTTGACATTAGAGTCAGTACAAAAAACAAGATATCGGATGTCAGATTTGGCCCAAACCCGAGATGATTTACGACATCATTTCGTGGGAGCAACTAAGTATCGTGATTACAAGCAGACAGCTGATTTATTGTACAGTCTGACAATGATTTACAAATGCAACCCCCCCCGCCACACAATGATTGCCTAGTTTCATATTAATGATTTTTTTCTGACAATTTACGCGAGGTGTGCCATTTCCCTTTTGAAAATTGTCTTCCCTTCCGAGAAAATAAAAACGGAAATACTCCAGTGCTCCCTCGACCGGTTAAACACTTTTTAATTCATGAATTAGATTCCACACATTATACAGGCTCCGTGGTAAATCGGTCAGAGGAGGTGCACATCAAAGTATTCCTGGTGTGAATAACGCATAGTAATGACCCGGTGAGCTGTTTTCTGCTATGTGAACTATTCCCTTTTAATGGGCCATGGTGTGTGAGGATATAACGGCTTCGGCTGTGGCTCCGGCTTGCTCTGTCTTCCTTTTTGTCCATTTTAAAGTATACAAGAGCACCTTTTTTCAGAAATCCGGCTTGTGCTGTCAGCGTTTGGAGAACAGAGACGGAGACGGAGCCGAAGCCGAAGCAGAAGCCTGAGCCAGGTCTTGGAAAAGGGCCCGGTGTCATGGCAATGGGAGGCTTTTGGCTTCGTCTTTGAATTGTTACACCACGTTTTGCTTCAATTATTTTCAGCAAAATAACACACTATAGCCTGTGCGTTTCCAGCTTTTGGATAACAGAGACGAAGCAGGAGCCGAAGCCTAAGCCATTGCATTGCAAGTTTTTGGATAAAAGTGCTACCGAAAAAGTCATCCACGCTTTCGTTATGCTTTTCAACTTGACAACGGCAATGCCCCCTAAAATGGTCTTTCACAGAAGATCAAAGAAGATCAAACGCCTACAAAACATTGCATCTCGTACCGTATATCATAACGCTATCCAGATATGCCTATCTATGACGTTTTCAATTACTGCTTCTTTATTTCTGCCGTACTGTCTAAAAATGTCTTCAAGTCTGCTGCGCCTTGAACATCCAGCAGGATGGATATGTGCGCATCACAAGTCGTGGCTATTATTTCTTCTTATTATTATTGACGTAATAGATTTATATCTTTCAGAGGTTCCCGTTGTGGCCAGTATAGATTGCTGTCACCTTCGCCCGGCACCGTGCTAATGCATTTCCAATAGTGTAAAACCATACGCTCTTCGAATGTCTCCGTACGGAAATCCAGAGGCGTGTTTTGTCTCTCTCAGTTACAACCGGTCTCCGGTTACCGAAGAGCAGCTGCTGCATCTGCTATCGCCGAGAGAACCACAATTGAACATCTAACTCTAAGGGGAGAGAGCAGGGAAAGACAGAAAAGCTTGCGTGGTAGACCAATCGATTAGATTGCACCACAGTCTCTGTGGGCGCGAATCTATAGTACCTTGTGGAGACTTATAGTCCAATAGGTTGAATAGGTTTCCACAGGGAAATTGTAAAGGTGTACACATTGTATACGTCTCCACAAGGATTTAACAAAACTAGTATCTGGAAATAACTCAAAACCAGGAAATTTGTGTTGAAGTATCATAAAATATGGGACGTAGGCCTACGGTCCAAATGTCTACCCAGGAAAGTGAATGTGGTTGAAACGGGAGCATTTTGTAAAAGATCGTCTCTCACTCGATTGCATAGTGCACGAGAACAAAGCAACGTCTCCACAAGGATACACAGATTAGTATGTGTGTTGTGGTATACACTATTGGAGACTACGTTGATTCATTCGTGTATGCGATGCACTTGTTTGCAGAGCACTAAAACTATGAACATCTAAACGGTGAAAAAGGGGTGAAAATGTAATTTCGCCGTGAAACTAAAAAGTCACTGTGATTTCATGGTGCATTTTACAGTGAATTCACCGTGAAAATAATCGCCTTTCTGACCTGATAAGGACATCTTCAGGTCACTAAAGAGACCGTGAAAAACCCGTGAATATATGGCGAGCTCCAGCCTTGAGGGATGGCTAATTCAATTACCAGTAGGGACCACCAGCCCCCATAGAGGTACTGTTTGGTGTCCTTGTTACTGTCACTCACAGATACTCTTATTGCCTCTAGCCATTTACCATCAGGAATGTGGCCTTGGAGACCACTGGTGAAAACACCGTTAAAATGACTTGGCTAACTGTGTGCCATGAAATAGGGGTGAAAACACGGTGAATTTTCTTTTCACGGCTAAATGACATTTTCACCCCATTTTCACGGTTTAGATGTTCATAGTTTTATGTCATGCAGCGTGGCCGGTCATTGACATTCAACGGCGCATACCTGGCGCTCTTCGGAATTACTCTCGTAAACTAAGTCAACTTCGAATCGGGAAATGATTGTGGGCGCTTAACGCGGCTACCAATGTACTTTACGAATTTACCGAATCCACGCGGGAGACTCAATCATCACTGTGCTCATGCGGATGTTTCGAAGGGAGTGGGGGGGGGGGGTGGCGAATGTAAGCGTAGCCGACAGATATGCGGAAAATGTCCACCCCCTTCGCTGTATTATGCCAGAAAATGTAGACTGCATTTTTTTCTTTAACCAAATGGCCGCTGGCATTACGAAGTGCCCTAAATTGTGCCATTTGAATTTTACTATCTATGGGAGTAATTTCTCAAAGTAGACGCCGTTACTTGAAATCAATTTACAGCAAGCAATTAACTGCATCCGCCACCCCCTCTCTTATCTAAAATAAATCGAATTAAATTGTTAGGGCCTGCGTCTACTGAAGTTGACATGGTAGATGGCAGCGAATGATTAATTGATGGGTTCGAGACTCCAATCGAGTCACGTTTTTCGCATTTGGAGGATATACACTCAGAGGGTTGAAGGAAATCGGAGATGTTTTCCATCAACGCCAGCACTGTTCCCTTGGCAAATGAACCGAAGCAAAGCAAGCAAGCAGTAAGTGGAAGGATGGGGATAGTACACGCATGAAATACGTCTCATTTGAGACGGAGTGTGGCTCTGTAACGCTACCAGAGCCACCCTACGCCTTCATACAGATGTATTGCATGGTGTCACCGCAAACCTTCAACTTGGTATATACTTACAGCTTGCAAACCCTTCAAATCTTATCAAGACAGGCAATGTGTAGTTGCGTTCTGCATAATCTGGCGGTCGAGGGTCCGTTTACAAAGCACGGTTTAGGCTCCAGCTCCGGCTTCGTCTTGATTTCTCTCATTCACTTTAAAGTAGGCACTGAAAGGGAAGATTATGCTCCCCTTGGAACTAAGTTACAAAAAAAAAAAAATTCGTTTCAGCTTTTGGATAACAGAGACGAAGCCGAAGCCGCAACCTAACTCCGGGTTCTGGAAAACGGCCTCGGAGTTCGCAATAGCGCTGCCAGGATTCGTCCGACGCCCACGAAGGCAACGAAGGCGTTCGGGAAGCGCGTCATCGGCGTTCGGCAATTGCCGAACGCAACTAACTTCGCCCCCAAAACAAGGTTATAAAGCCACTCACGGTTAAGTGCTAAGGAAAGAAGGGGATAGGGAGGAACTCAGGATAAAGGCTGGAGATAGGAATTGACATTCCTCTTAAAAAGGACCAGATAGTTGGGTGTGGGAAAACAGGAACCAGGAAAGGAACTCCAGAGAGAGGCTGACCGAGGAAAGAGAAAGTTCTGAAAAAATCTTTGTTATGCCATCCCACCTTGGGATAGACAGATTGTATGGGTGAGATGAGGCAAACCGCCTGGTTGCTCCCTCAATATCCAGACTGGGGGGGGGAGGGACCAAGTCGGCAAGAGCAGAGGAACACATTCCGAGGCTAAGAACGCAATTGCGGAACGCCCGTCCGACCGCTGCAAGCGATGGGGTAGGCGTTGATGCGGTCTCTGAACCTCGATAATATTAGATTGAGAGTGGTGCAAACGAGGCTATGAGAAGAAACGGGGGAAACGGATACCTTATTATTGCTATGACTTCAGGGGTGCAAGGGATATACACCGATTGGAGAATGATTAAATTCAGCGCCCAGCATTTATTCCCTGCACTGTATATACCTATAGTGTTTGGAGTATAATCAAATTAATACGGTGCACTGATGAAGGACAGTAAGCATTCTGCCCGAAGTGTTGGATTATCGGCTCGTTTCAGAGCCACACTCTATCTCAGAAGAGATGATGTTCATGGTGTTTTCGCAATCCGTCCACTTTGTACTTGCAAACCTTCATATCTTACCTCAAACTTTCATCAGGCATCGAGCAACTTTTTTCATCAGGCATGGGGCAAAGCACTGAGCACTCAGTGCGTATTACCTCGAGCGGGGCAAACCCTCATCGAATGACATTCTTCACGACGCAAACATTATGTTATATCTATGATGCAACGCGGTACGGTACCCACCACTATTCAGTATTCAAATCCACCAATTTTATTAAAAGTAATAACCGGAGCGTTTATCTTACAGACCAAAACCCAATTGGCTCCCGTTGCTATGCTTTATATTTAAAGATGGGTGGACGATTTGGAGACAGATCCAGAGCTTGAGCCAAAGCTTGGTTTTGGAGAAAAAAAAGCCCCTGAAAGGAATACGGGCGATTCGCAAAAGTGCGCCCTTAGGAGTTTGCAACCCATTGACCAATCACAATGCGCGGAATCTGTCGACCCAATGCACGTCTGGAAAGGGTCAACCATTGATCTCCATAATCAAGACTTTATTGTGGAGATCAATGGGGTCAACATGTTCCGCGCATTGTGATTGGCCAACGCGTTTCAAACTCTTGAGGGCGCACCATTGTGAATCGCCCCTAATCAGGTTAGTTTGTAATGATTTACACGTGCAACCGGCGGCTACCATTGCGGTAGTCCGCCTACACTTAAACGTCCACAAAATCCGCGTACTTTACTGAAATTATGAATCAATATTATGTACAATCTGCCAAGGATACAGTACAATACTATACATAATGACAATCATTATTGTTACTGGCTAAATAAAATCACAGCTGCTTACAAACTCGTATGACTAATATGACAATCTTAAAGACAAACAAAGGACCTTCTAAATGTTCAAAATAACACTTGCGTACAGTACAAAGCTATGGTAAGAAAAAGGAGAAGAAGAAGAAGAAGAAAAAGAAGAAGAAGAAGAAGAAGAAAAAGAAGAAGAAGAAGAAGAAGAAGAAGAAGATGAAGAAGCAGGAGGAGGAAGATGGGAGGAGGAAGGGAGGAGGAGAAGGAGGGGAGAAGGAGAAGGAGGAGAAGGAGGAGAAGGAGGAGAAGGAGGAGAAGGTGAATGACAAGGAGAAGGGGAAGGAGAAGGAGAAGGAGGAGAAGGGGAAGGGGAAGGAGAAGGAGAAGGAGAAGGAGAAGGAGAAGGAGAAGGAGAAGGAGAAGGAGAAGGAGAAGGAGAAGGAGACGGAGAAGGAGAAGGAGAAGGAGAATGAGAAGGAGAAGGAGAAGGAGAAGGAGAAGGAGAAGGAGAAGGAGAAGGAGAAGGAGAAGGAGAAGGAGAAGGGGAAGGAGAAGGGGAAGGAGAAGAAGAAGGAGAACGATAAGAAGGAGAAAAAGAAGGATAATGAGAATGATGAGGATGGAGAGGAGGAGAAGGAGAAGGAGAAGAAGGAGAAAGAGAAGGAGAAAGAGAAGGAGAAAGAGAAAGAGAAGGAGAAGGAGAAGGAGAAGGAGAAGGAGAAGGAGAAGGAGAAGGAGAAGGAGAAGGAGAAGGAGAAGGAGAAGGAGAAGGAGAAGGAGAACTAGAAGGAGAAGGAGAAGGAGAAGGAGAAAGAGAATGAGAAGGAGACGGAGAAGGAGAAGGAGAAGGAGAAGGAGAAGGAGAAAGAGAAAGAGAAAGAGATAGAGAAAGAGAAGGAGAAGGAGAAGGAGAAGGAGAAGGAGAAAGAGAAAGAGAAAAGAGAAGGAGAAGGAGAAGGAGAAGGAGAGGGAGAAGGAGAAGGAGAAGGAGAAGGAGAAGGAGAAGGAGAAGGAGAAGGAGAAGGAGAAGGAGAAAGAGAAAGAGAAAAGAGAAGGAGAAGGAGAAGGAGAAGGAGAGGGAGAGGGAGAAGGAGAAGGAGAAGGAGAAGGAGAAGGAGAAGGAGAAGGAGAAGGAGAAGGAGAAGGAGAAGGAGAAGGAGAAAGAGAAAGAGAAGGAGAAGGAGAAGGAGAAGGAGAAGGAAAAGGAGGAGATGGAGAAGGACAAAGAGATGTATAAGGAGAAGGAGAATTATGAGGAGGAGGATGAGGAGGAAGTGGTTGGGCAGGAGGAGAAGGAGGAGAAGGAGAAAAAGACAAGCTTATCTTTTCTTCAGTTTTGTTGTCAATTTTCCCCATAATGGCCCAAACAAGACCCACATGCTGAGCATTATACTGTGCATATTAGAGATTGTTTTCTGGCGCATGTCGTGTAATTTTATTTCAGGCAGACTTTGCTGATGAAAATAATTATCGCTTTTCCCGCACTGTAGAATCACCCTACCCGTTCTCGGAATACGAATTCTACGAAGCCCACTTCTGACCTTGTATTAAACTACGGCAAGAGACATTATCTCTAAGTGGTCGTCTGTTTCCTTTGGCAATGTCCATTTGGACTCCCCAGGGGTGCATTTGGTGATATGGTATCTCCCATTAGGCGTATAGAACCAGGAACCCGAGCCAAATTGCCGGGGGCAACTCATACAATTCTAAGTCGTAGGTATACATGAATAATATTATTGACAAGCTTGCAGACAGTGTGGTGTGCTGATACAAACATGGTACGCTTTTGGGGTTCGGGCATTTGAGAAAATGGCAGAAGTAGATAATTATTGACCTGACGTGGATTTGAGACCGAGCCCCCTGGTTTTGCGTACCGGCGATCTTACCGTCTGAACTATTCATCCCTTACATGGTGGCCTTCCCAAACATTTATCAAATTAGTCGACTAGTCGATTAGTCAACTAGTCACAGCCGGGGTGGGGGCGCCATTCCTCTGCTCCCTTTCCCCTTTTTGCGTCCTGTCAGAGCCCGTTTTTTTTCCAAACTAGGGGCCTATCTCTTATCACGATGTGAGTTCTTTATTTAGTTGATAGATAATGACAGATGTGATGTTCTTCCGCACGACCTCGACTAGCTCGGGGGTCTATAGTGGTTGAGACGTCTGCACTAGAAAGTGGGAGTCGCGGCTTCGAATCTCGCCACAGCTTCCTGTATTTTTTTTTCAAGCAGGAAATCTGGCAAAGTACAATAAGAACCAAGTGCTAAATATGCGACAAAAATCATCATTGAATGACTTATTTAGTTTGAGTTACTGTTACTTGTTTATCGTGCACGCCATTGGTTTGTTCAGTTAGCTGCATGTGGTTTTTCCGCGTGGATAAAACGGCGGGGCTTGGCGATCTGTTTCTCCTGGTATTCGCGATCGATACCTCCCTCGTGTCACGCCGGGGCAACCGCGTTGCACGCAGCCCCTTGGGGACGAACGTCAGCGAGAAGGCCCTCCGGTAGCGCGGGTTGGCCACGTTGTAGATGAAGGGATTGATGGCCGAGTTCATGTGCATCAGCATGCGGCACACCTGCATGGCCGACACCATGCTGCCGTCGTAGCCGGGCAGGACCATGAGCAGGGCCGAGAAGAGCTCGTAGGGGGCCAGGCAGAGGAAGAAGACGACCCCGGTGGCCACCACCATGCGCGTGATCTTAGCCTCGATGGCGGAGGCGGAGGACGGGGTTTGGCGGGCGTGTGGCCGGGCGGTGGAGCAGTGCACAGCGCGGGTGATTTTCCCGTACAGGGCGGCGTTGACCGCCATGGCCAGAGCGAAGAGGACGAGCTGGATTCCCCGGGTGGCGTACGCCACCCAGACCGCGGCCGGCCGGCACTCGCCGATGAACCTGGGCCGGCCGCGGTGGGCCGGCGACTCGGGCCACGCCAGGCAGTAGACCCGGTACTGGCAGCAGGAGGCCGACATCCGGAGTGCGGCCATGGCCAGGGAGACGGTCCAGGCCAGGGCCGTCAGCCGGGCCGCCCGCCTCCGGAGCCGGGGGCCCTTGTCCCGCCGCTGCCTGAGCGGGTGGCAGGCGGCGCTGAACCGCTCCGCCGAGATGCAGGTCACGAAGAGGAGCGAGGCGAAGAAGCAGAGGTCCTTGACGACGGGGACTAGGGCGCAGCCTAGCGGGCCCTTGGGGTAGTCGTCGTAGACGAACGGAGATTGCAAGTACTGGTGGACCTTCTCGCCGACCGAGGCCGACAGGAAGGCTACATCGGACAGAGCCAGGTTGACCAGGTAACAGTTGGTGACGGTCCGCATCCACTCGATGCGCCACACAACGACGAGAAAGGCCACGTTGCCCAGCAGACCGATAATTAAAATCAACGGCAAAAATACAGTGTGGACCAGGGTATCGGTCCAACTGTACCCGTGCTGCTGCAGGAAATTACCCGCGTCCAATTCATCAGTCAGGTTTAAGTCAATAGGTGAGCACATGGTGTTTTTTTTCCTTCGCCTCCTTTTTGCTTCTCTTGTTTCGATTTAGAACGCAGCTGGCGAGCTGCCTAACTCGTCGCATCAATGAGGGAGGAGGGGGAGGGGGAATTGGCGTTCCAATCTGGCGGGTAGCGACGATTTCCCCCTCCTATTGATAGACGCATTGGCAGCATACTTGGTCCAAGCCGTATGGCTTCCGGATCGCGACCGCCGCGCGAGGCCTAATTCGAGCCGTTGACAGATTATATCGGCGATTGGTGTCGGCATCGGGGACTCGGCGACGCACAGCGGCGGCCGAGCCGTAATCCCGCGGACAAAGTCCCGAGCACTTCCCGTCGCCCCACCCCCCGTCTTGGGCGTCAGGACTGGCGTGACCCGTACACGGACCGGGGTATCTCGGACACTAATCCACGGCATTAACTACCTCTCTTTGCGGGGATGGGGGTGAATTTCCCCCCTCTCCCATCAGGCAAGGAGCAACGTGCGGCCCTTCTCTTCCAACGGACTTAGCAATCAGACCATTTGAAAGGAAAGACAATGGGATGTACACTCACTGTTGGTTGTCAGTCGAGTGGCAACTTCCCATCCTAAGCAACAATACAGAAGTACATGTACATAAGTTGCTTTGTAGCTGTTCTCATCACTTTCTCAAGAAATTCCAATGAAGGGGCGTCAAATATCACCTAGTCATTGAGATATCCAGATTGTTATTAGAACGCATCTCATTCTCCAGTAGCGGAAAGCCAGCAGTAGTATCAGTGTTACACTCCAGGGGGCTCAGATGACTGATCCAAAACGAAAAGAAGAAGATATATCCCTATCGTGCTCTTGTCATTTCCCAGCGAATAGCCCTGGCGTATATGCAGACGTTCAGAGCGGAGTTAGGGAGCGTGGGTGAGATCGAGAGCAGATGTCAATATCATTTGTCACGAGCACTTGGCCGTCAATGCCGAGATGAAGATAGAAACCAGTCTTCGGCTTTTGCAGTCAGTTTACTGGTCGTGGCAACGTTATCCTTGGACCGTCGAGCGCACATTATTCTTTTTCTTCCCCGCAGCGAATCTCCATCGAATAAACAAATTTGTCGAACTGCTCACGGCAACGGATGACCTCGAGAATGCGCGGACTTCCCGGTCGTCAATCCGTCTCGCTGACGGTCTAATTGATTCCCTCGTGTCTCTCTCTCTCCTCGTCCGCTTCATCCTCCTTCTCTTCCTCCTCCTCTTCTCTTCCTCATCGTCCTTCTCCCGGTCACTGCTGGCTCAGTCTGCAATGGTTCGTGTTCGGCGCTGGAAGCACTCCCTATCGCTGGTGGACGCCTGCGCACTAACTGCCTCATCATCATCATCCTGGGAGTCGACTCGGCACGCAACGGCACAGCGTCTAGTGCGCCACTGTCACACGTGCTGTGCAACTCGGGTGTAACGAAGAATGACAGTGAAGTTAGCTTGATATCGGATATTGTACTTGCACATTCCCGTTGGATTGTACAGCCTTGTTCTCGACATTGGTCGTTGGATATCCCCATTGGTCTGAACGGCGATTGCCTGATTTTCCTCACCACTGAACATTTCCATCGGTTTGTACAGCCAATATCTGATTTCCCTCGACATTGCACATTCCCATAGGTTTGTACAGCCAATGGAATATTGTTCACATACGAATTAGGACTGTTTAGCGTGTGCGCGTGTCCCGCAAAATCACCGGCGTTTGGTCTCCTCGGAAGAGGGCGCCCTGTAGATCGAAACGCTATAGGGGTGCAGAACACTAAATAGAGCTCCCATTGAACACTGTACAAAAACACTCACTTTCAAAGTCAATTATCCTATGCCCAAAAGTCTCTCAGTTCTTGTAGCTATACTTAAAATTGTAGTTTGGATCTTCATCTCTCAGATTCTTTTCAATTTTAGTGCTCTTAGCCGATTAGATTTTTTGCTAATTACCCTCAGAAAAAAACACCCCCAAAATGTGTAGCCGTCCAAGCCGAATTTCTGCAAGGATTTTGGGATGGACCCCTCCACCTCCACAGCCAAATAGGGCCACATTTAAAGCCAGATATGGTCCAAATTACATACCAAATTGAAGAGTGAACCCCCAGGTTGTCTTAAGCTTCACTTGTTCTACAATGTATCAGTTAATTAGCCTCCAAAGACCCCTTATTAAAAAAAAATTGTGGGTACACACTTTATGATAATCAGCTCGGCGGAGCCATCTTGGATGGATTTTGTGTGCTGCACCCTATAAGGGGGCTAAACTTTAGAGTTAGGTCACAAAATTGGGCTTAAAATGTGGCAGAGATGGTACTGATGCAACATGTGAAAATAAAATTGAAAAAAAGTATTGCGTTTGTCCGCAATGATTGAAAATGTGATGGGTGGGGGCCCATGCCTTTGTGCACAGTCTGACATGAGAAACCACTGCATAACAATGTGTACACTATAGGGACAAGTCATAAGTTTCATCCAAATTCCCCCTTAATTAGTTGTTCTTGTGTCATAATTTTGATGTTACAGTAACCGCGACATTACAAACTGTGTAATTAATCAACAGGAGGGGGCACAGAGTGTCAAAGAGGTGTCAAAGAGGTGTCAAAATACAGGGGGCGGAGAGGGGGGGGGGAGGTTTTACTTTCCTCACATTATTAATTACCACACATTAATATTGAGTCTTATTTTGCAATTGACTTGGGTAAGGGAAATGCATGGGTCATCTTCACAACACTTTCTGACTCAAACTGACCACCCTGCCCCTTAAAGTGGTAAAAGGGGGGTCGCGGGTGGGCGGAGCTTGTTGGCTGCCATCACTGTAAGTTGACTTCTGGTTGATGTGGCATGACCTCTGGGCTCTTTCAACAGGTGGATGGTATTGCTGAGTCCCCTTGGGTTGCTAGGGAGATGTTGGGGAGGGGGTTGATGTTGGGTATTTTTGAAACTACATCCCACAGCCCTTAAAATACCTTCTAATTGCCCAAATTAGGGCAGGGATGCTTCCTGGCTGTGCGAGTGGGCCCGTTACTTGAAAACAAGCATTTCCAACTTGTTATTATTATAATTAAATTTGCACATAATGGCAAAAATACTACAAAAGGGGACAGTGTTCTTGCTACATGATCAGAATTACTTTATGAACCTGAATATACCACTCATTGCATCAATTGCCTAATTATGGACAGAGGTTGACGAGCATTTACAAGATGCGAAAGTCTTAGCTCAAAACGACACAACCATTTGGCACCTGATGAAGGAGGCACGCCCTGTTCAAATCAACACCGAGACATGCCAGCTAGGCTGATACACTGGCAATTACATCCAATGAATCTTACAAATGAATGAGGGGAATTATGTTATGATGCAGTACAAACTGCATAGGAGGACTGCAGGAATGTGACGCTGCTTCGCTTCGCTCGAAAGATGAAGGGATGACTCTGGTTGACGAGATCCACCGTATGACTGTGAATTCTGTAGCCGAAACATCTGGACATGCAGACACAGCCAGTTAGTGGACCAGATCAACACAGAGCAAGTTATTGACTTGTTGACACAGAGCTTAGTGGAACTGTGTTCTAAAAAGCTGCACTTGAACATCAGCAGACACACCCTCGACGTGGTGGCACACTCCGAGTCCAAAAACCGGCTGAGGAGTGTAGACTTGGCCGTCTCAGACACACTGTCGTGTGACGAGTACATTGTGAGAGCAAGATATGAGACTAATTAGGCATATCAGTGATAACGCTGTTCACGATAAATGTCTGTGCAGGTTGGTCTTTAATTAAATGGTTTCTACCCACACCTTGTCAACAAATGGGGGCAACAAATTTGCAGATATATCACCACGAGTAACACTTGCAAAGACATGGCAGAAAAAAAAGTAAGACAATCTAGGTTTAGGGATGGGTATATGATTTTAGGGGTTGGGTCTGGATTAGGGTTAGGATGAGGATTGGGGTAAGGGTTAGAGTCAGGGCAAGGGATAGGGCCAGTTAGGGTTAGGCCTAGGTTAGGGTCAGGGGTAGGGTTAGGGTTAGGCTTAGGCTTAGGGTTAGGGTTAGGGTTAGGGTTAGAGTTAGGGTTAGGGTTAGGCTTAGGGTTAGGCTTAGGGTTAGGCTTAGGGTTAGGGTTGGGGTTAGGGCTAGGATTAGGGTTTGCTTAAACTGCAGGTAGCAGGATTAAAAGCACTCTCACATACCACTGGATATAGCTCTGATATTCACAATTCCCCTGACTGCATTTCTTCTTGGAAATGCTTGCAGTTTTGTGACACGAGAGAAATGGTCCATATTCACAGAAGTTGTGGCATAGGAGACTCACAATATTCCAGGGTACGTAGTACTTCCTCTCCGTGTGATGTGAACCTTTTTATAAATACGCGGTGTTGGGCCGGTATTGCTGCTTCACGAGCAAACATTCGTCAGTCCGTATCCATCACCGTCGTACGTACACGTATCCATGCCAAACACTGGCAGGTTTTTAATTCTCGGTTTTGGTTTTTTTTCGGGGGGAGGGAGGGGCTGGCAGCTGCTCATTATGGGATCCACGCTGTCACTGCTCCTGACATAATCCTCGTTATGACATTAGTCTCCCCCAGCAACTTAAAAACACCCCTCAAAAAACCCCAACCCCCCAAAACAACAAACATGTTTCGTTTTACTATATAGTTGTATTGTATTATGCACTGTTTACATTATAAATGCCAATATTTTCTTAAGAACGGTGTTTTAATTAATAAAAACTCACTTCACCTCATGTAAATGTCTGAAAACACTCCTCTAAGTGAGGCTCTGTCCTTACTTTGACTCCACGGATCGTTTGTAAACAATCCTGCCATTTTTAAATCACCCTCCAAAATGGCCGCCATCCTTACTATAGGGTGCAGAACACTAAATAGAGCTCCCATTGAACACTGTACAAAAACACTCACTTTCAAAGTCAATTATCCTATGCCCAAAAGTCTCTCAGTTCTTGTAGCTATACTTAAAATTGTAGTTTGGATCTTCATCTCTCAGATTCTTTTCAATTTTAGTGCTCTTAGCCGATTAGATTTTTTGCTAATTACCCTCAGAAAAAAACACCCCCAAAATGTGTAGCCGTCCAAGCCGAATTTCTGCAAGGATTTTGGGATGGACCCCTCCACCTCCACAGCCAAATAGGGCCACATTTAAAGCCAGATATGGTCCAAATTACATACCAAATTGAAGAGTGAAC
Organism: Luidia sarsii; assembly: GCA_949987565.1. Classification (NCBI taxonomy): domain Eukaryota; kingdom Metazoa; phylum Echinodermata; class Asteroidea; order Paxillosida; family Luidiidae; genus Luidia; species Luidia sarsii. Next base: position 22,801,014 of record OX465102.1, on the reverse strand, counting down.
CCCCAGGTTGTCTTAAGCTTCACTTGTTCTACAATGTATCAGTTAATTAGCCTCCAAAGACCCCTTATTAAAAAAAAATTGTGGGTACACACTTTATGATAATCAGCTCGGCGGAGCCATCTTGGATGGATTTTGTGTGCTGCACCCTATAAGGGGGCTAAACTTTAGAGTTAGGTCACAAAATTGGGCTTAAAATGTGGCAGAGATGGTACTGATGCAACATGTGAAAATAAAATTGAAAAAAAGTATTGCGTTTGTCCGCAATGATTGAAAATGTGATGGGTGGGGGCCCATGCCTTTGTGCACAGTCTGACATGAGAAACCACTGCATAACAATGTGTACACTATAGGGACAAGTCATAAGTTTCATCCAAATTCCCCCTTAATTAGTTGTTCTTGTGTCATAATTTTGATGTTACAGTAACCGCGACATTACAAACTGTGTAATTAATCAACAGGAGGGGGCACAGAGTGTCAAAGAGGTGTCAAAGAGGTGTCAAAATACAGGGGGCGGAGAGGGGGGGGGGAGGTTTTACTTTCCTCACATTATTAATTACCACACATTAATATTGAGTCTTATTTTGCAATTGACTTGGGTAAGGGAAATGCATGGGTCATCTTCACAACACTTTCTGACTCAAACTGACCACCCTGCCCCTTAAAGTGGTAAAAGGGGGGTCGCGGGTGGGCGGAGCTTGTTGGCTGCCATCACTGTAAGTTGACTTCTGGTTGATGTGGCATGACCTCTGGGCTCTTTCAACAGGTGGATGGTATTGCTGAGTCCCCTTGGGTTGCTAGGGAGATGTTGGGGAGGGGGTTGATGTTGGGTATTTTTGAAACTACATCCCACAGCCCTTAAAATACCTTCTAATTGCCCAAATTAGGGCAGGGATGCTTCCTGGCTGTGCGAGTGGGCCCGTTACTTGAAAACAAGCATTTCCAACTTGTTATTATTATAATTAAATTTGCACATAATGGCAAAAATACTACAAAAGGGGACAGTGTTCTTGCTACATGATCAGAATTACTTTATGAACCTGAATATACCACTCATTGCATCAATTGCCTAATTATGGACAGAGGTTGACGAGCATTTACAAGATGCGAAAGTCTTAGCTCAAAACGACACAACCATTTGGCACCTGATGAAGGAGGCACGCCCTGTTCAAATCAACACCGAGACATGCCAGCTAGGCTGATACACTGGCAATTACATCCAATGAATCTTACAAATGAATGAGGGGAATTATGTTATGATGCAGTACAAACTGCATAGGAGGACTGCAGGAATGTGACGCTGCTTCGCTTCGCTCGAAAGATGAAGGGATGACTCTGGTTGACGAGATCCACCGTATGACTGTGAATTCTGTAGCCGAAACATCTGGACATGCAGACACAGCCAGTTAGTGGACCAGATCAACACAGAGCAAGTTATTGACTTGTTGACACAGAGCTTAGTGGAACTGTGTTCTAAAAAGCTGCACTTGAACATCAGCAGACACACCCTCGACGTGGTGGCACACTCCGAGTCCAAAAACCGGCTGAGGAGTGTAGACTTGGCCGTCTCAGACACACTGTCGTGTGACGAGTACATTGTGAGAGCAAGATATGAGACTAATTAGGCATATCAGTGATAACGCTGTTCACGATAAATGTCTGTGCAGGTTGGTCTTTAATTAAATGGTTTCTACCCACACCTTGTCAACAAATGGGGGCAACAAATTTGCAGATATATCACCACGAGTAACACTTGCAAAGACATGGCAGAAAAAAAAGTAAGACAATCTAGGTTTAGGGATGGGTATATGATTTTAGGGGTTGGGTCTGGATTAGGGTTAGGATGAGGATTGGGGTAAGGGTTAGAGTCAGGGCAAGGGATAGGGCCAGTTAGGGTTAGGCCTAGGTTAGGGTCAGGGGTAGGGTTAGGGTTAGGCTTAGGCTTAGGGTTAGGGTTAGGGTTAGGGTTAGAGTTAGGGTTAGGGTTAGGCTTAGGGTTAGGCTTAGGGTTAGGCTTAGGGTTAGGGTTGGGGTTAGGGCTAGGATTAGGGTTTGCTTAAACTGCAGGTAGCAGGATTAAAAGCACTCTCACATACCACTGGATATAGCTCTGATATTCACAATTCCCCTGACTGCATTTCTTCTTGGAAATGCTTGCAGTTTTGTGACACGAGAGAAATGGTCCATATTCACAGAAGTTGTGGCATAGGAGACTCACAATATTCCAGGGTACGTAGTACTTCCTCTCCGTGTGATGTGAACCTTTTTATAAATACGCGGTGTTGGGCCGGTATTGCTGCTTCACGAGCAAACATTCGTCAGTCCGTATCCATCACCGTCGTACGTACACGTATCCATGCCAAACACTGGCAGGTTTTTAATTCTCGGTTTTGGTTTTTTTTCGGGGGGAGGGAGGGGCTGGCAGCTGCTCATTATGGGATCCACGCTGTCACTGCTCCTGACATAATCCTCGTTATGACATTAGTCTCCCCCAGCAACTTAAAAACACCCCTCAAAAAACCCCAACCCCCCAAAACAACAAACATGTTTCGTTTTACTATATAGTTGTATTGTATTATGCACTGTTTACATTATAAATGCCAATATTTTCTTAAGAACGGTGTTTTAATTAATAAAAACTCACTTCACCTCATGTAAATGTCTGAAAACACTCCTCTAAGTGAGGCTCTGTCCTTACTTTGACTCCACGGATCGTTTGTAAACAATCCTGCCATTTTTAAATCACCCTCCAAAATGGCCGCCATCCTTACTATAGGGTGCAGAACACTAAATAGAGCTCCCATTGAACACTGTACAAAAACACTCACTTTCAAAGTCAATTATCCTATGCCCAAAAGTCTCTCAGTTCTTGTAGCTATACTTAAAATTGTAGTTTGGATCTTCATCTCTCAGATTCTTTTCAATTTTAGTGCTCTTAGCCGATTAGATTTTTTGCTAATTACCCTCAGAAAAAAACACCCCCAAAATGTGTAGCCGTCCAAGCCGAATTTCTGCAAGGATTTTGGGATGGACCCCTCCACCTCCACAGCCAAATAGGGCCACATTTAAAGCCAGATATGGTCCAAATTACATACCAAATTGAAGAGTGAACCCCCAGGTTGTCTTAAGCTTCACTTGTTCTACAATGTATCAGTTAATTAGCCTCCAAAGACCCCTTATTAAAAAAAAATTGTGGGTACACACTTTATGATAATCAGCTCGGCGGAGCCATCTTGGATGGATTTTGTGTGCTGCACCCTATAAGGGGGCTAAACTTTAGAGTTAGGTCACAAAATTGGGCTTAAAATGTGGCAGAGATGGTACTGATGCAACATGTGAAAATAAAATTGAAAAAAAGTATTGCGTTTGTCCGCAATGATTGAAAATGTGATGGGTGGGGGCCCATGCCTTTGTGCACAGTCTGACATGAGAAACCACTGCATAACAATGTGTACACTATAGGGACAAGTCATAAGTTTCATCCAAATTCCCCCTTAATTAGTTGTTCTTGTGTCATAATTTTGATGTTACAGTAACCGCGACATTACAAACTGTGTAATTAATCAACAGGAGGGGGCACAGAGTGTCAAAGAGGTGTCAAAGAGGTGTCAAAATACAGGGGGCGGAGAGGGGGGGGGAGGTTTTACTTTCCTCACATTATTAATTACCACACATTAATATTGAGTCTTATTTTGCAATTGACTTGGGTAAGGGAAATGCATGGGTCATCTTCACAACACTTTCTGACTCAAACTGACCACCCTGCCCCTTAAAGTGGTAAAAGGGGGGTCGCGGGTGGGCGGAGCTTGTTGGCTGCCATCACTGTAAGTTGACTTCTGGTTGATGTGGCATGACCTCTGGGCTCTTTCAACAGGTGGATGGTATTGCTGAGTCCCCTTGGGTTGCTAGGGAGATGTTGGGGAGGGGGTTGATGTTGGGTATTTTTGAAACTACATCCCACAGCCCTTAAAATACCTTCTAATTGCCCAAATTAGGGCAGGGATGCTTCCTGGCTGTGCGAGTGGGCCCGTTACTTGAAAACAAGCATTTCCAACTTGTTATTATTATAATTAAATTTGCACATAATGGCAAAAATACTACAAAAGGGGACAGTGTTCTTGCTACATGATCAGAATTACTTTATGAACCTGAATATACCACTCATTGCATCAATTGCCTAATTATGGACAGAGGTTGACGAGCATTTACAAGATGCGAAAGTCTTAGCTCAAAACGACACAACCATTTGGCACCTGATGAAGGAGGCACGCCCTGTTCAAATCAACACCGAGACATGCCAGCTAGGCTGATACACTGGCAATTACATCCAATGAATCTTACAAATGAATGAGGGGAATTATGTTATGATGCAGTACAAACTGCATAGGAGGACTGCAGGAATGTGACGCTGCTTCGCTTCGCTCGAAAGATGAAGGGATGACTCTGGTTGACGAGATCCACCGTATGACTGTGAATTCTGTAGCCGAAACATCTGGACATGCAGACACAGCCAGTTAGTGGACCAGATCAACACAGAGCAAGTTATTGACTTGTTGACACAGAGCTTAGTGGAACTGTGTTCTAAAAAGCTGCACTTGAACATCAGCAGACACACCCTCGACGTGGTGGCACACTCCGAGTCCAAAAACCGGCTGAGGAGTGTAGACTTGGCCGTCTCAGACACACTGTCGTGTGACGAGTACATTGTGAGAGCAAGATATGAGACTAATTAGGCATATCAGTGATAACGCTGTTCACGATAAATGTCTGTGCAGGTTGGTCTTTAATTAAATGGTTTCTACCCACACCTTGTCAACAAATGGGGGCAACAAATTTGCAGATATATCACCACGAGTAACACTTGCAAAGACATGGCAGAAAAAAAAGTAAGACAATCTAGGTTTAGGGATGGGTATATGATTTTAGGGGTTGGGTCTGGATTAGGGTTAGGATGAGGATTGGGGTAAGGGTTAGAGTCAGGGCAAGGGATAGGGCCAGTTAGGGTTAGGCCTAGGTTAGGGTCAGGGGTAGGGTTAGGGTTAGGCTTAGGCTTAGGGTTAGGGTTAGGGTTAGGGTTAGAGTTAGGGTTAGGGTTAGGCTTAGGGTTAGGCTTAGGGTTAGGCTTAGGGTTAGGGTTGGGGTTAGGGCTAGGATTAGGGTTTGCTTAAACTGCAGGTAGCAGGATTAAAAGCACTCTCACATACCACTGGATATAGCTCTGATATTCACAATTCCCCTGACTGCATTTCTTCTTGGAAATGCTTGCAGTTTTGTGACACGAGAGAAATGGTCCATATTCACAGAAGTTGTGGCATAGGAGACTCACAATATTCCAGGGTACGTAGTACTTCCTCTCCGTGTGATGTGAACCTTTTTATAAATACGCGGTGTTGGGCCGGTATTGCTGCTTCACGAGCAAACATTCGTCAGTCCGTATCCATCACCGTCGTACGTACACGTATCCATGCCAAACACTGGCAGGTTTTTAATTCTCGGTTTTGGTTTTTTTTCGGGGGGAGGGAGGGGCTGGCAGCTGCTCATTATGGGATCCACGCTGTCACTGCTCCTGACATAATCCTCGTTATGACATTAGTCTCCCCCAGCAACTTAAAAACACCCCTCAAAAAACCCCAACCCCCCAAAACAACAAACATGTTTCGTTTTACTATATAGTTGTATTGTATTATGCACTGTTTACATTATAAATGCCAATATTTTCTTAAGAACGGTGTTTTAATTAATAAAAACTCACTTCACCTCATGTAAATGTCTGAAAACACTCCTCTAAGTGAGGCTCTGTCCTTACTTTGACTCCACGGATCGTTTGTAAACAATCCTGCCATTTTTAAATCACCCTCCAAAATGGCCGCCATCCTTACTATAGGGTGCAGAACACTAAATAGAGCTCCCATTGAACACTGTACAAAAACACTCACTTTCAAAGTCAATTATCCTATGCCCAAAAGTCTCTCAGTTCTTGTAGCTATACTTAAAATTGTAGTTTGGATCTTCATCTCTCAGATTCTTTTCAATTTTAGTGCTCTTAGCCGATTAGATTTTTTGCTAATTACCCTCAGAAAAAAACACCCCCAAAATGTGTAGCCGTCCAAGCCGAATTTCTGCAAGGATTTTGGGATGGACCCCTCCACCTCCACAGCCAAATAGGGCCACATTTAAAGCCAGATATGGTCCAAATTACATACCAAATTGAAGAGTGAACCCCCAGGTTGTCTTAAGCTTCACTTGTTCTACAATGTATCAGTTAATTAGCCTCCAAAGACCCCTTATTAAAAAAAAATTGTGGGTACACACTTTATGATAATCAGCTCGGCGGAGCCATCTTGGATGGATTTTGTGTGCTGCACCCATAGGGTGAATGTTGCCGGTCACTAGAACGCAGTACAAAACCCTCACATTTGATGCGAGATATTCCACACCAAACAGTTTCTCAGGTCATGTAACTATAATACCCAATTGTAGTTTGGACCTTCATCTCACAGATTCTTGACTGTTCAATGTTGGTGTTCTCAGCCGATTGGATTTTCTGCTTATTAAGGCCCCCATGTTCCAAACAATGCATTGAATTGAACATTGATTCCAAGGTTGTCTTAAGCTTAACTTATTCTACATTTATATCACTTGATTATACTCCGAAGGCTTCCTATTAAACGAATGATGTAGGTCCAAAATTTACAAAAATGAGCTAGCCAGAGCCATCTTCGATTAAATTAGTGTGCTGCAAACGGCAATAGCCTACTGTAAATACTGTAGTTTGGACTTTCGTCTCTTAGATTATATTTAACTTTTGTTCTGCTTGCCAAGTGGTTGTGGTTCAATTGGTTTCTGCTATTAAGTGGCCTGTGGTAATAATAATGTTTGTTTCTGTGATTTTCGAACGAATTTTCCCTCGTGATTTGGCGAAAAATTAGTTATGAGTCTCAGACCTCTAATTCCAACGAATATACCCATCGTGAATCGATGTTCGACCGGGTGGATGTGCATTACACATATCGTGAATACCGGTGTAAAGGCTAATGTTGCCCCCCTCGCTATATGTGTTCGGGGGACGTTATTGCATGGATCAAAGTGTCACCCGGACAGGTTTATCCAGGTAAGTGCGCCCCCGGACAAATGTTCATGGCCACAACTAAACTAAACTAAACTAAACTAAAATGTGTCCGGGCAGTCACATTTAATAACCTTCACACCGTACACGCAACTGTCTAACCGATCCGATCAGACATCAAGCCGACGGTCGATATCGCCCTCTCTCGGAGTGTTTACCCCGGAAGAGAGCACGACTCCACTGACAGATTTGAATAAGAATCGCACGAGCCATGTCGACTACCGTTCTCACTGAAACGTGGCGCAATGCGGTCTGCATAGGGTGCCAAAGGTACAGGGTTATTCGAGGTTGGGGCAGGGTGTTCAGTGGACGTACGTGTTCTATTGCAACAGGCCTGCAGCGATGCAGGCAGAACACGCACAAGCCATATAGAAGCGTTGCGCTTTGAGTAAAAGTAAAGTATACCCGGGTTTTTTTTTGCAGTGACAATAACACGTCGAGCCCACCCTAAAAGCGATGGACGCAATACGTCCCGGATACTCGGCGGTGCCTTCTTGCCCCTTGGAAGGTGGATATGAAGGTAAGATTGACGGTGAGGAAGGAGCATCACCTTTATTCGATGCCCATCTGCATACATAATCATCCACCCAACACATAGCAATGTGCTGATATCTTTTTAGAATACGGTGATACGCATGTTGCCCGTCTAATTTCTTGTTCGTGTGACGCGCTTCGATTGTCTCTTTCACCGTACCCATAGGCGGACGGTAGACGCCCATGCTCCTTAGTTCAGAGTTAAGAGGATCGAGATGGACAGGGGGAAGGTAGAGGGAGGGAGACAATGATAAAGGGCAGGGACTGGGACAGGGGCAAGGACAGGGGACAGGAACAGGGACAGGGACAGGGGACAGGGACAGGGACAGGGACAGGAACAGGAACAGGGTCAGGGACAGGGACAGGGACAGGGACAGGGACAGGGACATGGATAGGGACAGGGACAAGGACAGGCACAGGGACAGGCACAGGCACAGGGACAGATTATCTGTCTGGCTCCAAACTTAATGTTGGAACTTCGCAAAGCCTGAGTGTGCTCCGTGGGCCAATCACCGACCATGTCTTTTTCCTTGTGGGGGTTGTTTATCGTTGTCGACTGGGATCCAACCCCCCCCCCAAAAAAAAAAATAGCAGCATCAAAGAAAGCTGGCATTATGTTTCATGGAGCGTAACTTGTGGTTACTTTTTTGCACAGAGCTTTTTGCTCGGGTATTGCTGCTTGTATTTTATGCAGCCTCATGAAAATGTGCCCGATTTGTATGCTAGCATTATACGTGGGGGATTTTCAATTAAACCCGGGTCGTGCGGTCGTGCATTCTTGCGCTGGCATAATGTCGCTCAATATATGCTTCTCATCAGTCTTCCATGCCCACAAAGGTGAATCCCGCTGAAGCGAGCTCGTAGACGGTCAAAACACGGCACGTATCGATACGGCAGCCTATTGAGACTCTAGAGGATTTGTGTATTGGTTTATATATATATCCCAGTTTCCAAATCGTGTTTGAATCGAGTCGCCGTATATCGAGTGGTCATGTAATGTGCTTTGTAATTTGTATTCTAAACTACCCATGAGAATACAAAGAAGGAAACAAAACAATATCACATGCATTTTGATACCATTGATCGAGGACACTCACATTGGCAAGTTCAAATTGATACCAGGTATAAGAGAATTTACCTGCTAATACAAAATGACACAAAGAAGACGAGGAGAACGAACGACAACATTGGAGTTTGGTGCTACAGATTTTGTCGACATTTTGTCGAAAGAGCGTCGAATGTCGCAGGATTTGAAAACGTCAATGAAGGGATCTGACCTGTAAACGCACAGCAAATCCGCTAAGGAAAAACGGCACTTGAGAAAGTAGCTATAAACTTGGACTCGACCGGGATCTGAACACGAGACCTCTGGTTTGGCGTTCCAATGGGTTGGATGCTGGTTGGGTTCCTATGCCGGTACGGTCGAGACAACGTTTTCATTGCCATTTTGTTTCCAATTTGTTCAAAATCTTTCAGATCAGATTTTCAAGGATTCCTTTTCCGTGGTCGTGGTGGTGGTGATGGGGTGGGGGTAGATTAGCCAAACATACATGACTATTCAAATGCAGCAGAAATTGAAATGAATCTGAGATATAAAGCTTAATATCAAATTTCCCAGTACTGTATTTGAAACTGAGAGACCCCAATGTATAGGTAATAGCCTAACATGAAAACGCGTGGTTTGGCGCTGTGGCCTATGGTAGCGGATGAAGTGTGCCGCACGCGTAGATAAGCGAGTCAAACATTATACATATTTTTCTCATGATTTCATTTTATTGCCGTCTGGGCCATGGGGAGAATAATGAAAAATTCATTAATAGTTAATGTTAATCATGATTTTTTTTAATCGCTTACATACGTAAAACATAAATTGCGTTCCGCACGCATATTTATATTGACACCGCAGCCTAGTGTTCTTTGCTGTGGCAATGCAAGTTTGAGCTTGAAAAGAGACTAGCCATGTGTTACAAATAAGACTTAAGGCTTTGCATGGTGGGTGAATCAATATAGGGAGGTTTGCGGTGACACCATGTATCAGGTCTCTTAAAGGAAAAGGGTTTGGTTCTGAAAAGTACCTGAGTGGTTCTTTTCAGAACCAAACCTCTTCCTTTAAGACACCTGATACATGGTGTCACCGCAAACCTTCTTATATTCATGTGTTACAAGTAACCGATTTCAAAAGCTCTTATAAAACATTGGTAAATGTCAAAAGATTGCCACAGTTTGTTTTAAACCATTAAACATCAATTAAACAAAAACCAATACTGGGAATGTTTTCGCTCAAATGGTAAAATGAGAAAGTAGAAAAAATGTACAAAACCGTCACGATTTACGCATCAGCCTGTAGTGTAAGAATTACTTTATTACTCGCGAGTAATAAAGTATTAATCAAAGAAAAGTGCAGCATTCCAGACCGTAAGATTTCAACATGAGGATTCTATCATGACCATCTACAAAATGTGTAAATTAGAAGGAAATCTGTGGACATCAATGTTTTCACATCTTCCCAATGTTGTATCACGCCTTTAACGCCTTGTAAGTTAAGAAGAGTTTCATAACATCATTCCAAGATCAGCCAGCCAGGATGGAGGGCGCCGCGCGCGCCCGAAACTACAAAAGGCAGTATTGCACCCATTCCTACTCCTTTTTTATGATAATGTTTTCTAAGTAAGGAATGAAAAACGCGAAAGAAAAACGCAGTAACGCAGCACCACATGTAGTCTCTTCTCAAGCGCGAATTAATTTGTGCTACTTCCGCGAAAAAAAAACCTAGGCTGTGGTGTCAAAAACGAAAGAAAACCCAATAATGCGTGCAGCACCTCCTAAAATCGTGAACACCGCCCCCTTGCGGTAAGAGCCGAGCTAAAGTGTCGTGGGCCGTGACAGGGTTGGTCATCGGACGGCATCCACTCCTCGACAGTTGCTCGGCATCAACAAACGTCTAGAGGTTTTGAAAAGCTGGAAGCAAACTGAATCAGTGCCATAGGCTCCAATTGCAATTCGGGCCCAATTTCATGATTGCTTCTGACTTGTATTCCACTTTTCTTTACTCGGCATCAAACAAAAGTGAAGTTTGGGTTGGAAAAGTGATCCTGTGAATCATGACATTTTGTGCTTCAGAAAAAATCTTGCTTAAAGCGGCTCTTCGAAATTGTCCCCTGATCGTGAGAGTCTAATACCATTCAGGAACAAGTCACACGAAATAATTGACTTTCTTGCTTGTTACCTTGATTTTGTTTTTCTTGGTTGAAGCGTTTCAATCCTCGAATCAGAAACATGACAACTCGATTCAGACGCGATTTGGAAACTGGCCTCAATAGGCTGCCCTGTCGATCCTTACCGTGTGACGTCACGAGCTCTGAAAACGCAGCGCCCTCTTTAATACGAGGCAAATGAAAAACCCACACTTGGCGAACCGCGCTGGCCCGGTCAGCCGAGTGACGGCTACGGAGCGTGCGTGTGCATAACTGAATTCGGCACGCACGTGAATAGAATCACACACGCATTCTTAATCTTACGCCTGTCTGGGGCAACAAAGCGCCGATATGCCTCAAGCAAACACGGTAAAGCCGGTTATTGTGACCAAGAGCGCACAGTGTTGGTGGCGGAAACAAGAGGGTAAATTTGCTCAGACGCTTATCTGCGCAGGGAAACCAACTCTATGTCCACAAATATGTGCTCATCGCGTACACACGTAACTAGTTGAAAAATCTGTAAAGGTCAACTAAAGAAAATCCGGAAAATCATGATTTGGCATTGAATAGGCCTATGTTCATGGGTAGGCCTACATTATAATCCCAGCCCAAACGTCATTTATGTGTTGAAGGCATATTTTGAAATGGATTCTAAGTAATAAAAAGTATGTATGTAGTTATTGAGGGCGCTGTTCTTCACGTCAGAGGGGGGGGGGGGGACTCATTTCTTTTTCTCCGCACACTTGACGCGTTCCTTGACGCCTTCAGTGTGTAATGCACTTTGTTTAGCATGAAACAAGTCCCTTTTTGCCACAAAAAACCGTGAAAAGGTAGTTTGGCCTTGACGTCTTTCCAGCAGCCTTTTCTTCGGAATCTGATGAACTCTCAGCCGATACCAAGGGTAGAGATTCTGAAAAAAAAATAGTCTTCCGATGGCAACAGACGGGAACGAGTTGCAAAAACATACACGTATGAGCACACAATCGTCTCCGTGAAAGCAAGCTGATTATTTCGGTCGTGTCGGCGTGATTTTGGACGTCCAAATGCGGCTTATTCTAGAATCGTAAGGGAATAAAAACACGTGTATTTCATTGCTGCAATCTTCAGCATTGAAAGTACAATGCAACTTTCCCGACCGGAAAAAGGGCCGAGTTGTCCTCTTATGACGGCACAACACCCTCCACAGGGGCGTGCCTGCTCCCCTTTTCAAACTTTAATTTTTCTTTTTAATCAATTTCCCCTAAGTTTACAATTTTACTGACACAATTACCTTCTTCTTCTCTCGTATTTCAATCATTGCAGTCAAAATAAATTGGCAGTAAGGTATGTGACCAGTTCCGGTTTATCTGCTTCTGTGTGTTGGCATGGGGGTCTCATATGGGGTTTCTATTTGCTCACACGGACAGAGGTCAGAGTCCGTGAATCCCCATTTCTTCATGGCCTACTGCATTGCGCCCATAATAATGCCCAGACCTCAGTCAGTCTGTTCACTTGTACCCAAAGCTTTCTTGGTAAATTGCTACCTGGGGATGGGCGGTCCGCAATTTTTCTTTTCCCAGTGCACGAGGTCTATGGGGAGAAAATCGACTTATCAAATGCGCGGAAATCCTGGTAGTGGTGGTGAATATTCATAATTATATGCACATGTGTAATACAGTACTACGTACAGTAATACGTACACTGTACATGTACATATACATGTACATTGTGTACATGTCCACGAGTGCACTGTACAGTGTACAGTGTACATGTACATGTGCATGTACATGTGCATGTACATGTACATGTACACGTTCATGTGAATATTCATGTTACCTCAGGATTTCCGCGTATTTGATTGGTCGATTGTCCCCCCCTTATAGACCTCGTGTACTGGGAATACAAATCGGCAGTTAGCAGTTAGTGCGGCTATGGCTGGAGCTGTTCTGGTGTGTCTGGGGTTGGGGGTCCTGCGTCTTCCAGGTTCAATTTCGAGAAAGGTGCGCAAGGGCTTCCTTGAACGCAACCTGCATGATTGTGTGGAGCCTCCTTTTCATGAATGTGATGTAGAAAGTGCCCGCAGGGCAGATTTCCTGCAGTAATTGTCTGCAGTAATTGTCACGTCGTACTTGTGGGGGTTGGCGCCCAGACGGACAGGAAAGGCAGATGACTAAGACTTAGTAAGATGGGTGGATCTGATATGTGACCCGGCACAACGACATGAGGAATATCCCACCAAAACACTTTTTGAGTAAACAACGCCTGAAGTTAAAGTATCTCCACAATTCGATTACAAATCAATTTTCTTTCTTTTTTATATTCGGAGATTTTAAGTATTAGAGGATATTATATTTTGATATCATTTGAAAGCTAACGGTATACTCTTTCATATCATTAGAAAATCTCAAAATCTCAAAAGTGGGGGCTATTCCTCATTATTTATTATGCAGTGCCGGATCACATAATAAAATAACTGCAATGGTGACTCGATCCCACTGGCATGTGCAATTCTGCAGCAAAGAGGCCGACGACTCTTTATTTCTAGCTTTGTATTTTTCCGATGGATTTACTTCAAACCAGACTTGGATCGTTTTGAGCAAATTGAAAACAATTGCAAAGACTGACTGGAACGGGATTTGAGCCCACGACATGTGGTTTTGCGTACAAGCGCTCTTCATCTGATCTATCCAGCCTACGCGTAAAAACTTGGAAACTCTACACACTTTTGCGCCACCAACGCTTCCACACCGTAGAACAAGTATTGACATTTGAAACAACGTGTCCGCATGCTAACTATGGGCCCAACTGTTGAACTATATTGGTATCTAATGACAAACTCCACACATTTCTGATCAGTTTTTGATGATCTTTTTTTAGCAGTTTTTATGATTTGCGATACCGTATCCATGCAGCCCCCTTTATCCGTCCCAATGGATTTACAGCGAATCCCAGGTCAAACATGATCGACTCGGTATGTGACGTGGCAAGTAGTTGCCGAACAGTAGCGAGGTCATAGGGTTAGGCATGGAGGAAGGGTTAGGCCTTCTGTATTTTCGTGCCTGACGATTCCTAACGGGTGTAGTTTTTAGCGTTTGTGACAGGGGGGGGGGGGTTACTCCGCGCCAGTGTTGTATACTAAGCGCTATAGAGCATTATCACACATTGCGATCTGCATATTGCACCACATGACACTGAAGCTGCCTTCAGTGCTGTTATCATTGCATGCGGTGTACAGTGAGCCCATAGACTGTGCTAGCGGGTTTGTATAGTAGCTGATATGGCCATAGTCTCACCGCACTTCACCATACTTGGATCGGGTTGGGGGAACCGTGCGGCTCATTGTGGTGTCCCGCCGCGCCAACCGTTTTACCGTACACTCACTTTGTGGGGAGCCAAGGACGACTACAGATCGTAGGCCGGAGTGAACCAGGTGAATTAGTCTAGATGTCTCTATGAGGTTTAATTATCAATGATATTTATTATGTTGTGTGTGGAGTAGTGGGAATGGGGAGGGGCGGGGGGACTGGCAAGGGCAGGGGAGGTATAGACTGACCATACCGAATTTCGGGGATGAACGGCATGAACGGGGATGGGGACGGGGACAGGGGCAGGGGAAAGGGCAGGGGCAGGGGCAGGGGGCAGGGGGCAGGGGGCAGGGGAAGAGACATGGACGGGGATGGGGACGGGACAGGAAAGGGCTGGGGCAGAGGCAGGGGCAGGGGGCAGGGGAAGAGACATGGACGGGGATGGGGACGGGACAGGGGCAGGGGAAAGGGCTGGGGCAGGGGCAGGGGCAGGGGGCAGGGACGGGGACGGGGACGGGGACAGGGTTCGTGGACAGGGACGGGGACATGACGAAAGAAATCTAGTGTTATCGTACATCTCTTAGCAATTTCACCCATCCACTCTTTTTTTTCAGGGATGAGTGCAACCAACGACCCCCCACCTTCCTGGGAGGAGGTGGCAGGCATTCGGGTTGAGGACGAGCCGGGGCAGACCGGGCCCGACCCACTGTTGCCGCCCACGGCTCCCTCCGCGCCGCCCGGTCGGGGCGCGCTGGCCTGGAGGAACCGGCGCTACTTCATCGTGGTGCTGACGCCGCTACTGCTCTGCCCCATCCCCATCTTGATCAGCAACTCGGTAAGGGTCCCGTGTGTCTTTGGCAATGATCCGGCTAGAACCTCCCATATCAGATGTTTTATTCGAGACAAAACTTTGGGGCAATATTTGTCCAACATTATGCCCGACTTAAGACAACGATTCTCAGCAGGTAACGATGGGCAGAGTATACAAACTTCCCGAAACGTTGAGTTACCGGTTCGTTTCAGAGACTCAAAAGAGATGATTTACATCAGATGATGACAAAATCCCCACAGACGTCTGATAGTGGCAGGTCGGACTAGCTTGTACACAACTTGTACACAGGTAGCCTTTTCACACAATGCTGTTACCCGACTAGTCTCGGGGTTAATGACAAAAAATAACCCCGAGATTACCCTGGTAATTTGGCATTCACACTACACTTCTCGGGCTTAGAAATTCCCCGGGTTAACTCAAAACCCCACTTAACCCGGGTAATTTCTAACCCTGCTCTCGAGGTGAGTTAACCCACCAATCTCGGGGTTAACGGCGGCCTCGAGATAATTCTCAGGGTTATCGTTGTATGTGTGAATGCTCGCCCAGTTTTCCAACCTGGGTACGTTCGTTGAGCTGACCACGCACGCGCGAAATTAATTTTCATTCCAGCATTTTGCGATTTCATTCCAAGATAACCATGAAGAGCTGTCAGCGCGCCTAAGCGCATACTAGGAAGTAAACTGTCATGTCACGATATCATTTTCTCAGCGCGCTGATTGGACTTCAATGACGTACTGCCTTTCGTAGCTGGTACCTTGTTGCAGCACGTTTCCGTCCACATGATATTAATGAAGCTAGTAACTCGTATTGTTCAGTTTGTTACACGAATTTTAGGGCACCGGTCATGACCGCAACAACCAGGCACGCGCACGAAAAAACAACGCGGGCTTTCACGGGCACTGAAAAGTAGCCCTCTACGAACTGGATATGCAGGACTTTCTGGACCAACGCTGCTCCAAATAATGATAGAAAAATTACCCTCTTGTAACATCATTGGTACGTGATGCAGGTCCATCTGCTAGATTGACTTGGTCTAAATAAAATTTATTGCCACTGAAGTCTTATTTTTAGGCATTTTTGATTCTAAAAGTGACCAGCTTTTATTTACGATGCACTGTCAATAGAAGCTCCAGAAATTGGGTCACAGTTTTGGATGAATTGTACACTGTTCAATAGGCTAAGCTGGATGCATTTTTTCCCTCCCGTGGACTTCGCGTTTGGTAAAGTGTACTTGTTGACTCAAGTTAAATAGAAGAGATCGATAGAGAGAGCGATAGCGAGAGAGAGAGGAGATATACAGGGAGAGCGATATATAGAGAGAATGGGAGAGAGAGGAGAGAGATAGAGAGAGAGAGAGAGAGGGAGAGAGAGAGAGAGAGAGAGAGAGAGAGAGAGAGAGAGAGAGAGAGAGAGAGAGAGAGAGAGAGAGAGAGAGAGAGAGAGAGAGAGAGAGAGAGAGAGAGAGGGGAGAGAGAGAGAGAGAGAGAGAGAGAGAGAGAGAGAGGGAGAGAGAGAGAGAGAGAGAGAGAGAGAGAGAGAGAGAGAGAGAGAGGGAGAGAGAGAGAGAGAGAGAGAGAGAGAGAGAGAGAGAGAGAGAGAGAGAGAGGGAGATAGACAGACAGATAGACAGACAGACAGACAGACAGACATACAGACAGAGTCATCTAGTCTTTCCGGGTTGGAGCGCCATTCAGTAGCATTTGCTCATTAACTGCCATATATCTCCAGGGATCACGCCCCCGTTTTCATTCAGATGCAACCAACAATTGTTGTAAACCTTGTAAAATTCAGTTCGGGGATCACCATCAAAATAGAGGATCAGCTTGGGTATGGGATTCAGCGTGCTCAAAATTGTGGCATTGCTAAGTGCCGATCCCTTACACATAAAGGTTCGCATGCTGAGATCACAACGCGTGAGTCGCCTATTTCGAGAGGGAAACATGTATGGCTCTGAAAAGAGCCGGTATAGATATAAACCATTTCCGGGCGAGTAACCGTCTCTTCTCAGAGCAACACTCCTTCTCGAAAGAGGTTGCTTACTTAATTTCCCCGCAATCCGGAGGTCGCGGGTTCAAATTCCTGTCCAGTCAAAGTTTTCTTCGCCTGTTTTTAACTTGCGTATAAACCAATTCAAATGGAAACAATCAAACCAGAACTTTGAGAAGATAGCAACCACGATAGTGAGAAACCCGGAGAAACCTCCTGCTCCCACTCAGCGAACAAGCAATAGCATGAATTGTTCCAAACTCCTCAATATGAAGTTTTTGTTTATGTATAGCGATAACGCATCTTTCCCACATCTCAAATACGACCGAATCGGCGTAAAGTCTCGTGTGCACTTCGCAATCGCCATGGTACATGATAGGGGGATAGTAGGACATTATGTTATGCTAATTGCTATAGTACCGCGGTGACAAGTTCGATTGAAGCATAGAGTCTGTTTGCTTGCTCTATGATTGATCCCTTCTCGATTGCTTTGTTCAGCAACTGCTCCCGTTGTCCGGATCATTCACCGTGGGTTTTTTTTTCTTCAGACTAACCCACCATTGAATCAGAATCCCACTGTTATCCGCGGACAGCGCTCATGTTTGCTAAAGGCATACGCCGACCCCACACCGGCCGTTGGGGGTGATGCGACCCGATTGGTCCAGCGGCTACCGCGTGACATGACGCGTCACTATGGCCACAGGGGGCCCTATTTGTTTGCCATGCTGGTTTCGTGGGGCGGCAGGGAATTCACCTTTGGGCAAATATTCACCGTTGCCAAATATTGACGAGAAGAGGTTGCATTGTTGCCCAGACTTTGGTCACGGCGTTGGAGTAAAGAGCGTCTGTATGAATGTATTTATACTGGGCGAACAATTTCAACAACATTCGAGTCAGGAGTTACCATGCAGGTTTAGGGCCTATGAACCTGCAGAAACATTTGTACACAACCCTTTGGTTTTCTGTTGAATCATGGAGGAATAAGGAGAGTGGTTGAATGATCCTGTGATGGCGTCACAAATTTGCCCATGAATAGGCATATAGCAATTCTCATAAGCATGTGAAAAACTAGTGTTAGCAACATTGCAAAACAGTTCTGTAGCTGGATTTCACAAAGCCTTACGACGCATCGTAACTCAACTTACGATGGATAACCCATCGTAAGTTGTGACACACCGTATGGTTTATATGCATCGCTCATCGTCTTGCGATTGATCGTAAGTTACGATGAGTTTGGTGAAATCGATCCCAGATGTTTATTTCATAGACCCGTTAAGCGAGTTTGAAAAATGACACATTTTTAACCAAAAAAACCTGTGGTCGTCATGGGTACTGTAAAGTGGTCATCAAGTTGCACATGGTTAAATGAGGAAAGGCTGTCGTGGTTCCCTGCCGTAAGATCGCCCTTGCCAGCAACATTGCAAAAATGTTCTGTAGCATGTAGCGATAAAATGTCTATTCTTGAAAACACTCCTGAACGGATGAATGAATGAGTTTTGTTGGTCTTGACCGCAGATGGGGTACATGGCCTACGTGATCCTGATCATGGCGGTGTTCTGGTGCACAGAGGCCATCTCGCTGGCCGTGACGGCCCTCCTGCCCCTCGTCCTCTTCCCGCTCTTCGGCATCATGGAGGCGGCCCAGGTCTCCGTGCAGTACTTCAAGGACACCAACCTGCTCTTCTTCGGCGGGCTCATGGTGGCCGTGGCCATCGAGGACTGCGACCTGCACCGTCGCATCGCCCTCTCCGTCCTCATGCTCTTCGGCTCCAAGCCACGCTGGTGAGCAGCCTTCTGCCTGGGTTCAAGGGTGAGGGTGAGGGTGAGGGTGAGGTTGAGGGTGAGGGTGAGGGTGAGGGTGAGGGTGAGGGTGAGGGTAAGGGTTAGGGTGAGGGTGAGGGTGAGGGTGAGGGTGAGGGTGAGGGTGAGGTTGAGGTTGAGGGTGAGGGTGAGGGTGAGGGTGAGGGTGATGGTGAGGGTGAGGGTGAGGGTGAGGTTGAGGGTGAGGGTGAGGGTGAGGGTGAGGGTGAGGGTGAGGGTGAGGGTGAGGGTGAGGGTGAGGGTGAGGTTGAGGGTGAGGGTGAGGGTGAGGGTGATGGTGAGGGTGAGGGTGAGGTTGAGGGTGAGGGTGAGGGTGAGGGTGAGGGTGAGGGTGATGGTGAGGGTGAGGGTGAGGGTGAGGTTGAGGGTGAGGGTGAGGGTGAGGGTGATGGTGAGGGTGAGGGTGAGGGTGAGGTTGAGGGTGAGGGTGAGGGTGAGGGTGATGGTGAGGGTGAGGGTGATGGTGAGGGTGAGGTTGAGGGTGAGGGTGAGGGTGAGGTTGAGGGTGAGGGTGAGGGTGAGGGTGATGGTGAGGGTGAGGGTGAGGGTGAGGGTGAGGGTGAGGGTGATGGTGAGGGTGAGGGTGAGGGTGAGGGTGAGGGTGATGGTGAGGGTGAGGGTGAGGGTGAGGGTGAGGGTGAGGGTGAGGGTGAGGGTGAGGGTGAGGGTGAGGTTGAGGGTGAGGGTGAGGGTGAGGGTGATGGTGAGGGTGAGGGTGAGGGTGAGGGTGAGGGTGAGGGTGAGGGTGAGGGTGAGGGTGAGGGTGAGGGTGAGGGTGAGGGTTAGGGTGAGGGTGATGGTGAGGGTGAGGGTGAGGGTGAGGTTGAGGGTGAGGGTGAGGGTGAGGGTGAGGGTGAGGGTGAGGTTGAGGGTGAGGGTGAGGGTGAGGGTGAGGGTGAGGGTGAGGGTGAGGGTGAGGGTGAGGGTGAGGGTGAGGTTGAGGGTGAGGGTGAGGGTGAGGGTGAGGGTGATGGTGAGGGTGAGGGTGAGGGTGAGGTTGAGGGTGAGGGTGAGGGTGATGGTGATGGTGAGGGTGAGGGTGAGGGTGAGGGTGAGGTTGAGGGTGAGGGTGAGGGTGAGGGTGAGGGTGAGGGTGAGGGTGAGGTTGAGGGTGAGGGTGAGGGTGAGGGTGAGGGTGAGGGTGAGGGTGAGGGTGAGGGTGAGGGTGAGGGTGAGGTTGAGGGTGAGGGTGAGGGTGAGGGTGATGGTGATGGTGAGGGTGAGGGTGAGGGTGAGGGTGATGGTGAGGGTGAGGGTGAGGGTGAGGGTGAGGGTGAGGGTGAGGGTGAGGGTGAGGGTGAGGGTGAGGGTGAGGGTGAGGGTGAGGGTGAGGGTGAGGGTGAGGGTGAGGATTAGGGTGAGGGTGAGGATTAGGGTGAGGTTAAGGTTGAGGGTGAAGGTCTGAATCAGGAAAAAGCATTTGATTCGTGATGACGATGATGGTTAGGGTGAGGGTGAGGATAGCCCTAAACTGATCTCTAGCCCAACCCATAGCCCGAGCCCTAACATATATAGGCCAAAGCCTGACCCTAGCCCCAGCCACAGCGCAAGCCATAGTCTCGAGCTCAAAATGCCCCTGACCGAGAATGTCTCCCGCATCTCTCGTGGTGCAACAGGATGATGTTCGGCTTCATGATCATCACTGCCTTCCTGTCCATGTGGATCAGCAACACCGCCACCACTGCCATGATGCTGCCCATCGCCCAGGCTGTGCTGGACCAAGTCCGCATGGACAACATCAAGGAGGTGAGTGCATTGCGCCCTCTATTGACTCTCCTTGGGGGTGTAATGCACACCATATCACTGATCACCGTAGACGATGCCTGCTAAAGAAACTGCACTCCGAATAATTATGCGAATAACTTTCATTTCGAAGCCATTCCGGCTCACTCCGCCTCTAGAGTTTTAAGTGCGCTCCATTACCTTCCAGGGTATAATGAAAGCGGAAATGACCTTAACGTGACTCCCCAATTACCCATTCTTTGGCATCTGTTCTTCCCTTTAGAAGAACCACGAAGAAGACGACAACGGCGGGTTCGAGAATCGGAAGAGATCTGCGAGGACGAAAGAGGAGGAGGCGGCGATTGAAATGCAGGATGTGAATGGAACAAGAGAAGGGTGAGTTTATTCCTTTGTGTATGTTGCCATGATTGGGCTCACGCAGTCTGTAGAAGGGCTAAGTGCAATGAACCTGCTCTGTGCTAGTGTCTGGTGTGCGGGAGGAAGATGTCCCGTCCCGTCCCGTCCTGTCCTGTCCTTTCCCGTCCCGTCCCGTCCTGTCCCGTCCCGTCCCGTCCCGTCCCGTCCTGTCCCGTCCCGTCCCGTCCCGTCCCGTCCTGTCCCGTCCCGTCCTGTCCCGTCCCGTCCTGTCCCGTCCCGTCCCGTCCCGTCCCGTCCTGTCCCGTCCCGTCCCGTCCCGTCCTGTCATGTCCCGTCCCGTCCCGTCCCGTCCTGTCATGTCCCGTCCCGTCCCGTCCTGTCCTGTCCTGTCCCGTCCCGTCTCGTCCCGTCACGTCCCGTCTCGTCCCGTCACGTCATGTCCTGTCCTGTCCCATCCCGTCCCGTCTCGTCCTATCCCATTCCATCCTATCCCATCTCATCCCATCCCATCCCATCCCATCCCATCCCATCCCATCCCATCCCATCCCATCCCATCCCATCCCATCCCATCCCATCCCATCCCATCCCATCCCATCCCATCCCATCCCATCCCATCCCATCCCATCCCATCCCATCTCATCCCATCCCATCCCATCCTATCCCATCCCATCCCATCCCATCCCATCCCATCCCATCCCATCCCATCCCATCCCATCCCATCCCATCCCATCCCATCCCATCCCATCCCATCCCATCTTACTTTAACCCCATCCCATCCCAACCATCCCATCTCATCCCATCCCATCCCATCCCTTCCCATCCCATCCCATCCCATCCCATCCCATCCCATCCCATCCCATCCCATCCCATCCCATCCCATCCCATCCCATCCCATCCCATCCCATCCCATCCCATCCCATCCCATCCCATCCCATCCCATCCCATCCCATCCCATCCCATCCCATCCCATCCCATCCCATCCCATCCCATCCCATCCACTCCAATCTTACTTTAACCCCATCCCATTCTCTTCCATCCTGCCCCAACCTACCCCGGCCGATCCCATCCTGTCATGTCCTGCCTCATACCAAGCTGGTTGCTTGGTATGAGGCAGGATAGGACATGATGGGATCGGCCTGGGTAGGTTGGGGCAGGATGGGAGAGAATCATCCAATCATCCAATCAAATCTCACCCCATGAGACCCCATCCCACCCTGTGCCATTCCGACAATATTATTTGGACAATATATTGCCACGGTCTCATTTGTTTTTGTGTGTGGGGATCTTCTCCTGCAGTGAAGTCAACCCAAACCAGATACACACGGTGCCTTCCAGCAGTAATCTGGTCGAGGACAATGGACAGGAGGAGCGCTACATGCTCATGTGCAAAGGCATCATACTCTGCGTCCCGTACGCAGCCAACATAGGCGGGACGGGCACGCTGACTGGCACGGGGCCCAACCTCATTCTGGCTGGCCAAATGCAGAGGTAAGGGCCACGCAGCGTCCGAGAACATTTCGACGATGCCCCCATGGGAGCTAACTTACCACGGAGGCCACTGATCATGTCGAATGTCAACCCTTTTGTAAATATACCAACAAATGTTACAAACTGCTCACTGAATCAAACGTAGGGCACACAATTTTGCGAAGGCTTCCGTACTTTTTCAAACTAAACATATACATAAATTTCCCCATCTGCGTAAGTTTCGGCTGAATTTGTCAACCTTGTCACGAGAAAAATCGTGCAAACGAAATTAAATGCTAACCTTTATTTCAGATATAGAGGGATGCATTTGTGAAAGAACTCTTTGATCCACGGAGCGAACGTTGGAAATTCAATAATTTTTTCTTTTCTCGAAAACGGCTTAATTAAAGCCCCTAAACACCATTCGTAAGATCGAAAAACAGAAATGTAAATAGATTTACATGAAACTTATACAGTTTGAAGATGGTTATGGTAGAAACCTCGCACTGAAATATTTCCACATAAATGCTGTAATTTGGGAGAAATTAGTAAAAGAAATGGTTTGCGTCTCTCGCCTATATCTAAACGATTTTCGGAGCAATACCGCAAAACGTTGAATGCTGCATTTTCGCTAAACAGATGAATCGGTTTTAACTATTTTCACGAGACTCGGTTGGTAGGTTGTGCTTAAATTTTCACAGGTGTGCTATTTCATGCATATGTTGGATCAGACAACGTATGATGCTATGCTTTGACCTAGTCTCGACCAATGTTGCGTTATCCCTTTAAACGGAGTCCATCTACTAAAAGGCAGATGCTTCGACGTTACCCTATCTTGTCTTCCATACCGGTCGACTGACACTCACTCGATTCCTCTTTGGTCTCTGTCACTCCACCCCCCCATCCCCCAGCCTGTACGGCGTAGAAGTGAGCTACGGACAATGGATGATGTACGCTGTGCCTGCCATGCTCCTGTGTCTCCTTCTCACCTGGATTTGGTTACAGATACTCTACGTGGACCGCTGGTAGGCTGCTGACCGAGTCGCACCCGATCCTTTCAGGCGATCTGGGACCAATATACACTATGAACATCTAAACCGTGTTAATAGGGTGAAAATGTCATTTTAGCCGTGAAAAGAAAATTCACCGTGTTTTCACCTTTATTTCATGGCACACAGTTAGCCAAGTCATTTTAACGGTGTTTTCACCAGTGGTCTTCAAGGCCACATTCCTGATAGTAAATGGCTAGAGGCAATAGGAGTATCTGTGAGTGACAGTTAACAAGGACACCAAACAGTACCTCTATGGGGGCTGGTGGTCGTTACTGGTAATTAGCCATCCCTCAAGGCAGGAGCTTACCATATATTCACCGGTTTTCACGGTCTCTTTAGTGACCTGCAGACGTCCTTATCAGGTCAGAAAGGCGATTATTTTCACGGTGAATTCACTGTAAAATGCACCATGAAATCACAGTGACTTTTTAGTTGCACGACGAAATGATATTTTCACCGTTTAGATGTTCATAGTGATATAGAGCTGCATCAGCACGAAGGAATTGCTTAAACAGAAAAAAGTCATGATTGGTACAGTATTGGATTCACATTTTGCCAATCACAGATTCCCTTTTGCTTCATGCCGAGTCAAGAATAGTTGAATGCATGTCAACAAAAGAATTGACATCACACCACAGTATGTAAAGGTTTGTTAACCCTGATTACACGGGGAATTCCTTTGGAATTGGGCACTGGCCTAGCTAGTGTGGTCGGCTTTAGATCTTCGGGGCGGGGGATTAGAGAGGCGGGGACGGGAGGGAAGTGTGACAGGGGCGGCGGTGTGGTCGCCATGTCCCTCATCGCTCTCCGTCTCTCACCTCATCCTGTATTCATCACAATGAAGCCCGTCCTATATTAGGCCTAATCACCTTTCTCAATATCCCCTTCGTCCTCACCACACCAACTGAAGTGAAGTTATTTTCATGGGTAGGCGGCGAGTTGTGGTTCCATTCAAGTTCATATCTCATTGCAACGTTCTTCGCCTCCTTCTCGCCCTCTTCGTCTTCCTCGTCCTCCTCCTTCTCCTTCCATCTTCCTAGTTCATGTCTCCCACCTTCTTATAATTATGACATGGCCCGTTTAAGGAGCATTTGCCAATTACTATCTCCAGCTTTCCTGAGGTCCTCCCTATCACCTTTAGTTCCTTCCTCATTCCGTAACCTAGAGTGGCTTTACTGCCTTTTATGGGGCGACATTGCATGACTTATTAAACCAAGTTTTGGTTGAGTTTTCAAGTTTTTATGAAAAGGAATAGTCCTGATCCCTCACGACATTATGCTTTATGGCCGTGTTTTGGGCGAAATTGCGTAAATAAGAAATAAATAAAAGAGCACCATCTTCTTTTCCGCCGACTCCTCTATTTACATTTTCCCTGTGACACCGTAGCAACGTTTTTCAATGCCTACATTCGCTGGCAGGTGCTGCAAAAGCATGGGCGACGATTTGGACCACGAGGGGGCGGGCCTCGTGATACGCCGAGAGTACAAGAACCTTGGACCAATGTCGTGAGTTCTCAAATCTATTCCTCCACCTATTTCACCTTTTCGAAGACATTTCCATGTTATCTTGTTCATATTTTTGTGTATACTGTCTTTTGCATAAATATCTAAGTATAGGCCCCATTTCATATTGTCTCCATGCGAAATATTTAAATAGGGTTAGATAAGTTTTAATTGAAAAGGTGGCGTAATTTTCGGAATATAAGCCGCGGCTTATACGGTGATTTTGACCACAAATAGTTTACTGTGACTGATACCCCGGGCTGCTTATACGTCCCCATACGTCTGTCAAAATCTTGATAACATATCAACGATCAGCGTCTATTATAAACGACGTCAGGATACCGTAATGCCAAGGGGGACCTGACTCGCGTCAATGCATGGGCGGAAGTAAAGGGCACCGCCATGCGTTTGTATTCGTGAGGCGTGACGCGCATCCACATTTACCCCTTGTTCTATGACGCTATGTAGCAGCGCTCACGTATACGTAGCACTTTCGTTCGTTGTTCGCTTACTCATGGAGACCCTTTGAGGCAGATAAAATAGACCATGAATGAAACGCATGATTTCGAGCACGAACATGCGAACAACTCCCGTCCGTGTGGATGGAACCTCCCTACCCACAAACCCTTCCCGTTACCGCGAGCATGGGCTCGGTCGCTTCGCTGCCTCGCAAATTGTCCCGCCTCTTTTCATTCTCGGTTTACGCCCTTGCATGTCGGTGATATATCTCCGTCACAGATTTGCACAGAAGGGGGTTTTGGGACACTTTATCGTGCTCATCCTGCTCTGGGTGACGCGTAACCCTGGCTTCGTCCCCGGCTGGTCCGTCCTCTTCCCAGATAAGTGAGTATATGTGTAGGATATTGGCGTGTGTCAGATTTCTAGTACTTCCTTTGCATTTGTCTTATTAAGGCCGAGTCTGAAACGGGCGTCCAGAGCTAGCTCTAGGTCTTCCCCCTATTGGAAATACACGGAGATGCGAAGACAATAGCCCTAGCCGTAGATCTGGAAGCACGTATCGGATACGGCCTAACATTTGCCCCCCCAAAAAATAAAAATAAAATAAAAATAAAAATAAAATAAAATAAAAAAAATTGTGTGTGGCCTCTCGTCAGTTGAACATAGAGGGCGCCCTGACAATAATGTGAACATGTTCCTGCAGCTCGTTTTGCAAATGAGGAACTATACGACACATCTTCTCAATGCTTTCATTGTGCCGTTTTCCAGGTACGTGACAGACGCCACCGTCGCCATGTTCATTGCTATCATGCTGTTTCTGTTTCCGTCTCGCATGCCAAAATTCATGTGCGGCTACAGCACTGAAGGTAAGTAGATGTACCATACAGCATATACCTGTTTTATTTTTCTAAATTAAGAGAACATTGTGTAAACTTTGACTGGACCGGGACCGTTTTTTATGTACAAGTGCTCTTACCATCTGAGCTGTCCATCTACCAGATGCCAGTCAAAAGAATTCAACCACTACTGCCATGTACAGGGATCACGCCCCGTTTTCATTCAGATGAAAACCAATCGCTTTGAACCCCGTCCACAGCAGCTCGTGGATCACGCCAAAGTGGATGAGGCTGTTTCAATTCAGGTCAAACAAAAAACCGGGACGTTTTAGCCGTGCGAAGAGTGAGGTTTTTGTTACATACTCGCCTGCGGGAGATTGTCAAACGATGTGACAGATTCAGATTTGTGTAAAACAAGTCACATTCAATGCAAGTAAAGCAAGTAAATAAAACAAAAAGAAAATCTATCTGGCAAAACACTGACAAGCTAACAAAGAAGGGTATCATTATTTTATGTCGATGATTTCCACAATAATTAAGCGATCCTTGCTGTAAGCGTTCTCTCTTTATCCGTGTCCGCGTGTTTTCGCCCTCGGACGGATTCAGAGGACCTCCAGGAGGAGAAGAAGCCCTGCCCTGCTTTGCTGGAGTGGCCCGTTGTCAACAGGAAGATGGCGTGGCTCGTGGTGCTGCTATTGGGAGGCGGGTTCGCCCTGGCCGAGGGCTGCAAGGTGAGGAACCCAAGTGTGCTGCCACACCTTCTATTCGACAAAACAAAAACTCGGGGTCCGAGTCAAATCTCTCCTCGAGTTCGGGTCACAACTCTCTTCAGTCCGAGTCCTCCAGGTCGACTCCGTGAGTTCGAGTCACGCATCACACAGCTGTATTGTCTGCCTTCTTGTCTGCCTTACTGCCTCCCTGTCCGTATTTCTGTCTGTCTGTCTGTCTGTCTGTGTGTCTGTCTGTATTTCTGTCTGTCTGTCTGTCTGTCTGTCTGTCTGTCTGTCTGTCTGTCTGTCTGTCTGTCTGTCTGCCTGTCCTGTCTGTCTGTCTGTCTCTCTGTCTCTCTCTCTCTCTCTCCCTGCCTGCCTGCCTGCTTACCTACTTTGAGGTAAGCGCTACACTTGCAACTTCTCTATATACTTGATTACCTCGGCTACTGCTTTCGCTCATTCCTACCAGGTGTCTGGGCTGTCTAATTGGATAGCCGAGCAGTTCACAGTCTTTGCCGGCTTCTCTCCGTGGGTCGTCGCTCTCATCGTGTCCATTATCATCGCAGCCTTCACCGAGGTCACCAGCAACACAGCCACGGCTACCATCTTCCTGCCCATACTCGGAACGCTGGTCAGTGAACGACCTTCAGTTATCATCATTGACACAGGGCGTTTACGAAATGAAGGCTTAGGCTCGGGCTTAGGCTTCGGTCATAATTATTGGTCCTACTCGTTATAATAATTATCACAGGCATCTGAAAACAAGCGTTTGTCCCCAGTTTCTTGGTAAATACTTTGTATCTATCAAGCCAACAAACCTTCAAATTCGCAAACAAACCACAACTTGAATTGGATTTTCAGGTTATGTCAGACGGAGACGAAGCCTAAGCCAGAGCCTAAACAGCCATAATACGGGCGATTCGCTATGGTGCGCCCCCAAGAGTTTGCAACGCGTTATCGCAGTGCACGCAATAATGTCAACCCAATAAAGTTAACGTCTAGAAAGGGTCGACAGATTCCGCGCATTATGATTGGCCGACGTGTTGCAAACTGTTGAAAGCGCTATTGTGAATTGCCCGTATTAGGCTGTGTCGAAAACGAGCGTCTAGTGCTAGGTCTAGGTCTTCCCCTATTGACAACATTATAGACGAAAGCCGTAGCTCTGCAAGCCCGTTTCCGACAGGCCTTATATCCATTGACCTAATATGGGCGATTCACAATGGTGCACCTTTGCCACCCGTTATCGCAGGGCGCGCAATAATTATGTCGACCCAATGCACGTCTGGAAAGGGTCGACAGATTCCGTGCATTGTGATTGGCCAAGTTCCAATACGGGCGATTCACAATAGTGCGCCCTCAAGAGTTTGCAACGCGTTGGCAAATGACAAGTCGCGGAATCTGTCGACCCTATCCAGACGTGCATTTATTTTGGTCGATAGATTCCGCGCATTGTTGATTGGCCAACGTCAAGAACAATGAACGTAGAAAAGCATAGTTTTCTTTGTCTTTTCTTAGTCTTTAAAGTTCCCCGCTCCCAGATATTATTATTACAAGTTGTATTAGTTATATTATAATCATCTTGCCATATTTCGACACATTTCTAGTCTAAAACTTAAAGTGGATGGGCGATTCATTGGGGGAGTTGAACAAACCCATTCTTCCCAGGAAACCCTGGTAACCACGTAAAGAAAAGGGTCCCGTTGAAGGGACGGAAGACGGGCGGCGAAGCGATGGGAGCGGGTTGTCCAATCTTCATTGTGTTTTTCTGCGTGCGTGCGTGCGTGCGTGTACATGTACAGGGGACGAGTATTGGCGTGAACCCACTCTTCCTGATGCTGCCCGCCACCGTGGCCTGCTCCTTCGCCTTCATGCTGCCCGTGGCCACGCCCCCGAACGCCATCGCCTTCGCCTACGAGAAAGTGTCCGTGCTGGACATGGTAAGAAGACTCTGATCCCGTCTACTCTCCTCTCTCTCCCCTCTCTTTTTTCCCTCTCTCTTTCTCCACCTCTTTTTCTCACTTTTTCTTTCTTCCCTCTCTCTTTCTCCATATTTCTCCATCTATCTCTCCCCCCCCTCTCTCTCTCCCTCCCACTCCCCCCCTTTCTCTCCCTCTTTCTACACCCTCTCTCTCTCTCTTAACATACATCTCTCCCCCTTTCTATCTCCTCGATGGGATGGGATGGGTGCGATTTGAATTGCACGAGGTAGGACGGAATAGGATGGGATACGAAGATTGGGATATGGTGGGTGTGGATGGGTTTAGATGGGGTACGATCGGGTAGAACGGGGTATGAAGTGGGATACGATGGGTAGGTATGAAAGTGATTCTTTGACCTTCGCAAATGGTGTACCTTACCTTGAAGACGTGTTTAACGGATGTGTTCGACTAGCTTCCCCTGTACTGCGAAAGTAACGCTGGGCAAGAATTAACTAACGGGAACCCACCGTTCCACTTTTTACCACGCTCAGCTGGATATCCACTTTGCACGCGACCACTTTTGAGAGCCAATAACCGCCACAATACATGTTTTTTTTTTTAAATGCGCCTTTTACACAAATCTTCCAACAAACGGGAATAATTGATACTCAAAGTGGTCAGTGGCATCGACGGAAAAGAGGGAAAGCTTGTCGAACACAATCTAAAAAATCAAAACTAGCTCTTTGATTCTTCTCCTGGTACTAATTCCTCCTTCCCCTCTCCCCTCCCCTCAGGTGAAGACGGGCTTCGCGCTGAACGTCATCTGCGTTCTCATTGCCAACGGGTCCGTAAACACCTTCGGCATGTGGGTCTTTGACGTGAGCACGTTCCCCGACTGGGCGAACGCCACCTCACTCGCTGTCAACCTACTATAATGCGCAGTCCACTTCGACATGGGTCCACTTCGACATTCTTTGGGTTTTTTTTTCTCCCTCAAATCCGATCCCGGCCGAGCTTTCGACTCAAGCTTCGTCTGTGTTTTCCAAGAGCTGCCAAAACACAGGCTGTATAAGAGGTTTAAATCTTGGAAGTCTTTCTTGTTTAATTTTCAAAGCAACATATCTTTTCCAAAACCGAAGCCAGAGGTCTCCAGTTTATTAGGTGCTTTGTACTTGTAAAATGAGGGAAGAAAAGTAGACCAATCCGAAACCCGAGCCGGGTTTTGGAAAACAGAAGACCTACATACTCTCTAAATGCAAAAAAGAAGAAGAATAATCCACTTGCACTACCAGTGACATTTCCTAATAGAAAGCCACAAGCGCTCAAAATGATTGAAAACCACTGTAAGAGGTGTGGAAATCGCTAAGAATGGAGTAAAACACCACATATTTTCCAGTGGTACTCTATATCCTTACAAAAGTGGGATTTTACTCCACTCTTATCGGTTTTCACATCTTTTACAATGATTTTTACTGTTTTTGAGCGGTTGTGGCTTTTTGAAGCCATTTTTACTCCTGGAAAGAGAGAAATATTCAATCTTTTGTATTTAGAGAGTACAGTAGTCGCTGCAAGTCGGCACATCGTTGGGGGCAGCTGAGCGGGTAAAGGCAAATCAATGCAATACTATTTGCTAATCAATTCAGTCCACAAGCTCACACCTGGTTTTCACTATCCATGCACATACGAACTTTATAGGTGTGTTAACGCACAACGCTGCCTGCAGCCGCCATGGCAGGGCCGTGTCCAAATGCATCGGCTACGGATTCAGACACGTGCGTGTCGCTGCGGCTTAAGTTTACGCACAAGTCTATGGGAGCCGCAGGTTACCGGCTACCGATAATCCCCCTCGACGCATGTGTATTGGGCTTAGGCTTGGATGAGACACGAGTTCTTTGGAAACCTCTGCAAACAATCCCCCGTATACGTATAAGTGTTTTGATTTCTTGTCCGTAGCAAATGAATTCGGATACGGGTTTACGTCACTCATTTGGAGATCATAATTATTCTATATTATAACATAATGGAAACAGATATACAAGACCATAAAACGTTATGCTTTCTGAGTTTAATTATGAAGCATTGCTGGAAGGGCGGTGTGACAGATTCTAAGTAGCAGGCCATATTTACAGTTGTAGACGATTAGTGGTTTTGACACATCTTTGTACTACACATAGAGGGCGCTGCAGCCGCTGAGAGGATGGGAGCACACAATAAGAAACTACACACGCTTTATCTGCAAGTGAATCTCTCTCGATCTGGTTTAATGAGTCCTCCAAAGCAACTATCATAACGACAACATTGCCGTCGTTCTGAATACAGCCAAGATTCGGGCAGACGGGTATATCATTTGCGTATACTACCAGTTCGGTTCCTTTCGCATAGTCCTGTGATGGTGTCACGCATTTTGTTTTCTTCTCTCGTGATATTGGTATACTCATGAGCATCGATACCGAACTTGCAAAGATGGTACATCTCCATCTTATGACTGGGCGATAGGGCGATTGCCAGCTCCGTTGGAAACACACGCCCACGGATTTGTACCACACAATTATTATGGAACACGGTACTCTTTGGCCGTCTTGATATGGTCACGCATCCTCACGCAATTCATCTTTTGTTTTCATTGGCTAAATTATGCTTTGAAAGAAAAACAAAATGGTACTGTCTTATTCCATCAACCGCAGACGTAGGAACATCTTCGTGCACTTGGATTCACTGCCTGTGTGACAATTCGTACACGAGCACATGTTCAGGGCACCCGTGTTCCACTCTGTTTGTGTTTGTCTGAAGCCGATCCCATGGATGGGGTCACAGCTTCGATGACGCTGTGTAGGCTATGTATACAATGCTAAACCACTCACCGAGTTGCCCTGCTATAGTATTTTACCACAGGCAGGTTTTTATTTGATTTCATGGTGTTTGTTATTGGGTTATTATATTAGTTTTGGTTTGTTTGACTTATTGTTTCCTAAGTGTAGGTTTTGGTTTATGCTTTCGTTTCCAACGTACTTAATGCCTTAATATTTCAATGTTGAGGTTACTATTTTTCAGCAGCTGGTTTGTCACTTGGTATTGTAATGGAATTCCGATGGAATCAGCCTAATGGAATCTTGTATTGGCCTATTGTATAGTTTTGTGATTCGAATGAATTTGGAAATGGACTGGTGGGCAATGTAATCATCATTATCAGTGGCATCCGAATCGTTATCAGTTATCATTGTAATTAGTATTGGCTCGCCTCATTACCGACATCCTCATTGTCAACGCTCTCATCTTCCCCATCCATCTTGCTTCAGCATCCTCGCCATTCCATAATCTCCATCACCCTCGCATCTCCTCCTCACTGTCTCCATCTCTCTCCATTCCCCCGTTCCTCTTTATACTCATCCCCTTTCTTCATTCTTCTCGCCATCCGGCCCCTCTCCTCCCTTCTCAACTGTCTTCATTCCTCACTCTTCCAGAACGTCGACTCTCTAAATGCAAAAGAATCAACGATTCACTCTCAAGGAGTGAAAATCGCTCCAAAAACCCAAAACCCCTAAAACAAAAAAGCAAATCACTGTAAAAGATGTCAAAAACACTGTAAGAGACGTGAACAAAACCAATGTAATATATGTGAAAACCGCTCAGAGTGGAGTTGTATAAGGTGCCATGTGGATGGCAACTCGAAATGGTGCTGTCCTCAATATGGCTCCTCTATCGAGTGGTGTTTTACTCCATTCTCCGTGGCTTCCACACTTACAGTGGTTTCCACACTTACAGTGGTTTCTACACTAACAGTGGTTTCCAAACTTGTTGAGCGGTTTGGGCTTTTCTTGAGAAAATTTCACTCATTTGGCGTATGGATTATTCACTCTTTGGTATTTTGAGAGCACCCTTCTTCATTTCCACATCATTCTCCGCTTCCTCGGCTCTCAAACAGTCCTCATGCACGTTTTCCCACCTCCAATATTCCTGGTCACTCACGTATTTCATATCATCATCTCAGACATCCTTTCTATCAAGGATTTCTCACCCCTGTCGCCTTCCACCTCTGTCCCCTTTTCACTCCTCGCATTCATCTCCCACTTTCACTTAATTAGGTTTATCCAATGCTCCGCATCAATACGTCTCATTGTCCCACTCCATACGCTCGAGATAGCCAATTCTGAATGAATGATTACTTGAATGAATGAATGCATGATCAAATAAATGAATGATTAAATGAATGAGTAAATGATCAAATTAAAGAATAAGTAAATGGATAAATAAAGGTATGAATGAATGATCAAACGAATGAATTATTAATAAATGAATGAGCGATTGAATGGATAAATCGATTGATGGATAGATGGTTGAATGAATGAGTGATTTGGTAGCATTTTCGACTTCGGTCATTCTGTTTAGTTTTTTACCACCAGCTTGTGGGATATATTAGCATACAATCATAACAAACTATTATAATCTTCCTATTATATTTTTGTAAATCACGCTGGAAGATCTCTTTCTGTAGCGATGCACCGTCGAGTTATGAAAATAAACCAGTTCGTATAGGGCCAATCTCTTTGGACATGTGCGGGCGTTATTGTAGTGATCGGTTGTGGTACGTATACCAAGATCCATTCGCAAAGAGAGGCCTGAGGGTCTGGTAACCGTGAAAATACCTACCCCGTACGGAATTGGGGTTGGCAACATCAGCTCGCATGGAATTCCATTACCATTCCACTATAATTTGCTTTGCCTGAAATTCAAGTCGATTCTCGGCTTGCAGGCTGAGGCTCATGACACAATACTTCTTGCACGTCGCACCAAATATTGGTGCATATGTAGCTGCATTAAAATTGTGCACTTCACTACCAAATTTCGATATGATTTGATGTTTGCATGGTGGAAGTACAACGTGTAAGGTTTGCGGAGACACCGTGTACATCATCTCCCGTGAGACGGAATGTGGCTTTGAAACGAGCCAGTCACTCAACGTTTCGGACAGTGTGTACTCGGCTCGTCGTCAAGGGACTGCCGGATTCCGACTGTGAAAGCCTGATGACGGGCAAAGCCCACGCTGCTCGAAACGTTGAGATACCGGCTCGTTTCAGAGTCACACTCCTTCTCCAAAGAGATGATTTACACGGTGTCAACGCAAACCTTCCACACACCACATCTCCTTAGCCCAAATAGTGATAGACAGTCTGCCCTCGGTGCTATTTTCCAACCGCTCGTCAGTGAGAAGATGTATCGGTCAGAAGTGCAGTATCAGATGCTGTGGTTTGTGCAGGCTAATGCGTTTGTATTGTGAGGCCTGCCATTTGATATCATCCATGATAGACGATGAGCTGTAGCCGGACGTCGGGGCAGGTCGTGTCCTACCAGGAAGGCACTTTGTATATATGTATCGTTAACCTGCCCCTGATCTGCCATGACAACGGAGTCCCGGAAGGAAGAGCCTCGGCAGACTGTGTGTGAGTAGGTAGGTGTGTTACCGTCAGCCTCGGTCTGAATTAGCCGTCTCCTCTCTCGGATTTGCAGTTCCATTGCTGTGTAAACTTTACTCACTAAGTGCGATCAACGCTGAAAGTTCTAAATTGAGTGGAAGCGATCATAAAAAAAAAAATCAGGTTCCCCGGTCCTTGTAAGGGACATGCCCGTGAGGAGACCATGACTGCGAGCCAGGCGACTGTAGCTCTGAAGCTCTGTGAGCTCGGCGAGAGTTCATCCATTATAGGCGACGAGTCGAGGGCTCGCACGGTTGAAATCACAACGTGGAGTGTTGGCGGTGACACCATGCATGTAATCCCTACTCAGAATGAGTGCGGCTCCACGAAGTGCCGGCAACTTCTCTAAGCCGCACTGGGCCGGATCGAACTCTATATTTTTGTCCGGACCTTTGGGAGGGTGGAGGGGGTGAGGGGTCTGAAAGACGCCAGCATTATTGGGGGCATCCCCCGCTGGTGGAGGGCGGCGGGGGGCGGTGACTACGGCGGGGGTTGTGGGTCAGACGTAGTAGATCATCTCCGAGTTCTCGTTCAGCTGAAGGAGCCGCATCTGGACGCTGCGCATCTCGACCACCAGCCGGCGCACCTCGTTGTGGAAGCGGGCGCTCTCCCGGCGCTCGCTGGTGGAGCGCGAGCGCCTGGCTCCGCCGGCGCTGGAGGCGAGTGCGAGGGCGCGGACGGGCGAGTTGTGGCCGCGGCACACGGTGGCGTCGTTGCGGACCCGGCAGCGGCCGGGCGCGGCCGCGCCGTCCAGCGACGAGACCAGCGTCTGCCGGCGGGGCAGGCTGCCCGAGGACAGGCTCTTGATCAGCGGCGGGTGGCTGCGCTGGTGGTGGTGGTGGCGGTAGGGGTTGCCGCGGCGGGCCAGCGGGACGGGGTTCTCGTGCAGGTGCTGCTGGTGGAGGGGCCGGGACGAGTTGCCCTGCAGGCACAGGTCGGCGTGCTGCTGCCGGGCCGAGCGGGCGGGGGACGGCGTGCCCGACGCCCCGTCCTCATCGCCCGCGCCTCCCCCTATGATGGACGAGCCCAGCGTCTCGGTGGTGACGTCTGTCGTCAAGGTGCTTACGCTGCGCGAGTCCAGCGAGTGGCGGCCCGAGTCGTCCCTCTCCAGGAAACAGTGCAGCTCCACCTCGTGCTGTTCCTCTCCTTCCTCCCCTTCCTCCCCCTCCTCCCCTTCCTCCTCACCCTCCTCCTCCTCCCCACCCTCCTCGTCTTCGTCCTCCGGCCGTCCCCTGCCGAGGCGCCGGTAGTTCGCCGAGTCCACGGGCTCGCCCTCCCTGATGCTGGTCTCGGGAAGGTGCAGCAGCATGTACATGTTCTGCCTCCGGCGCAGGTCGCCGACCCACTCGTCCTCGTCCCCGCTGCCCCCGGCCTCCTCTGGGTGGGTCAGCATTCGTAGTCTGGCCTCCAGCTCTGCAATGCGGTTGTCCAGCTGCCAGAGAGAAAAAACAAGTCGATGAAAAGGGGTTAAGTGTCTTGAGAAACGTCAGTCAATTCTACGTCAACAAAAGGTCATATCACCGATTCAAATTATACAAAACAATAATTCAAAAATGTACATCTACCAAATGCGGTGGACTTGACCTTTCGTTCCTAGCTGGACCGAGCAATATCCGAGAAGAATATGTTTGATGGCAGACTCATTTATCAATGATTCTCGGTAAAAGACTATTTTGATTTTTTTAAATGTCATACTATTTAAAGGTAAAATTTATCAATGGCGAATATTTGTGTTTATACACGAATTAATTTGAAGTCAAATTTGAAAAATGACTAACGGTCAATTTGTATTGATAACCCTGTCACTTAAATCAACAAATGCCCCCGAAAAAATATGCTTGTCTTTCCAGAAACCAGTCTATTAAAAAACTGACTAGAAAATTGCATAACAGTCAGATTGCATTTTTTTTACGACCTGATTTTCTTCAGCAAGGCTTTCCATGCATTTTTTTAAACTGAAGCAGCTCTATGAAAATGGTCCCTGGAAATCGGTCCCCGTTGGGCAATAGGTATCGATTACTGGCTGATGTCCGGGCGCGAACCTTGTTCCTCTCTTTCCTGAAGGCCCGCGCCTGCACCTCAGCCCGGTACAGGCTCTCCTTCATCTCCGTCGTCTCGTCCGTCACGAAGCGCCTCGTGCGACCCTTGATCTCCAGCCCCACCGACTTGGTGACCGGATCGCTGCCCAGACGGACGGCGTGGATGGTGTACACCTGCAGACACGGACAGAGTGACAAGTTCGGGGATTGTGTCTGAGTATTCAATTGAATTCAATTCAATTCAATAATAACATTAACTTCCACAGGCATACACATCAGAATGGATTACGTGAAATAAATAATTATAACAATAATAACGAAGTGTTAAACACATAATTGATATATAAAGAACTTAAATAAAGAAGGTGGGAAGTATAGGGGCTGTTCATATAAGCCAAGGCTTGTAGAGAACAGCCTTTGCAGACAAATTAGACGTAAATACAGGAACAAACAGTCAAGAGAACACAAACAAGACGATTAGACTGGGTAATGAAGACGAAACAAATTAAATCAAAATAAATACGAGGAGCGATGACAATGAGAGAAACAATATCGAATAGAAAGTTACAAAAGGTTACAAAATTAACTTGAAGGACCTGGTTCTAATTCAACGAGCGTTTGCCTCAGTCACTCGACGTAAGCAACGTGTGCTCAGTGTTTTGCCCGATTGGCTGCTGAGAAAATTAAAAAACGTACACGCAGATCGGGTTGTATTCAACCCCGTGACAGCTGCTTTCTAGTGCAGCCGTAACCACCGATATACAGATTGGAGCGGTGGTTGCGGTGGTTCAAACGTCTGCACTAGACAGGAGTCGCGGGTTTGAATCCCGACTGATCTGCCTGTGATTGTAGCAGCAGTCAATCGTGCAAAGCACTGAGCGAAGTTCTTATTGATAGTCGATTATAGGGCGAACCATCATTGAATTGTGTGAGTTGCAACGGTGTCCATTTCTGTACCTTTCACCTTTTAATAACACATTTAAACATTATACGTTTACTGTATATCTTGATATCAAAATTAGGAGGGCCTGACGTTCCGACCCTAGCAGCAACTTTCTCGAAGGATTTCTCAAAGTCCTTCTGCCTTTGAGAAATGTCCTGCTAGGATGGAAACGACAGGCCCTCCTAAATCTCGATATTTTCATTTCGGTCATTTTCAGAAAGTAAGTTGTTCAAATTATTTTATTACCCTGATGTGTTTCGAATATAAAAATGGAAGTTATGCTGTGAAACAATGTCACACCTCTGTTTTCAATACTCTCCACAATTCTTATAACCACCGATGGAATCCAGGAGTCTCCTGACGACGGGCAGAGTACACACTCGCCGACACGCTGAGTTACCGGCTTTTGTCAGAGCCACCCATCCCTTCTCAGAAGAGATGTGTTATGTTACACGGTGTCACCGCAAACTTTTCCCCTGGCGCTTCCACCATGCAAACCTTCAAGTCACCCATTTTCAATACGGGCGATTCACATTTGTGCAGCCATCCATGGGTTTTTCGCTGTATTCGTGCAAATGGCGCGCTTGAAAAGAGACAACATGCAGTGCTGCGTTACGAGATCAGTCAGTTGGGATCTAGTCAGGGCTAGTCTCTTTTCAAGCGCGGATTTCCACGAATACAGCGAAAAACCCATGGCTGCGGTGTAAAAAAAAACACGCCCCGGCGGAACCCACCTTGGGCACGAAGAGGAAGCAGAGGGTCATGGTGGTCGTCATGCATATGCATACGGTGACCAGGACGAAGGAGGTGTTGAGTTGGTCACCACGGTTGACAAGGTTGGACACCACCACGGCCAGAATGCTCATGATGGTCACGTTGTAGACGCAGACCTAGCGGAGTAGAAGAAAAACGTAGAAAAAAACCTGATAAATTTCATACATAATTATAGCGTTATGTTTGCGTCAAGGAGAATGTGATTCAATGAGGGGTTTGCCCTGCTCGACGGAATAAGTACTATGCTCAGTGCTTTGCCCGATTGACTGCTGATATAATACAGGCAAATCGGGCGGGATTCAAACCCGCGACTCATATTTTCTACTGCAGACGTTTGAAAATACGGAACCATCGGTCGTGTGGTGAATTATTGGAATCCACCACACGACCTCGAACAGCTGAGTGGTCAAGCGGTTAAGACGTCTGCACTTGAAAAGCGGGAGTCGGAGGTTCGAATCCTGGCCCTGCTGAAAAAGCTTTGACTGGAACCGGGACTTGAACCCGAGACCTCTGGTTTTTCTGAGCTATCCAAGTATCCATCCCATAGATTGCGTACTTCCCAAATAGTCAGCTGATCTTCCCCGGGGCTGTGGGCTCCAGTCAGAAGCATAAAACCACCAACTTCCCTAGAATTTATATTATCTGTAGGGATCACTCCCCCGTTTAGATGTTCAAAAACGAAGGCAGACGAGATGGCAGAAATTTCCCGCCACAATCGCCTCAGCGGTGGATGGCATTGTCTCGAACGGAGGTGACCGTTATCGCAGGTCTACATCCCATCGAGTGACAGGAGGGCTGGTTTGGAGTGGGCGTGTGCTCACCGCGATGTAGTGGGAGTCGTTGAGGGCGGGGATCTTGACCTTGCGCGTCTCCCAGCCCAAGAAGAGCCCGAAGAGTAGAAGCAGGCCC
The DNA here is from genome assembly GCA_949987565.1 of Luidia sarsii. Taxonomy (NCBI): domain Eukaryota; kingdom Metazoa; phylum Echinodermata; class Asteroidea; order Paxillosida; family Luidiidae; genus Luidia; species Luidia sarsii. The sequence continues at coordinate 22,762,057 of OX465102.1, read as the reverse complement.
TTGTAGGCGTAGACAGTGCCCAGCCAGATGCTGATGTTGTCGGAGCGGCACACCTCCAGGATGGGCACGAAGGCCACGGTGTCGTTGGACAACTGAGGGCGCCAGAGGGGTTGGGGCCAAAATAGTAAAGTAATATTAAACAAACACACCCGGATGCATTTCAGCAAATTAATAACTCTGCCTTTGAGAAAGGTCCTGCTAGGATCGAAACGTCAGGCCCACTAAATTTTAAGATTTACATTTTGGTAATTTTAGTCAGTAAGCAGTTTGCCACATTTTTGTATATCAAATTAATAACTCAATAGACTATTTCCCTTCTACCATACCTCTGTCCACACTGCAGCCCAAAATCTCACTTTCGTTCTCCTCTCTCTGCTCTCTCCATCTATATTTCCCCTCTCTCCCCCTCTCTCCCCCCTCTCCCTTTCCTCTCTCTCTTTCTGTCCCTCTCATAAACAAGGCCTTGGGACCTGCAGACCACTGAGGACACACATTTTTGCTACGCACGTTCTCTGTGTTTTTAGCCATCATATCAACCGCGCGAAGCAAACGTGCACCCTTCTCAGGCCATTATCTTCAAACTCGATCTCAAACGTACAACGCTCCCATATCCGTTTAATATGTTCCTTGCCTGCATGGGTAGCCGTTCTTCAACCCGCACCATGGGATCGAGGATGCTCCACACCGTCAGGATGATGACGTCAATGAGCAGCAGTATGCCTATCATCAGGAACAAGGTGGACTCGTGCAGCATCTGCCCAAGGCAAGCGGACAAGTATCACCCACTGTGTTAAGACCTATAGCGCCCTCAAGCGGCTACTGATTCCCTCGTATGAACCACTACTATAGCTAAATTCTAACAAAAGCAGGGCATGCTATCTACCTTCCTTTTGATGACCCGGCTGGTCGCATGCGTGATGATGTGATATACTCGGTACGTCTTGACAAACATGGAGCCGAAAGCCAGGGAAAACCCCACCATGAGGAAAGCGGCACGTATCTGTGGGCGAAAACAAGAAAACTATGTATAACTACGTGGTTTTAAGCAACTAAAAAAACCTATGGGAAGATTGGTCAAGCAAGTGACTTCTCGATTAATATACTAATCTGTCGACCAAGAGTTCGATCGACTGACTGAGGAATGGAAATACACCCCAGCAGCCGAAGAATCGATTAATCGATCGATTGATCGATTGATTGATCAGTCGATCAAATGCTGTATAGATCGGCAGACCAAACGATGAATCGACCGGCAGACAGTTCGATAAATCAAATCAAGCGAACTCAGACCAACGGATTTACTTAGAGTCCAACCGATCGGCTGGTAGATCGATCCGCCGATCGGTCGATTCGAATCGATCTACCGATCGAACAATTTGACCAAACAGCAAACAATTACCATTACCATAAAACTTTGAAAATGCAAATCCACCACAAGCACGAGTGTGAAAAACAGTTTGGCAGCATGGATTTAAGTGATGAAATGTTTGTTGCAGAGACCCTTTAAGCGAGTTTGTAAAATGACACATTTTAGCAAACAACCCTTGTGGCGGTCATGGGTACTGTGGCTATCAATCTAATCATGGTTTAAGGTAGAAAGGCTGTTGGTTTCCTGCCAGAAGATCGTCCTTGCCTGCACTGACAAACTCTTTCCTCTCGCCTGGAGGTGGGCAGTCACCCCGAAGGCCAGAATCGGCGTCTGGGGTGGACCCCGTCCAGGGATTTACCCGAAGCTAATCCAAAGGGGCGAGGGGGGGGTATCCTCAACGCAATCCTTCTCCCCGTTCATATCAGCTCGGGAAATAATCCCCTTAATATTTACTGTGCCGATCCGAAACGAAAACACATCCGTGAAAATCCGCCAGGCAGGCAGCGAGGCACTTCAATTTCTTCTGCCCCGGGGGAGGGAATGGCGACTGGTACGGTTCGAGAGCGGCCATGCTGCCATGTTCAGATCGCTGACTTCTGCGGTATTACCCCGTGGCTCTTTGGCCGAGACTCTAACAACGTGTCTCGGTCGGATTGGCGCGGTCATTGCAGGTTACGGTGAGTCGGGAGGTCATTGCACTGGGGCAATTGCCAGTAATGTGATTTTGGGTGAATGAGGAGACGAACAACCGTTGGATTTTTTTTTACAAGGTGCAAGGGGGAGGTAGAAGGTGGTCGGGTGAGGTCACTGTCCCTGTTACACTGGCTCTTTTCCCCTTGAAATAACCACCAATCCGTCCGTCTCTACCCCACTTCGTCCATTCCCTCTCTCCATACCTTTCTCCCCATCCGTCTTTCTCCATCGCTCCCTTTCCTTCTCCCTTCTCTCTCCCCTTTCTTCCTGCCTCCCTCCCTCCCCGACTGCCTCTCCGTCTCGCTCTCTGCCTCCCTCCCTGTATCCCTGCCACCCTTCCTCCCTGTCTCCCTTCACCCGAGTCTAAACCAGAATTAAACAAGGACATGTCATGCTAGGCAGTTTTTCTTGCTTTAGCGGCTCTACGAAACTAGGCCCTGCATGGTATAATGTACCTACCGTACACATCGGGTTATATGCCTCTATGCCGACTCTCTCCGACTCCAGACCCAGCATGATGACGGCTATGTAGACCATGATGCAGCCGACTATGGTGATGTTGTTTAAGTTAGGGCTGGACAACTTAATGAATCTGTATGGCATCAAACGAAAGGAATCTATGAGAACGGTATACAATTTTAATCGGAACCAACACCGCTAGAAGTGCCCAGGTCCACTCCACGCGTGCCCTGGACATGGGCAGGTCGTCTTCAGACCAGCGTGAGACCGTTATACATTAGCAGTGCCAAATGAATGCAATGCTGTGCACGTACACAATGTTGAGGAAAGCAATAACCACACGCTAATTGGCATTGCCTGCAGCTCCTATAATAGAGGCTCCTTTAGAAAGTGTCTGCAATCGCCGAAGCCAAGGATGATCAAAAGGTGTGGAGACCCCTTGTTTTAAGTGACAAAGAAATAGCAGGTGTTTGGGTTCAACTCGCTGAGAAGTATCACTACACCGCACGGAGTAGGGAGCATCTGTGATGCAACGTGGTACCCGTCGATATACATAGGCCAAACGACTTCGACCAGCTCGGTGGTCGAGCGGTTAAAGTGTCTGCACTAAAACGCAGGAATCACGGGTTCGAATCCCACCTGAGCTGCTTGTATTGTTTTTTTTTAGCAAGCAATTGGGCAAAGCACTGAACCCACAGTGCTTATTACGTCGAGTAGGACAAGCCCTCAATCAAATACGATCTCATTGACTCTAACATTAAATTATATCTGGAAGTAAATTACAATAAGATGGAGGAGGCTATAGGCCTACAGTTCTACAAACGGAACTCCAAAAGGATCATATTGAATGGTTACTTTCAATAAACATCAACCGTGGAATCGTTTAGCTTGATCTTCTTGTTCTATTATCAAAAAGGAGTCTTAAAAAAAAATCATTTTTCTGATTTTTTTCCAAACTTGTAATTGTTTAGTGTTCGTGTAAATTATCAAACTATTAATTGCGGTTAAAGGACCCACACACTCATAAACTCTGCTTGGTACCTCAACAGTTGTCATCACGTAACAATGAATATTGAGAGTGTATGATTAAAAAAACCAAGGGGAATAAATGAATGAATGGATCATGAAAGATTTCGTCATGCGCGTCTGTCGGTAGGTCTCCGTAATTGCCGTAATCGGTTGTGTGCTTAAAGAAGAGTAAGTTGCCACCCTGCAGTACTCACTTTGTCTGTCGGTACCGGACGTTGAAGCACAGGAAGCTGATGGCAAGAGCCACACCGCAGGCAGCCAATGCTGTCGTAGTGACGTAAGCTGCGAAGTGAATGCGTAACCTCTGATCTAGAACTAGTAGTTTGTCCACCGGCACAAGCCCACCTGTGAATTAAAAAAAGGGAACATTTTGTTAACCACAAAATTGCAAAGACAATTTCGACTTGACCGAGAATTCCAGCTTTGTGTACTTGCGCTCTTACCATCTGATTTGTCCCTTAGATGGCGTCTCAAGATAGTTCACTAAACATTGGTTACAATGAAACATTGGCAAAGACAGTTTTGACGAGACCGGGACTTGAACCCGAGACCTCTGGATTAACGTACCAGTGCTCTTCCATCTGAGCTATCGGCACTTAGATGGTGGCTTTTCCAATTAATAATCAACTAGTCAACTCGTCTTTGCCGGAATGGGGCGCCAGTCAGAAGCATTTAAATCATGGGGTTTTTTTTGCTAAGTTTTCGATTTGTTCAAAAGTTCCCAGTCAGTTTTTCTGACTCTACCGGGACATGAACCCGGGACAGCAGGACGTTTGCGTACCACAGCGCTGGTACTCAAAATCTCGGGTCTCGGGTTCAACTCCACAAATCCGGTTTTCTTTGCAATTTGTCAACATTGTTGACATATTGTCAGCCAGTTTTTCCTTTATTTGTTTGATTTTCATCTTTGCTTTAGATAGAAGAAAGGGTGCCTTTTGAACATCACTTGTCTGTCTCAGATTCTTGCTGAAAGCAAAAAAAACAGTGACAGTCCAACTGTCATCATCAGCTGCACAGGTAAGAGGCAAAACCAATGTCATATCTTACCCAACGAGGATATACACACTTTGTATAGGCCCCATCTGGGCTAAATTGAACGATTGCGTCGGAACAAATATTATATTGGGATACGAGCGACAGTACTCGAAACTATAGAGGTCGCTGTTTTTTGAGTATCGTTCCACCCAAAGGTTTCTTATCATTGTTTAAAAGTTCCAGGTAACTTGTTCCTTTTTGTTTGGATAACAAAACGAGAGTGCGAAAATGGGAAACGCTGTATTCCCCAGTTTACGGCTGAACGTACAAACAGAGGCAGTCAAACAACGGCTGTACTGGCAAAAGTCCAAACTATAATATTCAAAACTTTTCCCAACTCAGAAATCAACTGTTCTGTTTGTATTACTGGTTTCAATTGAACAAATATTTTAGTTGGAACTAATCTAATAGGCCTACTAGCGGATTCTTTTTCTTAGAGAACCACAGAAAGGCACGACGGACAATCGTTCTCTTGACAAGGGGAAGTCCTCCCATTTCAAAAGGATTATCTTTCTACGGCAAGTGGAATCTCTAAGACATTTGGGATTGATTAACTTCCCACCATATTCCCACACATGAATGTGTGGAGGAATTGTCCTGATGGGATTAACATCCGTTGTCACGTATTTCTGTACTTCAGTGATGCATTTCCAAGCAATAACTATGCGCATTGATATTCCTTGCCGTCTCCACAGATTGGCCAGTTGAGACATCGCCAAACATCAAGTGGGCGCTAAACGAAGCGTTCCTTTGTGGGTGCGTGCTGACTGGGAAATCGCTTCGTAATTGAACCGGCGCTCCGACACGCTGCTTTGTACTTAGCGCTCGGCACTTTCTATCTATGAGACTCGGCTTCTTGAAAGGACCCCTGCCGCCCGCTGAATGATTCGGTGCCGATTGCGGCGTGTCCGCTGAGCATCACGATGAATTTCACCAAATTCGCCCGCCACCTATTGAGTTAGGATTCGATTCTGCTTCGGTATCCCTTTTTTTACGGTGACTTCAATTCACTCACGCCATCCGGGTAATAAAGGGCAGAGAACGCGCTCGGTTTTTTTTTCTCGGAGCAGGGTTGGAAAAAGGGAGAACATTTCCACTGCTGGAGCACTAAATATGGAGACGATAGCCTTCGTCACGCCCGCGTCAGACGACTGTATCCGAATTGTGGTCTAAGGTCATGCTCAGATCTTTTAAAGTTGGCAGTGGGAGAGGACTTCTGCCCTATGCGCAAAGGCTGTACGGTTGTCTAATAATCTTCTTCTTCTTGCGTGTGAGGCAAGCAGCAATTAGATGTGCTGCTGTCTCGAGTTGTTGTCGTTCGCCTGGGCTCAATCAGAAGAGTGAGACCAGTCACCAGGGCCCACCAACTAGGAGGTCGACAACATGGGCCTCTGGCTAATAATTATCGCAGTGGCTGTTGTTACGGCAGTCGTCCTTGTGGTTCCCTGACTTCACAGTATTTGTCAGGATGTTTAGCTCTTGGAACCAGACTATCAGCTAATAGACTGGTTCAACCAGTCCGCAATGCTGACGAAATACAATCAAGTCAGGGAACCACACGGACGACTGCCGTAACAACAGCCACTGCGAATAATTATTGCCCTTTCTATTGCAATGGAGGCACCACACCCATTGGGCCCAAGGTGGGTTCGATGAGCTGATTTTCATAAAATGTGGACCCACAACTGTTTTTGTCTTCTTTTCTAATAAGGAGACTTTTGAGGCTACTCGTCCGATACAATTATTATTGTAGAATAGATGATGCTAAAAACAACCTTGATGTCCAATGTTTCAGACTTTTGGTCTTATTTGGAAGACTTTGGGGTTTGAATGTGGACCTATTTGGTTGTTGAAGAGACTTCAAAAATCCTTACATTATCCCTGCTTCCTTTGGCTCGGACAGATTCTTTTTTTTTTGGTGCGTTTCTTTTTTTTGGGAGAGTAATTAGCCAATAATCTGATCTGCTATCCGGAAACAAAAGTTGAAGAAGTCCATTGAGATCCAGTTATCCCCCCCCAAAAAAAAAGTTAATTAAAACAGTCTGAGAGAGTTTAGGATATTTATTTATTTCGTTTTTAAAGTGATGGATTTTCTACAACGGACTATAGGCCTAGATGTTGATTCAGGTAGGCTGCATCCGAATGAGTCGCCAGGGCGCCACCACCTGACCGCAAGAGCTACATGACTATTTTAATCTCCCGAGATAAAGTATAATCTTACTCTGTATAATAAGTTGATGCATCCACACTTCGTTCGGTATTGGCTTTCGTTAACAAAATATGCATGACCATTGAAATAAAAAAAAACACAAAATTACGCCGTGGAGATATTTTTGTCCAGTGTCATCCGTCTTCAATAATGCTTTTATCTTTCCCAACTAAGGAACAACGCGTCTGAAAATGAATGTGAGGTATTCATCCCGTCAACCTAAAGAAAAAAAACCCAATAGTTTTCAAAATATTGATGGAACGTTTGTTTTTTTGAGTGGGGGGGGGATTGAGAACGCCTGTGGGTAGTGTTCTGTTACGCACGAGACGTCAGGCGATGAGGATAATTTATTTTTTATCATTTAAGTAAGTGAGCACTTTGCAACCTTTTTGAATTATATTGACAAATAATATATTGAAATAATGATATTAATTTGAACAAAATATATATGGACTGCTGAAGAAATCGTCCTTCGTTCGTTACTTGTATTTCTCCCCCCTCGAGGCAAAAAAAGAAGAAAATTATTCCACCACTGAATTTATCAGGTTACTGAATATTATCTAATTACACCCCGTAAACCCCGTTAGCAAGGCTGCGGAGAAAACAGGAGAAAAATGAGTTATGAAAGATTGCCTACGATTGGAATGCGAGGATTTCGAAATCTTTTTCTCTGATGTATACTTTGTGTGTGTTCGGGGAGACGAGGCCTGGGCATATACGGGCGTTCAGTAACCCACGGGGAGCCAGACGCCAGACGCGGGCGATCACGTGATCACGCGGCAATACACATTGCCGCGTTATTGAGTTAGTCTGATGCCCCCACACACTTCGACGGGGGGGGGGCCTCCTGGAACGTGCACCATTTATTGAGCACGCATTGATTTTTGTCTCATCTGCTCACTGAATGTGGTTTCTCCATTTGTATACTGCGGGTCAATAGTGTTGCATTGCCACATCCACGTGTTTATACGGGTTTCGCGCCATTTAGGGTGTCAGGTGAGTACCTCGTCGAGCCAAAGTACAGTCTTTTCTTTCCAGCGATTCAAGAGAGAATATTTTTTTATTTCTCCAGGATTAAATTCCTTTGCCTAGTCTCACGACAGAAACGCAGCAAAAATGATGCACGGAGGTTTACTTTATTTCTTTTCGTTCTAGCGATATGAGAGTAAATATTTTTCCTTGACATTCAATTATTCTGCCTATTTTGAAAGCGCAGAAATACAGGCTGTCACAAGGGGGATATCGTATGAGCAAGGAGCCTCTCTTCCCTTGGAAAGAAACTTGTTTGATTGACGTTATAGCGCCCAAAAGGGGCTCCTCTGTTTGCATATACTGCGCCTTGGGATGCACGTCTTATACGGTGGGGGTTCGGGTGTTGTGAGAGGAAAACGTGACTGCCGGAGTGAGGAGAAAGGAAAGTGATAACAAGGAAAAAGTCATATGGATGACACCGAATAAGCAAGCAATAGGCAGTCGTTGTTCGGTCGTTCAGGGGTGACGAACGGCCGGTGTTTATCAACACGTTCCCCCGGATGCCTCTGAGGTGGGCGGTCCTTACTTGAAGCATATGCTTTAACAGGGGACTGACTGGACGAATCGCGGACAGACATATCACAGCGGCGTTCAACGGTAGAGGATTTATTGTCACAGTGAAGAAAAAAAACCCGGAACGGGCGATGAGTCGATATTTGAATTGCTGTAAAACGTTCGCGCGCGGACGCTCACGCTGGTTGTATGTTGATGTGTTACTTGATAGATGTGGTTGCATGCATCGTGATTTATGGCGGTGGTGAGTTGAGATAGTTAGATATAGCCATCTTTATATACCCACTGGGGCATAAGACTGCACTGCAATTAGATTCCTGCATTTTTGTCTATCCTTCGCTCTCTGTCCCTGCTTTCCTCCAGATCCGGTTGGCTTCTTTCAGTTCTTACCCACAAAAATGCAAATTCGCCCAAAAAACAAAGCTATACATCCGCTCAAAGTGAAGCTCTCAGGATCTTAGGGGCTTTAGGAAGGCTGGGGATAGGAATCTACATTCCTCGGAAAAAGGGCAAGATCGTAGGCTGGGGATACCATGAACCAGTTCTGCGGTGATCGTTCTTCTCCGGGTGATTTGTTGGGTCTCTCCCCCTGTTTCTTTTCCCTTGAGGTGTCCATCTGAGAGGTAGTGGTGTGCCTTCCTGTGGCATCCTGAGACCCCGACCCAACCAGTGGTAAGTGCTTTCCCTAAGTGCTCGATGCTGAGCTGAGAATATCAAGCACAATACAGGCGCACCATGCGCAGTGTGATTTATTTCAACGATTTGTCTCGGCCAAATTACGACAATTGTCATTGCGTCTTCTTCACGAGTGTATATATATATATACTGAATGACATGTCTCGTTTAAGCGTTGCCGACCACAAAAAAATCTCTATTACCTAACGGTTTATTTGTCATTATTTGAAAGAAAAAAAGTAGGATAGAAGACGTCCCCTGGACCAGGACTTGAGCCCGAGACCCCTGGGTCTTCGTACAGGCGCTCTTATACCATCTGAGCTACCTATCCCTTAGACGGCGGCCTTGCCAAATAGACAACTGCAATTTGCCGGGGTGGCCGTAGCATTTCAAAAGCATGAACCATTTTTGTTTTGATAGCTTTCAAACCTATAAGAGCTTTTAAAGTTTGAGCATTCCTTCTTGAGGGTCGATAATTCCCTACAATGCTGGCATTCCACAATTCTTCAAGAAATCGATGGCATTCTTCTCAAAGTTGATAGTCAACGTTATCGTTATCATAATTGTCATTATCTGCCGTTTATTTTAGTGGATTACACCTACCCACCTCTCGTATGCCGGATGCTTTCGAAGGACGGTGATTCATAGAACATGCACGATAATGTTGATCGTCTAACCCCTACAAGACACGAGGAACACTCTCGCAATCTGCGAAATGCTCATAAAATCTCCTGGCTGCGTGCCTGGACTTCCCGTTTTTATTGTATCGATTTATTAAAATCAATAGACAGTTTCAGTCCTATGGAATTGGTCATCAACACAACCATACCGTAAGTCGTTTACTATAATGAAACAATTCCATCCCGTCTTGCACACTTTCCTGCACACTCCATAGTGTCTTAAAGTATTTTTGGTAAGTTTTTCAATTTTTCTCTTTTTCAATACGCTTTGACATATGTTTTTATATTCACAGTTTAACTTCATCTTGTTTATTTTCGTTTTATATTTGTGGATACATTCCTCTTGTAATTTTGATATTTTCAGGAATTGTAAAGTTTACCACAATTTGGCCATCGCCCACGAGAGTAAAGCGAATAAATGAAAAATCAAATCAAAACAACGCCCCACTCACCTTGCCATCGAATTTGCGTGAGGTCCCGCCCCTCGAATACCAGGCGCTCCTCCTCGGGAAAGAAGAGAGCCACCAGTTTCATCACGCCGTCTGCCGTGACCAAGAAAACAACCTCAGGAATTAACGGTATTCAAGTGAGCAAAGTGAACAAGCCATGTACCACAATGACTCGAAATGTATTAGTGAGTTCCTGCGTTGGCTGCCAATGCGTGTATACGTACCTCGGCACATGCAACGTTCCAAGGTCCTTTCAAAACCGGCTAAACATCTCGGTACTTACCTCTATTGGCCAGTTGAAAAGAATAATCGAGGCACCCTATTCTACCAAGCATTATACGATGCATGGCAACTCAACATGGATAACCCTTCGGAAGTTGTAATAGGCTGTACGGTTTCTCTGCATCGCTAATCGACTTGGGCTTGACTTACGATGAGTTTGGTGAAATTGACCGCATTATAAATGACTCGTAACCGCGTGCAACCTTCCCCACCACCTTGTTGTACGTCTAAAGAGCTGCAAGAAACAGCAGCAGCAACAGCAGAAGCAGAAGCCGCAGCAACAACAACATCAAAACCAGCTTCAACAGCAACCATCACAATAACAACCACAACAGCAACAACAGCAACAACAACAGCAACAGCAACAACAACAGCAACAGCAACAGCAACAGCAACAGCAACAGCAACAACAACAGCAACAGCAACAGCAACAGCAACAGCAGCAGCAACAGCAACAGCAGCAACAGCAACAGCAACAGCAAAAGCAACAGCAAAAGCGACAGCAACAGCAACAGCAACTGCATCATCAACAGCAACAGCAACAACAACAACTTTATCGTAAGGACAACCATCTTTATCTAACTTGTATAAACTAATGTTTTAAAAAACATATTTAAATATTAACCCCGTGTGATGCGAATGGTTTCCGTTCCTTCGGTTTCATACTGAAACTGTAAAATTCAAATGCTTGAATGTACGCGTGGTACACTGCTAGGATTTTTATTCCCTCAGTATTAAACAATTTTTTCTGCTCATTCGACTCACCTTGGTTTTGCCGAAAGGTTGTCACGCCGTAGCGATCCGGTCCCTTGAACTTGACTGGTCCCTTAATTCGATATCGAAAAGGACAAAACCCCATTGAATCGAATAGGAGGCATAGTTCATGAAATGGAGTTTGCCGCGCCAACGGGAGTTCATTTTGCTTTAAAGGATTTCTGCAGTAAATATCACAGTAAAGTTAATTTTCTACTCTCGTCGAGGCGTCTGAAGTCTACAAACATATTGACAAGCTTCTTTTTCCTGCTGGAGGCAGAAATAGGTCATCGTTTTTACCTTTTAAAATAAATTATACTTATCAAAACGAGGGCGGTATTTTAAGGTCATTTCAGGAACCCACGAAAAACATTAACTTTCAAAGTTAAATTAAATCCCTCTGGATTATATGTTTGATATAGGTTTGTCAGTAAATCAACGCTTCGCAGCTCCCATAATTTTCCCAATAAAATGTTTTCATGTCGTCTGGGCAATCATCAGTTGTGGTATATATAGTGATCTTAACATATCAGTTATAGTCTCTTGATGGTGTGCCGGTATAGAAATGGGTTGCCGGTATAGAAATGGGTTGGATCGACGAGCGGGGTATATTATTGGGTGATTTGTTCCTCGAGTATCAGGAGAGCAAATGGTCAAGGGTATACATCATCTGATTCCTCAATTGAAGACATGGCCACCCTTTCCTCCGTAATCTCTCTCTGCCCCATCCCTCCACCCACGCTATGCTCTCACCGAGACCCCGGTGAAGCGAAGCTCGGACACGATGTCCGTGTACAGCTCCCGCATGGCCTGGTTGTCGTAGGTGAAGCCGGCCCCGCCGTGAGCGGCCCACAGCCCCGGGCCCTGGCCGGCCAGGGAGGCGTTCTGGCCGGCCGGCCCCGCGGCCTCTGTCCGGTTCAGGTGGTCCATGGCGGCCTTGATGGTGAGCGCCATGGTCCAGACGGCGTCGTAGGTGTTGGGGGCGTGACTGCCGGCCGCCGACACGCCCCTCTTCTGCATCTCAGACTCGAAGGCGTGGGAAGTCTGTTGCGAGTGGGGACAGATAAAGCAGATAATTTGGAATTAAGTGTAGCCTTAGAGTGTAGCCTTTGGTAATACCAAACTGGTCCTATACGTTCCAAACTACAATTTTTGAATTTAGTACTAAGCCAGAAGTTATGTCAACTAAAAAAAAAAATCCTCGCTCATTACCTTCCCCTCGTTGTGGTCCTACGTTCCAAACTGACAGTTTTGAATTTAGTACTGAATCCGAAATTATGTAAAGTAAACAAATGGTATCCCACTATTTACCATCCTCAAGAATTATGACTTTTCGAAGTAATCCTCTGACTTAAAGCCCCTACATAACATTGATAAGATCGAAAAACAGAAATGTTTACGTATACAGTTTGAAGATGGTTATAGTAGAAACCGCTCACTGAAATATTTATGCTTAAATTGTTGTAATTTGGGAGAAATTAGTAAAAGAAATCGTTTACGGCTCACCGAGATCTAAACTATTTTTCGGAACAGTACGGCGTTGAATAATGCATTTCCGCGAAACAAATGAAGCGATTTTCACGATTTTCTCGAGACTCGGTGGGCAGATTGAGCTGAAATTTTCACAGGTGTGCTATATTATGCATATGTTGGATCAGACAACGTATGGATTCTATTCTTTGACCTCGACCAATGTTGTGTAGGGGCTTTAAAACATTACTAACGTATCCCTCTGACCATGACTTTGCTGCTATGAATAATTATATGGAAAATTGCAAAGATGATTTGAATAATTATTTGGGAAGGCCATCATTCAAGGCCTGGATAGCTCAGAGGGGAAGAACTCTGGTACGCAAAACCACATAATTATTACGGGTCCAAGTCCCGGTCTAGTCCAAGTTTTCTTTGCCATTTTTCCAAAGCAATTCATAATGCTTTATACATAAATTAGAACTGACGTAAACCAAGATGTACGCACAAATCCTGATTTTAGCTATAGGCTGGATTTTAGTGCTTAATATGTAAAGGCATCGATTTGCCTGTATTTTTTTTCATGCAAACGTCAATCTGAGTCTTTAAGTAAATGCACGCATTGATAATCTCATTTAGTGAGTTTGTGTGAGTATATGAACTGGATGGAAAATGAACGAGGGTTGTCCTGCATAATTATGGATCCTCTATACAGTTTTGTATAAAGTGGATTATTCACTCTTTTGAATTTCGAGAGTGGACGTGTCTGTGCGGAGTTCGACCTCACCAGGCCCGAGATGGAGCTCCGGTTGTCGATATTGATGTCCAGGCTGTCGATGGCGAAGTAGCCCTCTACGGCGGCGGCCAGCTCCTCGGCCGAGCAGTCCGTGTCCCGCTCGGCACGCCACCACTCCCGCTGGAACCAGCCGGGCAAGAGCCAGGCGTACTTCGACCCGTACATGTCGATCTTGTACGCCTGCCGGCGAGACGGGAGAAAGAGAATCGATTCGAACTCACTCGGATTCACAGTCAATACAGGGAGCGCTATACACTCTACCTGTGAATGCATATAATTATGCCCAGGTGCCCGCGATAGGGAGGAGAAAGCTAACCAACTCCATCTTGTCAGTCTCCTTGAAGAAAATCAATCCAATTTCATGAATCGATATTTTGTGGAAATTCATCAATGTACACTTGTCCCGGACGCTCATGAGAAGACAAGACATGCACGAAAGAGACATTTTGATAAAAGTGGCTTCGTTGAGCTACCCCGAGCACGGTACAAACTGTCGAATCCATGCCTAATGTCGGTTTAATTAGCGAGTTTGTAAAACCCCTGGATAGATCTTGGTCAATATTGGGTAGGCCATCGCTGTTGTAATGTATATACCCTCCGAGGCTGCCGACACCAATCTACTCACACGTAGGCAGTAACTGCTGAGGGGTCTACAGGTGACCCAGATCTAATGCGCTAGTTAGCGGCATGGTTCCAGGCTATGCAACACTTTATCTCTATAAACACACTCTTTATAGTATGCAGGTAGGCACGATGGGTAGGTCCATGCCAGGAAACATAATACTATTTGCATAGTCTTTGGAAATGATATGGATTAACTTAACGGTCATGAGCTCAAATGGACCCATGAGCTCAACCCGACCACACACGACTCAGTCGACGTTTTCAACTCAGCGTTACCTCTCAGTTACCTCACCTCACAGAAGACTGCCCTCGCGGTGCTTTCCTGAAAGCTGCCGATGATGATTCGAGCATCAAGCATCTGAGAATTGAAGTAAAGTAACAATACGGAATATTTGTAGTAACTGCTAACCGCCTATAGAATTATCTTTTCAGGGCTGTATTTATGATGACATGATCGGGTTGGACCTGTGATCATATCATTGGCCAAAATGAATCCCAACATCAAGCCCTATATTCATTTACAGAAGATGTAACATGGTTTGACTCAACGGGTTATAGTATTTCTGCATTTGAAGCATTGGATTCAAATACGCTGGCTTTAGTAATGGAGATATATAGTGTCCGAAGGTTCTCCCACTGATGTTCAGTGCAGGAACAGCATAAGCATATCTGCTGCCACCAAGAGGCAGGTATCCCCCATTAACATACCAGCGAAGGACACTAGTTTTTCGTAACCGGGAATCCTACGCCATCATCAACATCGATAATACAAATAGAACGCACCAGACTGTAGGACGTTCGGCTGCAGTTTCTCAGACACAGCAGTCAATCGAAAAAAGCGAAGAAAAAAAACCCAGCACAAACAAACACCCACCACGAACTGCACTTGCAGTGTCCAGGCGGTATGAACGAAACCCGAACCCGAGCTGAAGAGGTGCTTTCCGGGGGCTCGCCCGTCCTCCAGCCCGAACGATTTCCCCGGGCTCAAGTTCTGAGCCCCCGAGGTCTCGGATTTCGAGCACGCCATCCCGGCAGGATCTCAAAGCGGAAGGTAAGGGTGAGTGCGGGCTGGCGGGCCGGCGGGCGGGAAGAGGAGGGGGGGGGGGATCGGGTGTCCCCGTACAAGTTTTGACCGGGAAGCATGCCTCGCCAACTCCGCCGGGACTATAACCCTTGCACTGAACCCAGCGCGCGAGGCAGGCCCAGCAAATCAGACAACGCCACCAGAGACCGGACAAAAACCGCAAGAAAAGACTGCTAACCCGGCAGCCGGGGACTAATACTAATCCGCCTCTTCCCTTGTCCAGCATTCTGGTCACGCCATCTCATCTCATCTCATCTCTTCTCGACCGCATCATCAGCTGCTGGACCGGTCAGAGAGCGTTCCTGTTTTTGTTTTTTTAATGAAGTCCGTCTATTTTGTCTGTTTGCTCCGGCTCTGTGGTGTCGGCTCAGGTCGGCGACTGGCCGGCCGCGCATCGCCTTTGTGGTATTTGTGGTAACTCAATCTTTAGGCGACTGACATTCGCCGAGGTGCGATTTCCGGCACCCTTGGAAACGAGGACAGGGCTTGATTGGAAAGGTTATCGACGTCCCCATCAGGCGCGGCACGGCGCGCACTCACAGCTCGTGTCACGGCCAATTCGCCGCACAGTCGGTGCCTCGCACTTCGCCGTATGTATACCCGGGCGGAGTCAGCGCGGCGTTTATTGCGAGCAACCGTGGGGAACGTATCTAATTAAAAGTCCCCTGGTGTATTGCAGCTGTGATTGCTCCGTGGCAAAGGGGGAGGCGAGGTGGGACTCGTTCGTGGCTCGCGCCGTGCGGTCTGGCGTCCTGCCGTCACGCTTTGTAATCGCAAGGGCGTGAGAGCAATCAATCTGCGAATAAGGACGAGTCGATGCCCGCTTTACAATCTGTTCCCCCCAATAAGACTCGCTAGCTACCGGTGTCCTCTTGAGGACACATTTTGTTCTGTTAATACAATTGAGGAGTTCATTTGCAAAAGCAGTTTTTAAAGCCCCTACACAACATTGGTCGAGGTCAACGAATAGCATCCAGACGTTGGCTGATCCAACATACGCATTGAAATAGCACACCTATGAAAATGTCAGCTCAATCCGCCAACCGAGTCTTGAGAAAATCGAGAAAACCGCTTCATTTGTTTCGCGAAAATGCAGCATTCAACGCCGTACTGTTCTGAAAAATAGTTTAGATCTCGGTGAGACGTAAACGATTTATTCTACTCATTTCTCCTAATTTACAACATTTTAGGCAGAAATATTTCAGTGAGAGGTTTCTATATAACCATCTTCAAACTATACATTTCATGTGAATATGTGAACATTTCTGTTTTTCGGTTTTACCAATGTTGTGTAGGGGCTTTAAACGGCATTTCAGACACAACTGGTATTGGCCTAACTGTTGCATTATTTTTGAAGGCCTGGATTTTTCAAATATACCATTTTAGGCATCTATGTTTTGTTCAGCTTGAAATACGGTAAGCCAGTAAACCTGGATGTGTTTAGTTAAATTGGTGATTTAAAAAAAAATCAGACAGAAAAATATTCTCATGATTACTGAAAATTGTCATAATGAGTAATCTGCTTTAGCAATTGAACTCCTTAATTCATAGTTGCCTATTATTTTCATTTTCCCCTGCCGGTATCTGTTTCAACTGTCATATTGTTGGCATCTAAATGTGATGGAAAATTATATGATGATCCCCACACTTTTCAAAGTGGGGTAGGGCATACGCCCATCCCCGTCCCCAACATGTTGACGCCCATATGGAGGGGCTTGGTCAACAGGGTCTTGGAGAGACTTGATTCAATCCTGGAGGACTGGACTGAAGGTTTCCTGGACAGTGGTCAGTTTGGGATTGGTTCCTCATGTTGATTGAATTAGGTGGGCTGTAATGAAAGTTTTCATGTTGTACTTGTAGTGACGAACTTTAGGGCTGAAGGTTACACAAGCTAAACTGTAAAATTGTTAAGATAGTTTATGAGTGACCAACACTACATAACACTTAAAACAAAGTAAGGTTGGGGGTTGATTAAGATGATGGAACTCGAAGGTTGGTATTTATCAGCGTTCATTCTGCCCCCTTCACACTTTACACGAAGGTAGGGTCTTGTGGTCGCAGGTCGAGAGTGTACCGGTTGTAAGACGCTCTATGGGACTACCTTGGGTCGGTGGGCCTGCAATCGGGCGGGCGTGCCGGTCCTTAGCAACGGTCGCTGCACGTACCAGCCTAGGAGTCCCCCCGGGCAACTCCTCCTCCTCCCCACTTCCCTCTGCCCGCTAATTGCCCTCTCCCCCATCGCTTAATTACTCTCGCAGTTTAAGACAAATAGAATCCGCACGCGCGCGCCCGTTCTATAACGTTTACACACTCGTCATATCCCGGATAGATAAATATAACCCAAGCTGCTAATGACCACAGTTATGGCGAACCATGCTCAAGTTCTATTTATTTTGAGAAATACCTACCCGGCAAATTTCCTTTTTTTTCTCTCTCTTGCCACTTCCCCCAAACCTTTACATATTCGTCATATCCCAGATGAATAAATATCGCCCAGAGCGCCAATGATTGCATAACTGAGTAAGGAGCTCACGTTCTATTTATTGTTGAGAAATGCCTTCCATCCAAATGCTCCTTTTTTCTGGAGGGGAGAGGATTTTTGTGGTCACATTGCCAGTATGCTGGAGGTAGGCCCCTTGCACTGTGTAAATATATTAGACACGTTTTTGGTGGCCGTGTGGTGTGGGCCACTCACGAGACCGAGAACACGTGCCACTAATCGTCCGCGTCTTTTTTTTTACGAAGAAAAGAAAGGGCCTGCACAGCGGGGACGGGTATCGTGAGGTATAAGCGTGCTGTTCAATGCGAGTGACGTCGCCATCCGGGGAAGGCCACCATCTAAGGGCTGGATAGCTCATGTAGAAGAGCACTGGTAATGCAGAGGCCTGTGGCACAACTGGGACGGGTCCAGTCAAAGTTTTCTTTTTCCAATTTTTCAATTTATTTCAAAAGTTCCTATCCATTTTTTTCTTTAGGTGATATACAAAAATGTTGCAAACTGCTTACTGACTAAAATTACCAAAATGCAAATGATAAGATTTAGTGGGCCTGACGTTTCGATCATAGCAGGACCTTTCTCAAAGACAGAGAAAGGTCCTGCTATGATCGAAACGTCAGGCCCACTAAATTTTATGATTTTTTTCTTTGTTTGACAAGAATTATATCTGTTGACTAAGAAATAGGATTTCAGGGCAACTTTGAGCTCAGAGACTGAATAGATGGAAATAATATTGAGCGGTAGTACATTCCAGAGAAAAAAAACGAGAAAAAAACGAGAAAAAGACCAATCACCCAATCAATTGTTGCAGAGGCTACCCAGTTGACCATTTTGCGCTGGTACGCAAAACTAGAGGTTTTTGGGTTCGAATTCCGGTCCAGTCAAAGTTTTGCCGATTTTTCAATTCGATATTTCATTTAGATGACATTTCTCCGTGTCACGGATTCGGTATTAAGTGGTCCACACAGAGCACAGTGTTGTGCAACGGTTTGCAATGAGCGTTTTCCGCAGTGCGCTTTTGCGCTCCAAAGCCAATGACTAGAGGGTTATTGATTTGACTCCTGCAATACAATGCGTGGTTGTTCTTACAGGCCAGCAATATTACAAAGAATTTTTTTTATCCAAAGTCAATGACCAATTCGTCCGCCCTATACTAATGGGTTTGGCGGTCGTTGGGCATTATGCATACTTAACAGCTATGCATATTCAACAGCAGTTACGCCTTCCCTGGTGGCCGGCACATTATGTGCACAGTGAACACAGGTGCGACCACTGAATGAGATAACGCCGCTATTTTGGGCGGGTCACGTCCGATTCGTATTACTCAGCTAATGGTATGCC
The DNA here is from genome assembly GCA_949987565.1 of Luidia sarsii. NCBI lineage: Eukaryota > Metazoa > Echinodermata > Asteroidea > Paxillosida > Luidiidae > Luidia > Luidia sarsii. Next base: position 22,743,067 of record OX465102.1, on the reverse strand, counting down.
CATTGTATTGTGTGCATACACATTTGTAGCAATGGTCTCCGTCCTATTGTACATTGCGAGGAAAACGCCACTAGGACGTCCTAACACACTGTCAAATCACACGATACCGCTCAATAATAGATCTACATGTCCCTCGGCGTCATTTGACAAATTGGTTCGTCGGTGTGAATAATCGCGCACATCAATCACCCATGCCATGAATCAAGTTAACTGCGAATTTCTCAGGGGAAAAGCTTTCCAATTTTCTGCCCCAATGCATTACTGATGAGGCTCTCAGCCAACCGTTAGGTGGTTTCCTTCGTGTGGTGATGGATTCGAATCCGTATTAAAAAAAAGTTGTTCGGGGTAAAACGTGTATTGGCCATGGCATACATTCAGAGCAATGATATTTGGCGGGAACCTCGGGCGCATCAATTTGCTGTGCGCGTAAAGGTGAAATGATAGCAATGAGTCTATGACAGTAGTTATGGAGACGTTGCCACGTCAGGGATTTTTCGTTCAAAATCCAGGCTCAGGCACCGACTAAGGAATCGTCTCTGCTACCGCAAAGCTGGAAACTCGGCTACTAGCCAACGTCGTCAACCGTTTCTGAAAAATTGTCTGTGTTGGGGTGTGTGTCCAGGAATCTAGTGCCTTGTGAATACCTAAAGAACAATAGGTTGAATAGGTCTCCACAAGGATTTCATGAAACTTAAAATAACCTTAAAGAGGGAGAAATTTGTCTCAAATTGATGTGCTTTATATGTAAGGGACTTACGGTACAAAATGTCTACCCAGGAAAGTGGATGTGGTTGAAAGGGGAGCATTTTTAAAACATTGTTTCTCACTAGGTTGTATTGTGCACGAAAATAAAGCCGTCTCCAAAATTATGCATATATTTAGGTATAACTCTGTGTGTGGTAATCTCGACATTATATACGAATTATAACATTACTTTTCTTGTTTTGTCATGTAGATGTCTCCTTGTCTGGTTTTGTACATTTATTTCAATACAACACTCTGGGCTTCTGGAAATGCCTCCATATTGCTTAATTGCTGTTTTATCCTTACCTATTTTATGAAATATTTATATGAAATATGAAAATTAGCTTTACGAAAATTAACTTTGAATTGATTTGCTTTGCACGCAGCGAGCGAAGAGGTGAGGAGGGTAGGAGTGTTCCACCTTCCATGGGAGGTAGCTTTTTGCATTTTCGTGCTTGGAATCGAGCCATTTGGTGCATATTTTTACGGTGCTTAATTTAAGCATAGATTTAGGGGTGTCGTTCTTCGTCCTGCGTCTCTAAACCCTCCGAGAAGGGACCCCGTGTGCAGCGACACGATTTACATAAACTGACCCCCTGACGTCATGCTTGACCCTACCCTTCAATACTACTTACAATGTAAGTGGGTCAATACCACGTAGTTTAGAGGGGTGTCTTTTCCTCAGTCCCTAAGAGAGGGACGTAAGCGTCAGACACAGTCACCCGCCCCTGTGCCTTGCCGTAGGTTTGTGCATATTTCTCACCCAGAAATGTGTTCTGCTATATTTTGTTTCCCACGAAACCTGGATGAGTTTCATCTACCCCCAATGTTTTACAGTTCAACAAACTGCCCTTTCATTAGATAAAATACATACCACTTTGTAATCAAGTTACCGCTTGTAAACATTTACAAAATACACATTTTCGAATGTGTGTGTGTCAACACAAAGATTACTGGCTGCTGACAATAACTGTACTGACCTTCTGAGCCATTTTCGAGCATCAGAAGACATAAATTTGGGGTCAACAATTTACAAGGGGTAGGCCTAAGCATTACTGAAAATTTAGGCCAAAAGTCGAAATTTTTCCAGGGGTGCGAAAATTAACGCAATTTCTTCAGAAATTATGTTACATGGGCCCTGGGAGTCTCTTGGGCCATTTTCGAGCCCATCTGAACACATAAAGTTTGGGTCCAAAGCGGTTAGCCTTGCTAATAATTTATGTCATTTTATGACAAGGCAAAGATTTTTAGGTGTCTCCTCGGAGGGTTAAGCTCCAACTCCCCCGGGCTAGATCTAGGGGGTGGGGAAGGGTGAGTCGTCTGCCAACCGCAGCCACTGCAGACGGCCTTACCTGGAGCTGGGCTATTTTGGCCTTCAGATCGTCCTCCGTGTTCAGGGAGGTGGCGATGGTGACGTTGCTGGCGGACTGAAGGTAGCGTTTCAACTCGGACAGGGCCTGGGACAGACACGAGGCCAACAACAGAGTAGATATTTAATCATTGAGAGTAGCACACGAAGTTTTTTGCAGACCAGTTTTTGCTGATCTGAATGAGGTAAACGCTAACAATTATTTCGGTACATGAGGATTCAATTCTGGAAATGACGTTTCCTCGCGGCCCTGCAGAGCCCTTCCGGTCCCTTGTTTTGGGGATTTCCCAGGACCCTCTTTCCCTTTATATTAATCAAGAAACCCCCCTTCCCACTGGTATTCCATACTAACTATGCGTTCAGGTTTAAAGTTGATTGAATTGTTGCCGAGCTGCGCAGAAGCCACATGAGCACGATTTGACTGTAGTCAATGACTTTCTAGAAGAAAGTCGGTGTAAGATTGTAACCGAGAGCAGTACAAGGAAATTGCAGTCCATACACTGATCGGAATGAGGTGAGTAATAAAAACCATTTCAGTGCATGGTTCTTAAATCCTAGCAAGGACCTTTCCGCAAGCCCTTTGCGAGGGGCTTTTCACAAAGGCCTTTCAGGATCGATAAGGTTTGGCAAAAATGGACTGAAAATATATACTAGGCCTAAGCATAGTGCATGATCGGATACGGGCAAACATAACCCCTTCCTTCAAAACTGTCACGGAATGTCCGATACCATTTCAAACCAGTCCTCTTCCCGTGATAAACAATTCTCAAGTTTGGAATGTCCGGAAATTGGGCACTTTCCAAAGGGCGTACCCTGATGCAGGTCGCTGCCCAAAGTTTGACCTATAAAATATGATAAGCACCCTACTTTTGAAATACGAGTCGCATGCAATGTAAAATGTGAAAATTCGGCTGACAATCTTGATTTAACGAAGGCGTTTGCATGATGATAATAATACTGCATTACATTTTATGAATCTGGTTCTAAACGGGTTCTCTACGTTGATAAGGCTTGGTCTAAGCCCACCGCTTTCCGTCAGTCTACATATTACTGACCAGAGGGTGAATGATATAGTATGATTCTGTAGAGTTTCAAATAAACCATGCATGTATCAAAATGCAAGTGAGATTAAACACACAATGAATAAAGGCCGCCGCACGAGAGCTATCTGCTGAGCAAATAAATCTCAGTGGCCGTTAGCTCAGCACGCAGCTCAGTTTTTGGTGAGATTTCTGCCTCTCGAGGCCGTGAGACCATGGAGGAATAAGGAGAGTGAGACTAATATCACTACTGCTTGATTTTTAAAAACCACGTGACCAGGGCGTGGGGAGTCATTGGCCAGTTGTCATTTTTGTGCTCAGCACGTAGCTCACGTCGCCGCACGTGAGGCGAAAACCAATCAAACATGACAGATATTGGTCTCACGGCCCCGAGAGGCAAACCTCTCACCAAAAGTTCACCACGCACAGTGAGCTATACGTACTGAGATAAGGGCCTCGATAATCAATTTTTGTTTGCTCAGCAGATAGCTCTCGAGCACGGCGGCCTTAAGATGTTGTGCACCTCCTTTGACCAACGACCGACAACTGGGCCTGAGTATAACCTAATTAATGAACTGAAACTGTTTTCAGTGAGGTCTTAAACTGGTCGAAGGAATGGCACCAAGTGCCCTGCAAAAGGGCATAGGTGCGTTCAGACGCCAACATCACTTTGCATCCTTCTGTTAAAAACATAGTCCGTCTTGTTCGCTTCATGTTTTTTGTTACAATTACTTTTTACTTGATCATAACGTTATATTTGAACATTGAATGTGAATAGGATTGAAGCGCGAACCAAATAAAGTATAAAGGATAATTAAAGACGACCTTAGTGGCCTTCTTTGGTCCATATGCCCTCCTGCAAGGCACTCGATGACTGCTGATGCTAGGAATATGCGCTGGTAGTTTGTTCCAATGGGTGTGGATACATCACTGATGAAGAAGGTCGAAAGGCGTATCTTGTAAAACCGGTAGTTCGCTACCGTAATCTACACATTTGACATTATGAATCAACGCTGGCGAAAGGCTTCATCACAATATTTTGCAGTGCGTGCGAAGAATAGCCCTTTTCCCTTTTTGTTAGGACCGACTCTCGCAGCATTCGGGAGGATTTCAAAAAGCTTGACCCACGGTGCACTTTTAAGCGCCTGTTTGTGTGTCATTTCTGTGTGTGTTCTGTCTTTTTAGTGGCGCAGTTGCGGCGCTGGCCGAAATCCGATCGGCAAATCCTATAGAATTACACAAAAGCGTCGGCATTGTCAGATTCATTTTTTTTTTAGATCGGATTACAAACTCGCTCGAATTTCCATTCAAGTCGTTTCTGGCGCGCCCCCCCTCACCGAAAAAATGACGAAAGAAAATAAAAATATGAATATAGATTTCCTTAACGAACGGGGAAAAACCGGGACATTCAAGTCGATGGAGGATCGGCCACATGAAATGGGATCCTCTGATCCGGACGAGATTGAGGGACTACTGCAGGTGGATCGTGCCGCGCAAGGCAACCCCCTTCCCGCTTTCCGAAGGGAGAAAATAAGGCCTACTGTCCGTCCAAGATGGCGCCCCTCAAATTATGTAGCCCCAACCCCCCCACCTGACTCACCTGCGGTTTAATGATTTTGCGGTAACATACGTGCCGACACGTTCCTGTCCTGCGGGGAACAGAATCAATTTAGACCGGAAATCTATCCCGTTCTATTACATTTTTGGTGTAATATAGCAATGGAAGGGTGGAGGGGTGGGGGGCTAACCACATTTCGTCGGGTAATCGTTCAAAAGATTGATACTTTTTTTTCTGTTGTCGGAAAGGAAAGAAAAAGAAATCGGTCCGCGGGAAGGCCAGGGATGTATTACCATCGTCCGACAAATGGCCGGCCCGTCCACTTAATTTTTTGTTCTCCATCCGCCACTCACCCCGGGGCGAAAGAGAAATAATTAGGGTTTTCCTATAATGCAGTGGGAGATGAGAGCTTGAGAGAGATCGGGGAGAGAGAGAGAGAGAGACAGAGAGATGGAGAGAGAGAGAGAGAGAGAGAGAGAGAGAGATGGAGAGAGAGAGAGATGGAGAGAGAGAGACAGAGAGATGGAGAGAGAGAGAGAGAGAGAGAGAGAGAGATGGAGAGAGAGAGACAGAGAGATGGAGAGAGAAAGGGGGGGAGAGAGATAGAGAGAGGGTGGGTGGGAGAGAGACAGAGAGGGAGAGAGATAGATATAGAGAGGGGGAGGGAGAGCAAGAGGGAGAGTGCGGAGTGAGAGAGAGAAAGAGATAAAGCCAGAGGGAAGGGTGAGAGATAGAGAAAGTGGGAAGAGAGAGGGGAGGGAGTTAGAGAGAGAGATAGAGAGAGAGGAAGAGAGAGAGATAAAGAGTGATAGAGAGAGAGGGAGGGAGAGAGATAGAGAAAGTGGGAAGAGAGAGAGGAGAGAGATAGAGAGAGATAGAGAGAGAGAGGGAGAGAGATAAAGGGAGAGGGGAGGGAGAGAGATAGAGATAGAGAGAGATAAAGAGTGATAGAGAGAGAGGGAGGGAGAGAGAAAGAGAGAGAAAGGAACGAGGAGAGTTCTAGTGAGTGATCCTTCTGTCTTTCAATATCATACGGTGGGAACAATGCAGGCTTGAGTCACATTCGAGCAAACAGTTCCGGTCCCAAACAGAGAATCCTAAGAATTACCAGGACCTTTCTCAAAGGCAGGGGAAAAAACCCCTGAAATTCTGGTATTTACTTGATCATAGATCACAGATCGAACGGTGAGGAAAACATGATGAACCACTTCGGAAACGAATTAAAACAGGGTCTCTACTAAGCATTTTCAAACAAAGAGTCAAACGCAATATCCGAAGATTTTTCGACGGAAAGAATGTACACCCACTTCCTTTTTAGCAGATCAGGTTTCAATTCTTTCCAAAACAAATTTAGCCTACCAACCGGAATCTGATTCTAATTTGCCAAAATAAACAAGAGCGCTGACTGGAGAATGAGCTGGTGTGTATCCCAACATGGACATTATAACTCTCCGCACGCACTTTTTCTCGACCCCCCCCAAAAAAAAAGGTGTACAATGAAATGCGTTTTGCCAGGAAACAACGCCTATTTATTTTTCATTTCGTCGACCGGCGGAAATGTAAATCCCCGCCCAGTTACCGCGTCTTCGGCAGGATTTGGTGGAGCTTCTACTGGCACGAAAAGGCAATCAAATCGTGCGCCACGGATGGGTAAGGTTACCGTGCCTTCCGTCGAAGGCTGGGGTCTCGCCAATAGACTCTCGAATTACATGGTAGTTTATAAAAGCGCAGCGCGTGCCGCGCCGCAAGTTGGTCAGCGAAACAGCGTTTACCCGATCGCCACACGGTTAATCTACGCGGTGGCACTTCGGTGAGAGTGTGAGCGAACTATATAATACGCGCGCACTATCGGCCTACATACGAGCCTCCAAGATCGAGTTAGCTCGCGGTACCATTTCCCCAAGTTTGTTTCCGCGCACGGGAAGCCAAACGAAATCACGACCACGATCCTCAGGAGGAACAGCTGCGAGATTGTACGCTTCGCATGGTGGTTGTAGTGCGTAGCTTATGGGTTTTTTTTCCCGAGTAGACTGTGTCTCTTTAAGAAGAGGTGAAAACTCGACCTTTCGTCCAAGATGATCTGATCGCGCTCATTACAGACAGCGGCCACACTCACGCGCGAAAGACCAGAGCATACTGTCCGAAAAGGAACACTTCACCTCTTCTCGAAGAGACACTCCACAACAAGAATTAGCCCTGGAATTTTGTGATTATGAGGTGGCACCTAGCAGTTTGCTCAAAGGACGTGTTTCGGTATGACTGTGGATGTTTCCATTCCATGGGCCAAACATTGGATAGGGAATGAGTCTAAATCACTGTAATAAGTATGCACGTGCCTAATGTAGCTGTACACATGTAGACAAAATATGCAAGAAAACATCCTAACCACAGCCCCGTGGACATGCTAGGGCACTTCTGTCTTTCGTATAAATGTACAGTACATTGTTTCTTTCAAGAATGACTTAGACCGCCGATCGAGGTAGGTGGTCCTTTAAAAGTGTGAGGTGGGCGGCTTCACAGTTTGATTACGCAGAAGAAACCGTGCTCCGTACGTTACTTTTAGCTAAACCGCAACATGAGCTTGACTGTGATGCAATTGTGTTGCAGATCGTCCGAGATGATCTAATCGTGCTCATTACAGATAGCGGCCACACTTACCCGCGAGCGAATGACCAGAGCATACTAGGCCTATCTGCAACATGATTATATGACAGTCAAGCTCATGTTTTGTTTTGCGTATGAAGTGCACAAACGTATTGGCAAGTTTCTTATTTCTCATAAGAAATTTTACCCTTAAAAAATCCTAAAAGTGATATACCAAAATGTTGCCAACTGCTTACTGACTAAAATTACCAAAATGCAAATCTTAAAATTTAGTGGGCCTGACGTTTCGATCCTAGCAGAACCTTTCTCAAAGGTAGAGAAAGGTCCTGCTAGGATCGAAACGTCAGGCCCACTAAATGTTAAGATTTAAAGTGCGCTATTGTAAGGTCATGTCATGAACCAACCATTTAAACAACATAAGAGAAACATAAACTTTCAAAATGCAACAAAAAAGTCCTCTGGATTACGTTTGATGAAAATCTCCTTACTAAATAATTGTGCAGCATACATTATGACAGTAAATCAACAGGTTAAGGGATAGGTCTGCAGGAAAATTTAGACATTTCCAGAAACGTTTGTACACAACCAGTTGGGTTTCTGTTGCACGATGCTGTGATGCCATCACAAATTTTCTCATGAATATTGAAATTCTTATTAGGTCAAACAATGAAAACCTGCAAAAACACACCCAGAACGAGTGTGAAAAAAAACACAGTTTGAATGTTAGCAACATTACAAAACAGTTCTGATAACATGTTTATTGCAGAGACCCTTTAAGAAAAGGCGTTCGAGCTCAAGCAAGGCAGCTTCTTTTCCCGACGGTCAGTGCAGGGTCGCGGGAGAATTGCTAAGGGACGCAGGTTTTTCTAGGCCAATGGATGCGAGCGCGTCTCCCTGGTAAAGTTACCGAGACTCGTGGGGAGGACGAGGTTCATGAGGACGCGGCGACTGCCGGTGTACGTGTACGTGTGTGCCGCGCGCGAGAAGTGTGCTTCCGATTAGTGTGCCGAGATCGGCGAGCAGCTTCGCGTTCGATCAAAGCAGTGCAGTGCCATGCAGGGATTGCTTCGTTTAGGAAAACCTCGGGCAGCGCTCCGGTCCAGTGCTTCAACTCCTTTACGACCAGGGGTCAAACAATAGACCGATTACGCCACCACGGTTTACACGCCATCACGTGACTTATAGTGGGCATTGTTTGGCACAGAGCAGTGGTAGAAACATACCAGAGAAGAATGTGAACAATATGATAGTCTTCTTTGCTCATTTCCACTCCTGTTCTGCACCAAATGAGATGAACAAATGCCAACTATAAGCCATGTGTTGGCATGTAAACATTGGTCGTGCAATCGGTCTATATCATAATAGCCGCTGCAGCGCCAAAATGAGCTGAAGCGGATGTTCCTGCTGAGTAGATGCTCACGCTGAACAGGCTCTGTGAAACTGGGCGCAGGGCCCAATTCCACAGAGCTGCTTAAAGGGAGGATACACATTGGCAAAAGTCTCATATTCCTGACATTCACGTTTGCAAATGTTATAGCTTACTGAGGCACTTTATGGAATCCACTGATCAGGCTCGGGCTCGGGCTTCGTCTCTGTCTGACAAAACCTGAAAATACAGGATGTGATTTGTTGTCGAATTTGAAGGTTTGTCGGCTTGACAATAAGTAAACAGTATTCACCCAGAATTTAGGGGTCAAACTCTTTATTTTTAGATGCATGCGACATTATAACGGGTAAGAGAAATGAGACCTAAGCCTATGCCCAAGCCTAAGCCTTCATTTCGTCAACGTACTTACTCTTCCGGAAACTGTTGATGGTATCCGACATTTCGTGACATTTTAGCGTTCGGGAATTTGCCGATTTCGAAGAAAAGAGGAAGTGTGTTTGTAATTTTCAAGCGCTTGCTTCGGCCATCTGGAGCCACTCACCAGTACCGACATCTCCTCCTCTTGGATCAGACTGGCCACCTCGTGCCAGCCGAAGTGCTCCATGAAGGCCGCCTTGGCCGCGTTGTGGGACGAGTCGGGCGCCACAGTCCTGAAGAACGTCGGGTACACCTCGCGGTCGGTGAGCGTGACGGAGGTGGAGCCGTACGACAGCTGAGTTCGATCAACAACAAAAAAACGGTTCCAGTCAATACTAGTTCCTCCACTATCTCATTCTTTTTCCCCCCTATCCTTAATCAGCCCTTAATTTTGAGTGCTAATAATTATAGCCTTGTTTTCGGCGAATCTGCATGAAGTTATACAAATACATACATGTATAATACATATGTAGGGCCTAAATTCAAACTAAATTCAAACATTCTCTGACTTTAAGGCCCAATACAACATTGGGAAGATCGGAAAAAAATTAATGTGCACAAGGCCTATTTCCTTCGAATTCACACAATTTGTAGATGGTCATGATATTATCCTCATGTTGAAATCTCACAGTCCACAATGCTGTACTTTTCGAGAATATTTCACTCAAACGACGAAAAATAGTTTTTATCTCATGAGATAAAAACTCAATTTTGCTTGGCGGTCTGTTATAAGCAGTTATAATATGGAGTGCAGTTTGGTTTTTTAATGAGTCTTTCAGTTTATAATGGCAAGTAGCGGCAGCAAAGGAGCATACTGTGCTAAAAATCACATCTGGAGATTCGGAAGTATAACAGAGAATTAAGCAGCGCTTAATGGTATTTATGGAAGGGTCTCCAGGTGTGTTTAAGAAAAGAAAGCGTGAACGCCCTTGCCACTCACAACGATTGCTGAAGAGGTAACAATAGCCAATGCGTAGGCACAATGCACAGAGTTAGGGTGGCCACGCAGGGTATTTAAGTTAACGTGAGGCGGGAAGTTGCCATTTGAAGGCAACTCCACACCACTACTGGCCACAGGAAAGAACCACATGAGCTTTGTAAGATTTTTGATACCAGAAATACATGATATAAATAAGGGACTCCTAAACCCAGAAGGACACTATGAGTGGATATCTTACTATTTTGTGTAAGAGACCAATAACCATAAAGGATATATCTTTCGCTTCAAAGACGTAATAGAGAGGTTTTGCAAGCGAACGGATACGCGAACGCATACATGTAAGCTCAGCGATCATGTATCGTTACCAGTTAGTGTTAGTAGCCATTGCGTTGTTCCCCAATGCCGGCGTTTGGCGGTGCTGTTCTCAACACCAAAGCCAATGCCTCGTCTAAAATCAACGTCTTTTTCCGACACCCTGCACCCATATTTTGATACCCAACATTGGGACTAATCTTTTTGTACTGAAAAGTCTTTTAAACTCACATAACGTGCCAGTGCTTATTCAGCGATTACCAAATTTCTGAACAAAACCGTACATATGAAAAAAACCCACGATTTTCAAATTCTCTTCCAACGTGTTTCCTCCTCCGCGTCTATTGAAATATCTGTGTCATCTGCACTTTTAGCGGACACTGTAAGCAATGCATACTTCTCCATGCAATAACCATAATCATTTGTTCGCTTGAGAAACCTCACTGTTGTAATATTTCAAAGGAAGGAGTTATGCTTGTCTCTACCATGCGGGATGCTTAGTAGGCCCTTTATATTTTCAGTCAAATTGTCCGAATCTAATGGATCCTCAAAGGCCTTTGAGAAAAGCCACTGCAAATGTCTTGCGGAAAGGTCCTTGCTATAGGATTTAAGCATTTGGCACCGCAATGGTTTGTATCACTCACCACATTCTGATCAGTGAATGGACTGCAATATCCGAGTACTGCGCTCAATGATTTCAACCATTTTATAGCGACTTTATTTGAGGACGTCATTGACTATACCGTGCAGTCGTGCTCCTTGTGGCTTCTGTGCGCCTCAGCAACGATTCAATCAACTTTTACACCTTAGCACATATTCAGAGAGGACCGTTTGGGGGAAAAGGGTTTTCTTGATTAAAGGAAACGAGGGTCTTGAGGAATCGCCCAAAACAAGAGGGAGCCGAATCGCTCCCCGGCGTCACGGCCTCATTTTGCGGCGCGTATCTAGGAGCATCTGGTCTGTCGCCCTTGGCTCCCATTCAATTATGTCTGAGTGGTGTACGGGCGCGGACGATGGAGAGAGAGAGAGAGAGAGAGAGAGAGAGAGAGAGAGAGAGAGAGAGAGAGAGAGAGGGAGAGAGAGAGACAGACAGAGAGAGATAGAGAGAGAGAGATAGACAGAGACAGATAGACAGACAGAGAGAGGGACAGAGTCATAGACAGAGACAGTGACAGAGTCAGAGAGCAAGAGCGATAGAGGAAGAAGGAGAGAGGGAGAGAGAAACAGAGAGAGAGAGAACAGGAGAGAGCGAGAGATAGAGAGAGAGGGGGTAGAGAGAGGGATGGAGGTAGGGAGCGAGAGACAGCAGGAAAGAGAGGGGAGAGACGGGAAATCGAGAGAGGGACAGCGACAAACAGAGGTACACGATAGAGACAGGGAGAGAGACTGAGACAAAGGCAGACAGAGAGGGAGATAGATAAATAGAGAAAGAGAGAGAGATATAGATATATAAATAGAGAGAGGGGAAGATATTGGAGAGTCATTGGGTAGAGAGATATACAGACAGACAGAAATAGACGGGCAGAAGGCCAACACACTGGCCACACTGCGTGATTCACTCGGCTCCTGTTGGGTTTATAGGTAGGTGTCGACAAGAACGCCAAGAGCTCAAAGAGGCATTATTCCAACGTTTCGACAGTGCAGTGTGTATCCTTCCTGAAATTTCTGCATTTCATTCTCTCTCTCCCTCTTCCCTCTTAGCCATATCCCCGACGTCGGCGATCGTTTCATGTCAAAATGGTCTATTTTTGGGCTGTGATCGGCAGCTCTGCTTCCTGATATTCCGCACCTCTTTCTTGTAAACCAGCCTTTCAGGCCGGGCATCCGAGTTTAGCCCCCCCCCCCTGCACCCGGTCCTCCTGTACGGATGCTTCAGTGAACATGGACAAGTCACCAATATCGATGCTTCAATTCTGTTCAGCTCATTTCACCCATGACCTGATTCTCGACAATGCGAAGGAAGGCGAAATGATAGGCATGTGTACGGTTGCCGCGCACTGCATAGACGCCTTTAGACTTAAGGGCGCCGTTGCGCTTAGGGAGTAACGTACGAGGCACCGTATACGCAGCACGATTTGAGGGAGAAAATAACTAGGACACTTCTTGGGTAGAGCTACACAAACTAGAACTTGACAAATGAAGGTGCAATTTACAATGATGTCCTGTATAGCTGCAAGAGCTAAGACAATTTATTGGGGTGGGATAATTGGCTTTGAATGTGAGTGTTTTTTGTACAGTGTTCGATGGGAGTGTTCTTTGTACAGTACAGTACAGTTTAGGTCCTCATTTTGAAGCTTTAGGCTTCATATGAGTCAGGACTCCTAGGAGCCTGGTGAAACCAGTCTTCGACTGTGTTTCTCTTTTAATCTGCTCAATAGAAAGATCACCCAGTAGTCCTGAGATACCTATCCAGGGATCTCGATAGTATGGGACTCTAGGGATAAAAAATAAACTAAGCTTGGTCAAATTTGTATTTTCCCTACGACATATATGAGCTATTTATTTCAGATACTGGACATTAATATAATCCCGTAGTGGTTGACTTTTTGATATGCGCTCTAGATCAATATTAGCAAAGAAAAGGGCATGATTAATTTCGCCTTCTACTAGTGATGGTTTCCTGCGGAATCCATCCTTGATCATTCGCCTTAGAAAACCATACCAATTACTTTCAAGCCTTTTTATTTCTTTCTCACTTGGCCTCCAGCATTGGGTAGCATATGCTAGTCTAGGACAAACACATGCTTCAAGTATTTTAGTCCGAATGGGCATATGTACTTCCCTGTCACAAAGGACCCCCTTGAGTTAATAAAATTTAGCTGTAGCCTTAGCAATTCTTTGGTCAGTGGAATTTCTACCATCATTGAAGATGGTGTGGCCAAGATAGCAAAATTCAGACACATTTCCAAGTTCAGTACCATCAATGACAAGATTTATGTCACTCGTAGATGTATTAAATTTGGCGCTGTGTATACCCGCTCTGTGCATTGCCTTGCAGTCCCCGGGGCTAGAGCTACAGTGGAGTTCCCATTGGATGACGCCAACAAATGCTGACAGCGGGCAATCCGAACACGGGACAATGGGTCCAGGTGGTTCAAGATGATCATAATTCGGAGCCAGACTACTTTCACTCAAGGGTACTCACTTTTACCAAACGTCTGCACACAAGCTGAACCAGCCACACACACCAAATTCCATTAATTCTGTCCAGTATTTCCTGGGACGAAATTTAGAGAAAGTATGGCTCTTAAAGGAGTCCCCTCTTTTCCAAGCCAACCCTTCTCTTATAGATGATGCACATGGTATCGCCGTAAATATAATGCTATTATTCTTAACAAAATGCATATTTAAACATTTAATGTTTAACAAAATAGAAATATTAATCGATGCCATTAAATTATTTTCTTTTTCACTGCAGGGTCTATAATTGTTTCCTGTATTTGTTTGACTTCAATAAGAATATGAACTATAATTATCTTCACATTTCATATCTCACCGCATAGATTGCAAGTACGATAATCCACGACACATTGAACGCTGGTGTGCGCGACCGAGTGGTCATTTAAGAATTAAGAAAGCAATTTAACCATTTCAAGCGCGTAAAAGGGATAACAACATTTTAATAATCTTGGCCAAAAAGGGAATCTCTACAGATCCATCCAATTATATTGAGTCTTTTTCGTTTCGAGTTCCATCTCTGATTAGGAGATGATGCACATGGTGTCAGCGGAAACCTCCTACTTGGTAATTCCACTCTGCAAACCTCCAAATCTTATCAACATTATAGTTCAAATAAAGGACCGACGCCTATTAAGGTCAAGCAGAGTTTACTGTGAATTTTCACAAACGGTGGAGCTCATTGAGGCTACATTGCCCTGTTAGCATCTTTCTTGTAACTCTGTGGACTCAATTTGTCGGCCTAGTTCCCGATTTCATATAACATTGTCTTAGGCGTAAACATTTGCTTCGCAAGAAAACAAACCCGATTAGGATTAGGAGCACAAAATATACCACGTCTTGTATTTGTACCCGGCTATGAATTGCTTAGTAAAAATCTCAAGCTGATCATTAACTGGAATCAAGTATTTTGGGTTATTAGGGAAGGCTTAAACAGAATGAAAATTGCGATGCACTGGAGCATTGCTGTTGACATTTGGCCCCGGGGTTTTTGTGCAAAAACACCGTTGCTTGTGCTCGCTGGCTTCTGTCCACCCGAGGTGCCGTGACCCGAACCATGCTCACAGTCGCTCAATAGCAGTTACAGCACCCCGATTTGTTTTAATCTTCCTCCTTTGACCTTCTTTTCCCTTGGGCACTTCAACCGTTCGACTCCTCGTTTCGCCTGGCCTGGTTCCGTTAATACGAGGCCTAATCAGAGGTACATACACTGTCCACCCATAGACACACGGAGAGGAGCCGAGTTGTAAAGACTGTTACCGGTTATGCGAGCGACCTCGAGAATGCGCACTGGTGCCCGCCAAATTCGACCAATCCGACAACCCAATTTCGGAGCCGAAATCCAATTGACTCGCATTACGCCGCACTCATGGGCCTCGGATGAGGGTCTTGCTACTTTGACTGGCCAAGGATTGGTGCCTAATTGCACCTTTCCGTTTGCACACTGACCGCGTTTTTTTACTCGAACGAGTGAAATGAACGGACTAATACTGACACGCAGGATCGTCGTAATAATTATTTTGCGTCTTTCGACCGCCACCCAAAACTGCAGGCAGTGTTCGTGCACAACCTAAACAATGATGCAATGTACTTTTTAACGGGCAAAACAAACTTGTTTGAGACATTAAACAAAATGAAAACTTGACTGGACCTGGATCTGAACTCGAGCCCACTGGTTTGGCGTACCAGCTCTCTTACCATTTGGAGCTATCCTGCACTTAGATGACGGCCTTCCCCTTAAAGCCAACTAGTCTTTGCCGGACTGGGGTCGCCATTCAGAAACATTCTACCATTGGCTGCCGTACATGTTTAAATAAAAAAGCTGACTTGGAACTTTAATACCTTTTTGAAAAATGTCAAAAATGTCAAAGTGATCTCTGGTTTGGCTAGCAGCGGGAAGCATTGGTAAACAAAACCCATTTCAGATTGTGGGTTCCATATCAGAAACAACTTCCCAAAATGTCTTGGTGGGCAAGCGATTTTTTTTCCGAAATCCCTTTTTATCAATTATTTCAATGTTCGTACCGATTCGATCGGCCACTCGTCGTGGGTAATTCGACCACCCGACGTGTATAATAAACTGACGTGGCCCCCAATCATGGTGGAGACCAAGTCGGATGCGTTTGGGCTGGGGCTGTGTTTTGACTTTCACAACCAAACACAGGATCGTTTTTTCTGTTTGGGAACTCGTTGCTTACCATGACCAGGTTCCAGTAAGGCACGATCTGCGCTAGATGCTTGGAGACCTCTGAACACTGGCTGCCAAGCAGGAAGGTCATCTGCGGCTTCCGGTACAGCTGGTCAAAGAGGGCGTCCGCTCCGATACCCGGGTGACACTGAGAGGATAGAAAGAGGGGAAATAGAGAGGGAGAGAGAGAGAGAGAGAGAGAGAGAGAGAGTGAGAAAGAGAGAGAAAGAGAGAGAGAGAGAGAGAGATAGACAGAAAGAGACAGAGAGAGAGAGAGAGAGAGAGAGAGAGAAAGAAAGAAAGAGAGAGAAGAGAGGAGAGAGAAGAGGGAGTGAGGGAGTGAGAGGAGAGGGAGAGGTAAGAAAAACAGTTGATTCGAGCAGACATAATCATGTGTACCTCCAAGTGTGGCCACCATTTCAGAGAGATTGTGTGTCTTCTGCGAATTTCTGTTCCCACTGAAAAAAAGTGTGACAGGCCAGCTATTGACCTACCAACATGTAGGTCGCTTCGGGTAAGGTCTTACAAACGCCAGGGCTCGTAATATCAGTATACAACAGACGGGCAGGTGTAGGTTATATGATCGCATCGGTACGGTCTCTTGCATTAGCTCGGTTTGATTGATGATCAGTTAATTTGTAGATGTTCATATCTGTTTGCCAAGATGGCCAATTCTACGTGATAGAGATCAGTGCCGGGAAAGACAATCTACTTAAACTGACCTCCTGACCCCGTGCTGAACCGCATGCACTTATCCCGTAAGTAGGTCCATACCACTTGGTTAGAGGGGGTTTCAACTCCTCAGAGAAGGTTTCCCCTCCTCAGGGAGGGACTCAAGTGTCAGGCGACGTGACCACCCCTGTGTCACTGCCATAGGCTGCGCACATTTCTTACCTACATGAATACCAACAAATGGGTTCTGCTTTCTTGTTTCAACTTTTCAACAAGCTGCCTTATACCTTCAGACATAATACAGACCACATTTTAATGAAATTAATACTAATAATATCATTATTGAGTGTTTGGGTCAACTCAGAGGGTCCCGGCTGCTCACAGTAAGCATACAATAGCTCTACATATTTTGTGCTTTACCGATGCTTCATCCAAATCCCTATACCCCACCTGTTACGGTGCCTATAAATAGATGGATCTGTGCCAACGGGTCGTTCAAATGGAATACGACGGAGCTTCGGTAATGACTCGGGAAATTTTGAAAACACTCGATCGCCCATCGCCCATAAGGATTCAAACTTGGAGCGACGGCCATGAATACGATTCGGTAGAAGGCTGATCTCTTTCCCAATAGACTACCACTTTTCACGGGGCTAGCGCTAAAGGGATACGAGGCAAACGGGGAATTATCGAGCAAACAAGCGCAAGTGTTATTCTTTCTACTGCATGAATTGCAGGAAATGTTAATACCTAGATGTCTTTTGAGGTGCGCACTTTGTCCTACCAACAAGGACGCCCGAAAAAGGAGGCCAACTAAAAATCGTAAATATAGCAGCTGAACGCTTAGTTAAAAGGGACTACTGGCCGCTTCTAACAACCTTTAAAGTATCATAAAAGATACCTGTAGAGTTGGGCATTAATGTGCCGATCAACTGCAATGATTCTCAACTTTTTCAAACCACCGGAATAGGATGCGCAATAACATACAATCCGTGGGACCATCAATATATGTACTGATATACTTGAACGGGAAAGGTTTCAAGCAATTACATCATAATAGTGCATAGACACCTCTGCGAACTCGAAAGATACGCGTTGAAAGTCTTGTGCGGCCTCTTTCGAAGTGCACTTTAATCTGGGAAGGCTTGATGTATTGATCGTGCGGCACAATCTTTTAAACATCCCATCCCGGTTTCTGTGGCGTTTGTCCCGGGGGCTTTTGGGAGTCCCAGGCCCGTGTGATGCGAACACAAAACACCTCAGTCAGCAGTCAGCAGCATCCCAGTCAGTAGGTCGTTTTAAGGGGAATCCGACATCGTGAGAGATTGAAGGAGAACGTCGGATATGAAGGGAGTTACAGAGTCAGAGATATAGAGAGATAGGTGGGAATGAGAGAGACAGACTGGTACACAGACAGACAGACAGACAGGCAGACAAACAGACAGACAGAAAAAAGACAGACAGACAGACAGACAGACAGAAAAATAAAGACAGACAGACAGACGGACGGAAATACAGTGGGTAAGAGAAGGGGGTCAGAGCTAACGACGTAGACAGAACAGACTGACTATGAGAGACAGGGAACACAGAGAGACAGAGAGACATAGATACACAGAGACATAGCGACAGAGATACAGAGAGAGAGATAGGAATAGAGACAGAGAGACATACAGACATAGCGACAGAGATACAGAGAGACAGAGAGATAGGAATAGAGACAGAGAGACATAGAGACATAGCGACAGAGATACAGAGGGAAGAGAGATAGGAATAGAGACAGAGAGACAGAGATAGAGAGAGACAGAGAGACAGAGAGACAGAGATACAGAGAGACAGATATACAGAGATATAGAGAGAGACAGAGAGACAGAGAGACACATAAACAGATAGGCAGAGGACAGATTGACAGAAAAAAAACAGCGAGACAGAAGAAAACCCAGAGAGAGAGGCAGATATGTAGACCGGGGGATAGAGGGAAAGAGCCAATGAGGCGGAGAGATGTGGAGACGCGGAGACGTAAAGACAAAGGGACTTCAAAGAGAGAGAGAGTGAGAGGCACAGGCTGACATTTTTCTCGGTCGGTTCGTCCCTGTCAACCACACACTTATATCGATCACGGCATCTGGAATTACGGCACAGACGGCAGGCAATCGAAGTCGCACCCGGCGTGGCAAGAAAATGAGAGACAGAAAGAGAAAGAGAGATATAGAGACAGATAAAAAGAGAAAGAGAGAGAGAGCAAAAGAGAGAGAGAGACAGAGAGAGAGAGAGAGACAGAGAGAGAGAGAGAGAGAGAGAGAGAGAGAGAGCGAGAGAGAGAAAGAGCGAGAGAGAGAGAGAGAGAGGAGTGACAGGGAGAGTGGAGCTATCAGTATCTCGGCCTGCTGTCACCACAATCCACTCGAAACAGTGAACCCCCAAAAATTTGTATTGCTGCATGAGTCAGAGCTCTTCAGTGATACAGGCAGAATAGTGCGAGAGCATTCAAGTGGAGCCGGTTTCGTTTTGTAGGGAAGCATAAAGCTACCGGTAGATTCCTTCTGTCCTTGGTCTTCCGATATTCGCCCCGTGGTCTTATCGAGACGCGACGACAAGAAGTTATACTCCATTTTGAAGTAGAGACTGCGTGTGTTTTAGATGGAGAGGCGTGTGTGCGTTGGGAGGGTGGGGAGTCGGCTGGGATAAAGCTGAGCGTCTTTAGTACGTGACCGAGATATTCCCGGTTGGGATAACATGCGACGGGGGCATGGGAGGGGAGGGGAGGGGGACCGAGTAGGCGCAGATTGGCGTGCCTACGCCGCCAGGGCGAGGTAACGGAGCGGTTAATGGGGCAAATGGGATCCGGGGCGAGCCTTTCGACGCGTTCGATCCTTGAATAGTCAGTGTGTTTGGTGTTTGAAGCGTGGAATGGGACTGGCAGCAGAATGTGAGACAATGTGTCGAATGGAGAGTGGGGGAGAGAGAACAAGAGAAAGAGAACGAGAGATAAAGGTGGAGATCAGAGAGAAAGGGGTGATAAGACGAATAAGAAGACGAAGAAGATTACGAAGAAGAGGAGGAAGAAGACGAAGAAAAAGAAAAAGACAAAGAAAAAAAAAGAAGAAGAAGAAGACTTTTTTTTGACTTTTCAAATGGAAACTTTATTGCAATCCATTTGACATGAATCAACATACATGGAAATAAATAATGAATATACATAATGAAAATACATGACAATGAACAGAATAAACAGAAATATACAAGTTTAAACCAGTAAAAGAGTTGTGTTTGAAATTAAGGAGGTTTGGGGATTTTAGCTGAACACAGAGGTATTACACCATGTCTCGCAAGAGCGAGCTGCTGTCTCCGGCAAAGGTCCCGCACCAAAATTAAATTACATCAGTAGGTAATTATAAATTACAATAGTAATTATAAATGTTATTATTATGATGATTATTATTATTAATATAATTGTAAAGAAGAAGAAGAGGAAGAAGAAGAATAAGGAGAAGAAGAAGAGGAGGAAGAAGAAGAAGAAGTAAAAGACTGTTTTGACTTTTCAAATGGAAATTGTATTTGAAATCTACTTAATATTAATTAACATACATGAAAGTAAAAAAAAAAATAACATACATTACAATAAACAGAATGAACATAAATTTTCAAATTTAAAGTAAAATAATTTTGTTTCAAATGAAGGTTTTGGGAAATTTAGCCGAAGACAGATGAATTACACCACGTCCCGCTAGTGCGAGCTGCTGTCAAAGCAAAGGTCCCGTACAAGGGTTAAATTACATCATTAAGTTGAACATAATTATATAATTAAGCAGGAAAAGAAGAAGAAGAACTAGAACGAGAAAGGCATTAAAACTACCACATACAAACGACAAGCAAGATATAGCATTGTCCTGCCATGGAGTGCCCAATTATCGATCACATGAAAGAAAGGCCTCTTTGTCAATAGTTTACTAGCTGTTTATGTTATGTTTTTATTTGATGTAATGATTTATTTGTGCAGATGTAATTTCATATATTATTTTACTGTATGCAGGGCCCCAATTAAAACTTGTATACTCTTTGGGCTTACCTTGGGTAAATAAAAAAATAAATAGTTACTGCTCAAATGGCGTAATGTACAAATGCCTACAAAAATCTGTGCCACCGGCAACATGGGGTGGGTTCGGGCCGCTTGGTGGCAGCAGACATGCTGATATTTCCCCCTATATCGCATTGTGCGAACCTGATAGCGAAACCAGTGTCGCATGGTAAATGTAGTTATCTGTACATCTTTCCCGTAGGCATCGTCACCATCGTCATCTAGATCGTCATGGTCATCATCACCATCATCGTCATCGTCGTTTTCTTTTGGATACCAACGTGTAGGTACACAGTTTTGCTGAAAAAAACCCGAAAATATTCCAAATTGACGATTGACTTCTATGACCGATATGCAAGAAGCTAGAAGAGCTATACTGCGAATGGAAAACCGGCCAAGAGCGATGACCGCACACAGGAAATAGCGCGAAGAGGCGGCGCGGATTTCACGGTGCTTTCGGGGTCACCATCTGGTCCTTCGCACGCTCGCGTCCACACCTCGCCGACCGGTGAACGCCCTGTCCACCCCTTCCCTTCCCTCCCCTTCCCATCCCCATCCCTTCCCTTCCCCCGCGTCCACCGGAATCTTTACACGTCAAATATTTGGACAAGCCAAGCAGACGCCAGGGAGAACACGTTGCCCGCGGAATGTAAATTCTCCTCACCGGTCGTTCCAGGTGCCGGGGCACTTGCCTCTAAAGAAAACAAATATTTAAACGGAGAATTTTCCAGTGGAAAAAAAAATCATTGGCATTGACAGGATGGAGAACAAAACAGAGTGAGTGTTGGTGCGGCACGCAATACTTTGTTTCATCAGAGTATTTTGAATATGAAATTCAGAATATAACTGAGAAAAGGGTCTGACTATATAGGCAGACGTTATTCCGATATGTTTGCTCATAATCCTTAATTCATGTTTACCACTTTTTCAGTGATCTTCCTTTCCGCGATCTTTCAAAACCTCATGCTTTCAATCGTCCTTAATCCTGTCTTAAATTACCGGCTTCGTCCATCCTCTACCATAATATTACTTCTGGTGATGGGGATGGGGATGGGGATGGGGATGGGGATGGGGATGGGGATGGGGATGGGGATGGGGATGGGGATGGGGATGGGGATGGGGATGGGGATGGTAATAGGGATGGGGATGGGGATGGGGATAGGGATGGGGATGGGGATGGGGATGGGGATGGGGATGGTGATAGGGATGCGGATGGGGATAGGGATGGGGATGGTGATAGGGATGGGGATGGGGATGGGTATGGTGATAGGGAAGGGGATGGGGATGGGGATGGGGATGGGGATGGGGATAGGGATGGGGATGGGGATGGGGATGGGGATTGGGATGGAGATGGGGATGGGGATGGGGATGGGGATGGGGATGGGGATGGGGATGGGGATGGGGATGGGGATGGGGATGGGGATGGTGATAGGGAAGGGGATGGGGATGGGGATGGGGATTGGGATGGTGATAGGGAAGGGGATGGGGATGGGGATGGGGATGGGGATGGGGATGGGGATGGGGATGGGGATGGGGATGGGGATGGGGATGGGGATGGGGATGGGGATGGGGATGGGGATGGGGATGGGGATGGGGATGGGGATGGGGATGGGGATGGGGATGGGGATGGGGATGGGGATGGGGATGGGGATGGGGAAGGGGATGGGGATGGGGATGGTGACGGGGACGGGGACGGGGACGGGGACGGGGACGGGGACGGGGACGGGGACGGGGACGGGGACGGTGACGGGGACGGGGACGGGGACGGGGACGGGGACGGGGACGGGGACGGGGACGGGGACGGGGACGGGGACGGGGACGGGGACGGGGACGGGGACGGGGACGGGGACGGGGACGGGGACGGGGACGGGGACGGGGACGGGGACGGGGACGGGGACGGGGATGGGGATGGGGATGGGGATTGGGATGGGGACGGGGATGGGGATGGGGATGGGGATGGGGATGGGGATGGGGATGGGGATGGGGATGGGGATGGGGATGGGGATGGGGATGGGGATGGGGATGGGGATGGGGATTGGGATGGGGATGGAGATGGTGATGGGGATGGGGATGGGGATGGGGATGGGGATGGGGATGGGGATGGGGATGGGGATGGGGATTGGGATGGGGATGAGGAGTGGGATGATGGTGGATGGGAATAACGTCGGGTATTGGGATGGGAAAGGGGAACATGGATGGTGATTGGGATTGGGATGGCGATGAGGACGGGGGTGGGGACGGGGACGGGGACGAGGACGGGGACGGGGACGGCGTGGAAGGGGGAGCGACACCGTGACAATATTGCCTCGCTCCCAGCGCGATTTGCAACCTGGAAATTGAGTTATCCCGATGTTGCCGTGGTCCCTGACAACTGCGACAATAAATAAGAGGAGAATTGAGCCCCGAGAGCATCAAATATAAAGAAATATAAAGAGAGAGAGAGACAGACAGAAAGAGACAGAGACAGAGAGAGACAGAGCGGGGAGAGAGAGAGAGACAGACAGAGAGAGGGAGAGAGAGAGGGGGGAGATAGAGAGGGGAGAGAGAGAGGGGGAGAGAGAGAGGGGGGTTTCCTCTGGCAAAAGACCAAGCTGTGTTTCGCCTTTGCCCTCTCCTAAGGTTGTTGAGGGTGAAGAGAGTGGGGCGGGCTCGGTTCGAGGGTTGGGGCCAGTTATTGCAGCGTTCCCTTGGGTTTTCTTCTGTCGCCCAGTGTACGCACGCAGAGCAAACACTTGATCTGCGTGGGTTATTTCAGGCCCCATGTGTTTGTTCTGCCCAGGCAACACTGTTGTATTATCTAGGGACGTCGCTGCAGTTAAAATCACTCGAATATTATTGGACCCCACCACTGGTACCTTTGCATCTTGATATCTTTAAGTCTACAGTAAATGCTCACACGGAAGACTGACGGCACTTGTGGCTGATTTGAGGAGCTCCCTTTTTTCATTCTCAGCTCCATCAACTTTCCCATAATGACATTTAATATGAAGACATTGGACCTTTTCATATACAGGCGTATTGAAGGCTCTCACTTGTGTTCTCGGTTAAGGAGGTCCCTCGACTCCCTTCCCTTTTCAAAGGGTACGGCGCCACTTTGTCAGCCCAGTGGAAACTCAAGTCACTCAACCATTGTTCCGAATTAAACCTATATGCCTTATGCGTCCCATGTAGGTGAATCCATCTGTATATTTCACCATCCCTTCGCTTCACAAATCGCAACAATGCATGAGTGATTTGAGTTTTGCACTTGGAAGAGAACTGACTATCAAATAATTATACCGATGAATTCGCCTACATGCGGATGCAGGGTGCATTGAGAAATGGGAAGAGGTTCGGTAACCCCCCGTTCTTAACCGCATATTTTAAAACGATGAGTTACCTACTTTTATCAAAGCGACTGTAACGAACTAATACTGGTTCATAAATGTTGAGTCTGAGTCAGAGCCAGAGCCTGAGCCAGAGCCAGAGCCAGAGCCTGAGTCAGATCCTGAGACAGAACCTGAGTCAGAGCTAGAGCCTGAGACTGAGCCTGAGCCTGAGCCTGAGCCTGAGCCTGAGCCTGAGCCTGAGTCAGAGCCAGAGCCAGAACCTGAGCCAGAGCCTGAGCCTCAGCCAGAACCTGAGCCAGAGCCAGAACCAGAGCAGGAGTCAGAGCCTGAGACAGAGGCAGAGCCTGTGCCAGAGCCAGAGCCGCTCTTTCGAAAAGGCCCTTAGGAGGTGGGATGGAGGGGGAGCGGCCGTTGCCGTCAAGGTTGCCCAGCATCCAGCGGAGACAGCAGCTTTCGCGCACCGTCGGGGCAAGTGCGTGCCATCCCCGTGCCCCTCCTACTGCGCTGGCCTCCTCTTCGCTCCTCCGTAACGACCGGCTGGACTTATCAGCGGGGAGGCTGGCGCTAATCTGATGCCATTTACGTCTCGCGCGAATCGCACCAGGATATACGGTGCGCGCTCCAGTCTGGTATGCGTTCGTGGCTCACCGATAGGGTCGTGCCGAAAACGGACGGCTTAAAGAGAGGACGAGGACGCAGTGGAATGACGTTGTTTCATTCGGTCGGGGATGCTCGTTATATATTCCAGACACGACGTGGGGGTCGTAGCGAGGTGTACCGGATAGGATTTGTATGATGAGGCGGCGGGACTCGTCTCTACTCAAGGCATTCTGAGCGGCATTCACGCGCACCGTTTGGCATGCACAACAAACCGAATGAAAGGGCTTAAAGCTCCAAGGTGTGGTTGAGGCGTGGGCAATTAATGGTTATGTTCGTTTCAGATCAGAGCAGAATCTGATCAGGTTCGAAATCCGCCACATCAGGCCAAATCCCTCTTGAAGTACTTTCTCCTCAGTCGACACGTTTCATTTACGATAGTAACCACCAAGCACCCAACACATCAACCAACGAACTCCTCATCATTCAATCAATTCAGCATCCAGTCATATTACGACGCAACCGACCACGATCCACACGTCGACCAATCACCTCACTCCACTCATCATAATAGACCTTCACCTCACCTCCGTGTAGCTCTGTTCCTCCTTTTAAAGCAAGTAAAAGTTCCCTCTCGACAGACCAGTAAATGGCTGCCGTCACCTTGGCATACCCCGTCCACTCATGGACCCCCTCCCTCACCCACACACACTGACGAATCGCCACCAATGATGAAGGCCCGAATTCGTAATGCATCGAATAAAGTAATCACTTCGCTACCCTGTCCTCCTTTTCAGAACGTCAATTCATCCACATGTGTATTCGAGATTACGTTTACGCTTTGCTCTCGTTCAAGTCATATTTTACACTGTGGTCTGTTTATCTCTATGCTTTGCTGACTTCCTCTTTCTCCCTCCTGTTCCTTCTCTTTTTCTCTCCCCTCTCTCTCCTTCCCTTCTCTCTCCTCTCCCCTCTGATTTCCTCTCCCTCTCGCTCTTTTTCTCCTTCCCGTCTCCCTCTTTCCCCCTCTCAATATCTCCCCTCTCCACCTCTCTATCCACCCCTCTTTCCCATCTCTTTCACCTCTCTCCCGCTCTCTACCCTACTCGCTCCACACTCTCTCTCCATCCTCTCTATTCCTCTCCTTTTCCCCCATCTCTCTATTTCCCTCTATCCCTTTCCCCTCTTCCTCCACCACCTCCCCTCCGTTTTCCCATCTCTCTTTCTCTCCCTTTCTCTCCTCTCCTCTCCTGTCTCTCCCCACTCCACCTCTCACTCTCTCCACTCTATCCCTCTACATCACTCTCTCTCCTTTCCAGAATGTTGTGACAGTCCGTAATTACCCTTATGAGAGTTAGTAATTCTGAGGCAGACGAAACACGTCCCTAGCTCACACTCCTGAGGCACTACCACTGACGCCATTACTTCCCCACTGCTATGCCAAACAACACGATTAATGGTTCGCAAATTGTCGTACAGTTTTAAGCAGCGGTTTCTTCGTGATTCCCCAAGAGAAATTAGGGAGAAAAACCTACGCACTATTATACGGTCCAAAAAAGTGTTTTTTTTATATGCCTCCTAAGACGACCGCGAGGTCGTTCGTGGATAGTTTAAAATTGATCTTACGGATCTCAAAAGCTGATCACCAGATTGTTTCCATCTTTTCTTTCAAATCCTAACCACATCATGATGTCCGACGTAACCTGACGCTCGATAGATGTCAGAGCGACCATCACGTAATAGAGACAAAAATAGAGCGGTCCGGAAATTTAAGAGATTTGGCTTGGCAGACCTTCGCTTGGAAAATTCACAAAAGAGGGTTACGAGTCTTAAACCATGAGGCCTGCTCTAAGTCGGAGGCAAGAATTGATAAGAAAAGCAAACAATAATAACAGCAGTGAAATGCTACACTTTTCAATCAAACAAAGTAAAGGAAAAATGACCGATTTTGTTTAAAGGCGCCCTATACAACATTTGTAAAAGTCACAAGATTGCCTCAGTTTGTGTGTTAAACCATTAAACATTCCAAAAAAGCAATACTGCGAAGGTTTTAGATCAAATGGTAATCTGAGAAAGAGGAAAAATGGCAGAAAACCGTCACGGTTTTTGCACCGTTCTGTAGTGCAAGAAATAGTTTATTACTCGCGAGTACTAAACTATTTGTCGATGTTGGAGTGAAGATTTCACGAAAAGTACAGCATCCCAGACCGTAATATTTCAACATAAGGATTATATCATGACCATCTAAAAACTGTCTAAATTAGAAGGAAATCTGTGCACATCGATGTTTTCCGATCTTCACAAAATTGTATTGAGCCTTTAACAAAATGACAACAAATAATGCCAAAGAAGAAGGATCCCAAAACTATGGCTCAACGTACCGGCGCTCTCACCAACTAAGCAAAAATGTCAGATTGTTCAAACAAATACAATGAATAAATAAAGAGAAAACTGATTTTTGAAGAAAACAAAAAAAAAGGCAAATAAAACTTTGACTTCGACCGAAACTCGATCCCGAGATCTCTAGTTTTGTGTACCTGCGCACTAGCCATCTAAGCTATGAAGCCCTTAAATATAATTATGGAGACGTTTCCAAATTAAACCATTGGACCATTCATATACCGTCTATCTTTAGGGATTACGCCTCGCTTCCATTCAGATGCTAACAATTGCAACCTATTGCTCTTAACTTGACTACAGCAGCCGGAGGATCATTCGTGGATGCAGTTTCATTTTTGTCACTATATATTATACACTACATCACATTATCTCGTTCTTTCTCTCTTCCTCCCGCACCTACCCCCACGGGCTTTGCGTAATGACCCCCTTACCCATACCCAGATCCCCTATTCCCAACCGCCACCCCAACACAACCGCCAACCCCCAACACCCACCCACACCCCAACCCCTCCCCCCCCAAAAAAAAAATAAAATCACACGAATAAGTAGAAATACGTGAACAAATAAACCAAATCACGTCAATATACCCGTAGCTTTACAGCTGACTGTCAAATTTGCGGAAGCCGCCTATCAAGACGGTCGATTACCTCACTCCTGATAGAAATCTCCGGGGACCACTAATGCACACCTCTGAATGGTATAATTTTGGAAGGCGCCGAGGTCAAGGAACACATTCGATTTTCTTTTTCTTTCTTTTTTCTTTCTTTTTTTTGGCGGAGGGGGGGGGGGGTGCAATCTCGGCCTGTAATTAAGTTGTCCCATCCCCAATCAGAGCGGCTTATAAATCGAGCCTGACACCGCGCTGCCTTTTTGTCCATAGTTATGAGCGCAATCTCGGCGGCACTGCCTCCTCTGGTGGAATGCGATATGGGTCCCGGATTCCTCGTTTCGCGGGACTCTCTGATAAAGAGCCGCCCCACGGTGGCCAGAGTAATGACTCGCCGTGCGATCATTAGAATACGACCATCTGCTGCCATTGTCGTCACGACGAGAGCAGGGGGAGAGAGAGAGGGAAGGGGAGAGAAAGGGGAGAAATGGAGAAAAGGACAGAGACACAGAGGGATGGAGAGAGTCAGAGAGAGAAAAAGAGAGGGAAGGCAGAGAGACAGGGATAGAGTGATAGAAACAGAGAGATAGAGACAGAGAGATAGCGACAGAGTGACAGAGACAGAGAGATGGTGACATAGAGACAGAGACAGAGACAGAGAGACAGAGTCAGAGAGACAGAGACAGAGAGACAGACAGGTAGACAAACAGAGACAGACAGACATAGATAGACAGACAGAGACAGATAGAGACATAGAGAAAACGACGGAGAGACAGAGACAGAGAGACAAAGACATAGAGACAGAGACAGAGAGACAGGGACAGAGAGACAGAGACAGAGAGACAGGGACAGAGAGACAGGGACAGAGAGACAGGGACAGAGAGACAGGGACAGAGAGACAGAGACAGAGAGACAGAGACAGAGAGACAGGGACAGAGAGACAGGGACATAGAGACAAAGACATAGAGACAGGGACAGAGAGACAGGGACAGAGAGACAAAGACATAGACACAGAGACAGAGAGACAGGGACAGAGAGACAGAGACAGAGACAGGCATAGACATAGAGAAAACGACGGAGAGACAGAGACAGAGAGACAAAGACATAGAGACAGAGATAAATAGAGACGGGGATAGATAGACTGAGACAGAGTGGCAGAGAGAGAAAGACACACAGAGAGAAACACAGAGAGACAGAGAGACAGATACGGAGAGACACAGAGACATAGAGGCAGACGCATAGAATAAGAACCCAAAGAGAGATGCGAGAGGAGAAAAGGGCAAAATACCTCGAGATTTAGAGACAAAATAATATAGACAGGAAGAGAGTGAGATAGGTAGAAATATACAAAATCAGAGAGACACAGGAGAAAGGCACGCATAGAGAGGTAGAGATAAAATATAGAGATAGAGAGATTGCTGGGCAGAGAGACAAGGAGACGAGACACAGTGAGGAAGAGGATGAAAGAGACAGACGGGGAGACGAATAAACAGAGAGACAGATACACCGGGTGACAGACGAAGGGAAGGGCAAAAAAGACCCTGAGACAAAATATGACGGAGAGACAGAGAGACACAGACAGTGATAGGAGACACAGTATGAACATCTCTCTCCGGTCTGACCTCTCGCCGCGGCCACGTCAAGGTTATCCACGGCTTAACGACGCAATCACCGCCCGGCAGAGCGATCAAGCCTTCCGAATGCTTCGTGGGGATTTAATCGCCTTGCCCGAACCGGCGATCGGGCGGGTCTAGAATCCCCTAAGAATGCCGTGTATTTATCTTCCGGCGGTACGGCGTGGCTCAGCTGCCCGGCAATCTGTCGGCACCTGTGATCTCCGGGGGGCAGGGCTGCTGAGCGCCTTCCGACGACGAGCCCGGAATGACGGGACAGCGGGCGAGATGCCCTCCCGTTGCCCTCCCGGGGGTGAACAGGGGCTGGGAGGGGGGGGGGCGTGGGTGGAGGACGCCGGTGTTTCTAGAGCCGCGCCAGCAGTCAATCGATTATTAGCTACGGTGATGTATCGCTTTGATTTCATGAGTGTCAGCCCTGGTGAGGAGCGCCCCCCTCGCCTGCCACAAATGGAGATATACGTATAGGCAATCCATGGGCATCAACAGGGGGGGGGGGGGACGGGGAGGGGCACATGTCCCCACACCCTCACAAGTGTGTCAGTGGGTGATCAGAATATCATCTGCCCATCACTTTTGGCGATCATAATATGACATTACCTGTTGTTACCCTGTTGAAATACTCTTTGAATCATACACAATAAAGTTGCACCAAATGGCATGATTATAAGCACAAACCGAATGGCATGATTATAAGCACTAACATGCAAACTCCCGCACCCTTGCCACACGACCTCGTTCACCTCGTTCCCTCACAAGTGGTACCCCCTAACTTTTTAAAATGGGTTGGCGTCCCTGAGGCTATGAAAAGACAATCTACGAAGCCTTGCGTGTTGTGCTTCACCGTCATGGACGTGCGTAACAAGGGCCCCGAACGCCCACTATTCCAAGTGAAGATGGTCGACGCGGTGCCCTCCCGATCTCCCGCACGCGACTATCAATTCCACCTTTCGTCGCCTCTATCACGGGTAAATGAGGCGTACCACTGAGGGCACGTGTTCTTCGTCGTTGATTCGTTGGGTTTAGTCCCCGCCAGTTTCGCACCGTTCAAAATGCGCCTTGCAACCGCACCACAACTCTTACATCATTTCTAGAAGTGAGTCTCTAGGTCTCTATCTTTTTAATCACAATTTGTTTTCATATACAAGAAAAGGTGTTAAAAAGGCAAAACCTGGCCCGGTGGCGTCACTACCGACCCGTCGTATCACGCTTATATATTCCTATTATACAGAGATTACCGACAACTTGAGATTTGGGCGCCATTTTGTTTCCATCGTTCGGTACGGCGTGGGGTTTGCAATACAACTTAAATGTTGCAGATCATGTTTGATTTCAACAATTATTTCACTAAAGCAGATCACCTGTCGGTGGCAATTGACGCGAACCCCACGCTGTACCGACCAACGGAAACAAAATGGCGTCCAAAAATAAAGTTGTCGGTACTCTCTGTATATAGGGACTCTTATCACGCCCAAATGCCGCCTTGGTTTTCAATAACTTACAAGAGAGTTCCAGCTCCGTCCTCAACACACACGTACACACGGATACCACCCATCGATGACCTTCAAATGCCCGCACCGACCGTCTCTGTTTAGATAAGCGTGTCTATTTACACGGCAGCATTGCCGACAGTCATACACCTCCACGGCGTGTGCGCACAGCGATACTATCGTTTCTTCATTTGGGGGAATGCTCGCGCCATTTATCTTTCGGGCTTCACAGCGGAAGAGCGCACTCGAAAGAGCGCTATATGCCCGCACACGTGCCCCGGGGTATGAGAGTGATAACCTCGATATGTTTACGCGCGACGCCAATATGGCATGGCCAACACTGACACTGATGGCGGTCGAGGTGCCGTGTTAGTAATTCCACGCGTTGACCGACACGACCCATTGAAATACTAACGCGTCCCATGTTCTTTTTTCAATAATCTGTATATACACTAATGCTGAGTGGTTACAAGAACAAGGAGTAAACTATCAGGAGAAAGGAAAACACAGAAAACCATTGCATGACACGATCGGAATCGTTAGCAGATGAGGAAGAGAGATAGAGAGGTGAAGAAAGAGATAGAGAGTTGGAGAGACTTATAAGATAGAGAGGAGCGGAGAGAAACAAAGAGGTGGACAGAGAGAAGGGAGTGAAAGAGATATATAGAGAATGGTAGAGAAATAGAGAGAGAGAGAGAGAGAAAAAAGAGAGAGAGAGAGGAGGTGCATGAAGGGAGAAAGAAAGAGAGAGGTAATATAAAATATATGTTGTCAAAGAAAACAAGCTGCATTCATTATGGTGTGATCCCCGAGCTGCTGTAGCCGGGTTTACATAAATTGGTTGTAAGCATCTGAATGAAAGCGGGCCGTGAAGGCTGGAAAGAAAAGGTCAGCTAATGGTAGAATGTTTCTGACTTGCGCTCCCTGCCACGGCAAAGACTAGTTGACTTTAAGGGGACGGCAGGCAACGTTTGAAAGGTTGAACTTGGGAAGGTCACCTCCTACGGCCCTGATTGCTCAGTTATGGTAAGAGATTTAAATGTATATCATGTATTTAAATACACCATGATCTAACATGAATGGGTGCAAATATGCCTCCTTGTTTTCAGAGGCAACGGCGAGTTATAGTTTATTTCTTTTCCACAGCATCAACCAACAAAGCACATATCACAGAATGTACATCACAAAGAATGAATAGGCAAAATTAATAGGGAAAGGACTGGCACATTAAGTGATAACTTAATATAAATAAACTTGAATGTGATACTGCAGAGGAACCGATCAAGAAGCACAGCTTTTAAGAGTTGGGCCCCATTGCAACACTTGCACTGAGCCGGAAAAGGAATGCTCATGCTAATTTAGACCGTAAACGGCAGGGAGAGGGCTCAATGCAAGTGAAGCAATCAGTCAATAGTTTTCAACGTGCCTTTGATAGGTCAGAAAGGTAAGATATGTAACTATCGTATGCAGTATCCCAGTACAGCCTGGGTCAGCAGAGAGGTGTGATAATGTATTTATTTAGACGTTGCCTGGCCAAAAGAAAAACAAAATGGACGATATATGTTTTCCCGTTTCTTCTGAAAGGTCAACTGAAGTGCAAAAACTAGAAAATCATAATATGTTCATTGGTACATTATTATAATCACAGATCAAACATAACTTTTGTGTTTTAGGCTTATTAGAAGCCTTTTGTAATTAATTAAAATTGTGCTCGTAGTTATTGAGGGCGCTGTTCTTTACGTCACGGGATGAACGCAGATATGTTTTTCTCTCCCCGCGAAGGCCATATGCACTTACATAGTCGGAGAGGTTCCCTGACGCGTTCAGTAGGTAATGCACGTTATTTGAGCGCGGCACAAGTCTTTTTCTCGGCGAAAAAAAAACCCCAGACAAATTTGTTGGCCGAGACGTCTTTCGACAAGCTTTTTCTTCGGAATCTGATGAATTCTCAGTCGATAACAAGGATAGAGATCCTGAAAATAGTTTTCCTATGGCCACAGTCGGGAACACGTTGCTAAACCATACACGTATGAGCCCGGATGGTCTCCGTGAAAAGAAGCTTCGAAGGACACTGCACTGCACGATTTGACGGGTCGGATTATTTCGGTCGTGTCAGCGTGATTTTTGACGTCTAAATGCGGCTTATTCTAGGATCGTCAGGGAAAAAATACATGTTTATTCCACTGATTCCACTGCTGCAATCCGGGTTTGTAGATATTTACTCCGGAAATCGGTTCTCTAGCTTGAAAAACGTGCACTGACTGTTGGTATTCACCAACGTACACTACAATAGTTCCCCGACAAGAGTAATGGACCGAGTCTTCATCCGCTGACGTCACCAAAGACGACCTCCATTTTGGCGTGGCTGCTCCCCCTTCTAAACTTAAATTATTTGTTTACACTCTTTCCCATAGTTTAAAAATTCGAAAAAAATGCATGGATGTATTTTACTGACACCATATAGTATTATTTTAAATAATACAAAAACGAATTCCAAAATGCATTGCAGTTGACATTTTACGTCTGTCGCCATTCCGGGATTTTTTGTGTGCGTCGTTGTAACTCACACTTCCCGTAGACGGATCGGAACGGCTCTCCGCTCCTCTCGTTCTCGTCAAAGGAAACGAAGGGAAAGAAATGCAAGGGACGGGACGGCGGAAAACCAAGCCCATTATTCAGCGACGAGCGACTGGCTTCAAACCGAGGACGTGTGTATGCTGGGAGGTGGTAAGCCAGCGCGGTTTGGTGGAACACGGGGCGGAGTCCGTCAGTACCAGGCAATTAAGACGAGATACGGAATGGGAAAAAGTACAACGAGTAAGAAGGGTAGATCTCGTGCAAGAAGAGCGCTGGCAGATTGATCCTGTGGGCCGGACGAGTCTATGTGCTCAGTAGTGTTATTTTGCAATTGTATGGTGCATACGGAGGAGGAGGCGGATGAGGAGGAGGAGAAGGAGGAGGAGGGGGAGGAGGAAGAAGAAGAAGAAGGGGAGGAGCTAGGAGTAGGAGGAGGAGGAGGAGGAAGAAGAAGAGGGGAGGAGGAGGAAGAGGGGAGGAGTAGGAGGAGGAGAAGAAGGGATGCGGGGGATAAGGAGGATGAGGAGAACGAGGAGGAGGAGGAGAGAAGGAAATATGAAACACACTTCATTTAATCATGAGAAAGTGGTCGTGCGCGCAGAGGTGGCTTGGCCAACGTGCACCCACGCACTGGGCACTTGTGTGACATCGCTTTGGCTTCGTGTTCATTCTTCCTTGACCTGACGTCATTCACTTATGTCTCCTGCCCCAGCCACGTGTAATCAAGCTCTTGAACTTCTCCATCGGAGATTGGGGCCGGTATTTCCGATGACAATGAATCGTGCAGAAACTCTATTGGGCAGGGATATCCACTCATGAATCAGCTGTTGCCGAGGCTTCTAATTGGCCGAATCACACCCACATTTACGGAAACAAATAGGACTCGATGGCACACGAAATTAGATAAGCAACGATGAGAGGGGTAGATGGGCGAGGTAAGGAATTGACAACACAGCGGAATAGATAACTACAAACAAGAATCGCGTCACGGTACATTGGTTATTCGATGGGACTCTCTGAGTCAGCTGATGCATGTAAGTGGGTAAGACGTTTGCACTAGAAAAATTCTGGGTCTGGAATCCCGCTTGAGCTGCCTCGACATTGTCATAAGAATGTCAGGCAAAGCACTGAATATGTAGCGCTATACGTCTAGCAGACCAACCCGAATTGATTTATGGTAAAGGAATCCAGTCATATTAACTTTCGAGAACAGGACTGAGAAATAACTAGGTGGGAATCATTATGTGGTTGCTAAACATAATGACAGGAAATTTGCTTCGTTGGAGATTCCAGGAACCCATGGCATGCTTGTTGATATACGAATGTAAACAAGTTGGTGCAACCTTTTACCGCAATTCGATTATCATTACCATAATGCTTGTCAAAAGATCAGTCAACGCTCCCGATTACCATCGGATGTCGTCTTGTATAACACGTTGCTGTTGCGTCCTTGGTTTACTGGTTATCTACTAACCAAGGCTTATTACGTTTACCAGCTAACCGAAGTTAAAGGTATAGGGTACACCATTTGCGAAGGTCAAAGAATCGCTTCCATACCTTGACAAGCTCACCGTATGCATACAATAACACACCTGCGTCAGTGTTGGCGTAATTCGTCAACCATGACATGCGAAAAACCGAGGAGACAGAGTCCTTGTAAAAGGAACTCTTCAGTATTCCAACGATCGCTCCACGGAGCGTTCGTTGCAAATTCAATAAATCATCTTTTCTCGAAAACGGCAGATATTCGGGAGCTAAAATTGCAGGGAATGTCTGATATATAGAATTACATACACGATGAGTAAGTAATTTGCTCAAATTTGGAACGTCCGGAAATTGTGTAGAACAAAGAGCTATCAGAACAGCTTCTTCCCACGGTCTGTATCTCCCTGGACTTCCCTTCGTTGTCCATGTTTCTCATTCTCTTTATGAACTTGTCAATTCATATCACCAGATGAAGGGGGCTGTAAATTGCTTGTAGTACAGCGATTTAGTTTGAATTACAGACCAGAAGAAAACCCTTGTTATACTGAATAAAATACATACACATTTTGGTTGTAAAAACGAGCAATCATTGAGAAAAAAATTACGCTGATTAAAAGAGCAATGAAAAGCTGCCTTGGGCTCAAAACAATCTGTGGTAAAACAATATGGTAATGAAAGGTATGACCTTGAGTGGCTTTACATCCTTGCCAATCTGCGTGAATAATTTTAAGCGTAATTTTCCTGTAAGGCTATTTCTACCGTGACTGATTATAGTATTTTCTTCTTAGCGATGGAAAGAAAATTTGGAACAGAGCTTTCTGACAAGAAACTTAACTCACCACAGCCCTCACATAATCGGGACAGCGCCGACTGTCAATAGGGGTAGGGCACATCGGACCATACGGAGACAATGCCTACAGACAAAAAGCCTGTAGCAACAATCGGGGGCAAACGATTGGCAAACGATTGGAACCAAAACACGCATGGAATAATTCGAAGGTGGTCAGCGAACGTAACGGGGTCTCAGCACACAGCTATACCTCAGATAGGAAAGATATTGCATTCCCGAGGTATCTGTCAGTCTATGTGTCATCTTCTTTCCCCGGGCCTCTGAGGAAATATTTTGACAAGGGTCCCCGAGGTAGGCAGGCTGATGGTTCGCATGATTGAAAACATTCGGTGCTCCTCTTTCATGAGAAACAATAACACGATTTTGCAATACCACCATCATGAGAATAACTGTCATTCATTTATTAATTTACTCGGGCTTGTTTAACAGGATGGAGGAGAAAACTTGGTGGCTCCTACGTCTCAATGTTATTCCGTATTGCGAGGCAGAGAGAGGCAGGCAGGCAGGCAGGCTGACAGGGCAGGGCAGGGCAGGGCAGGCAGGCAGGCAAGCAGGCAGGGCAGGCAGGCAGGGCAGGCAGGCAGGCAGGCAGGCTGGCAGGGCAGGGCAGGGCAGGCAGGCAGGCAAGCAGGCAGGCAGGCAGGAAGGAAGGCAGACAGACAGGCAGGTATGCACATAGGCATACCGGCAGGCAGGCAGGCAGGCAGGCAGGCGGGCCGGCGGGCGGACGTTCGGGCGGGCGAGTGGTCAGGCAGGCAGACAGGAAGGCAGGCAGGCAGACAGACGGAGAGGAAAACAAAACAACCAAGACTGGGGCAAACAGACGGTCATGTAAACAGACAGAGCAACGAAACAGTAATGCAAACACAGACAGAAAAGCAGACAAACAGACTGACTGAGAGAGACACACAGCGGAAGAAGGCATCGCAGAAAAAAACCCCAGACATTTGTGACTGGGGAGTTAGTGAAGAAAAATACTAGGAAGCAAATTCAATTTGGATGGAAGTGGTTTACGGCAGCTCAGCGGTTGCTGGCACTGTATACTTGGATTGGTAGATTCCGTCTCCGACGCTCGGCCCCAAATTGAATTGTCAGAGGCGGGGAGGGGGGGGGGGAGAGTGAAGAAACCAAACACAACACGCTGGGCCGACACTCTGCGCCCTACCCGGACGTTCAACCCGCAACCACATCGGGACACGACTCGAGACAAGACTAAGAGCCTTGGACTATAGCATGTGCGTGTACACCGAGACTGAGCGCTAACCCCCTGAGCCAAGTGCAACCGATCATAATGAAAGTCACTGTTATAACCAACATAAATAAGCCATCTTTCCATAAGTACTGGTATAAGACTGAGAGTCGGGGCCGTTTCTGGGAGGTGCAATAACCACGGACAGGTGGTCGCCACTGAACTTAGCCCTCTGTGGCGCTGTTCGAGTTGTCGGCTTCAATTTATAGTTGGGTTCTCTCAATTTTCCCGAGCATGGGGCTGTATCCACGCGAGAGATGAAACCCTGCGATCGCTATCGTCCTCCGCTGCGAATGGATATACGCGAGCCGATTCCCATTTATTAATATCGGGGATCTGCGGAGAGAGCGGCGAGGGGTCGAGAAGGGGCAAGCGGAGAGTCCCTCACTGACCTCATCCGGATCATGTCATATCATAATAGACGCTATACTGGAATCTCTTTTTTTTCACCGGCTGGGCTGTGGACTCCGAAGCGCCGGATAACAATCTATCAACGCCCTGGGGTATTTTCAAGAGGATTAAAGTCCTGCCTTTTTTTTGTCCGGCAGACTATAAGAAGCGTGCAGTGGCTCTGTTTCCACCTCGGGCGGTGAACCATCGCCTCTTGTAGGAAGGATTAGAAAAACAGGTCTTCTGATCACAGGAAAGCGTGTTATAGACGCCGGGACGGTCTCTGTCTGACTTCACAGTATACACGCTGTGCTGAGCGCTCTGCCTGCCTGTGAAAGCAAGTCGTGCCATTTCGGTCGTGCCATTTTCACAAGATATGCGAGGACTCGTCAAAATACCGCTTCGGTATAGCCACTAATATGACAATGACAGCGTCAGTTTCTTCTATTTCTATCTCATCTTTTTCAGTATGATGTTCCATTCTTAACCATTTAGATCGACCATCCCCAGAAAGAGCGCTGGTAAACAAAACTGGAGGTCTCCGGTTCAATTCCTGCTACAATCCAAGCTTTTTTTGCCACTTTCCAAAGTACACGTATTGAACTAATTATGTATGGTGTTGAATCACAGCGTTTATTTCGTACGCAGAAATCGGGACTTGAAGGCCATGCTTGTTATAGCCGAATGTTCAGTATGTCGGCGTTTGTTATAGCGACAGTAAACTGTATGGTTAAATAATTCCCAGCCATTTTTCCCTTTATCCGATTGACTTAATTAATATCATCATAATTTTCCTGTTATCATCTTCGACGCTCTTTCTATAATATATGGCAATCTGGAAATGTTGAGTGTAATGAATACATGAACTGTAAGACTCTCGGTTCAGATAGAGCAAGTGCATTGCAAAGGCTTTCAGCGGCTTCAAATTAGATCCACAGTGACCGTACTTTATGCCTAGCACGTTCTTCAATCATATGCCTTACATTATACAGCATTGTAGACGTATTTCAAAGTGTCTATATAGCGACGAAGATGCCCTACGCATTCTTGGGTAGAAATTTCACAGCGATTATGCTTTAAGCATCGCATGTTTGCCCATCTTAAGGTTAACAGGCTTTAACAGAAAGACCCGGCTAAGGGTTTTAGCATAATTCAGAAACTGGAGACGGGGAATGGATGGTTATCGCATTAAGAGGACACTATCACGCCGCACTGTATTTGCAGCTTAAATGCCTGTAATGAGGACGCGGAGAGGGTGCGGTTGCATAACGCTCGCCGGATGCTGATCCGACGATGAACGTTTCCCCTCCAGATGGGATAAGAAGTACGGGTGAAGAAGGGGAAAATAGGGGTCGGGTCAAAGTTAAAGTTGTGAGATCGCCGTATCGGTGCCAGTCATAATGTGCTATTGCATAATGTGCTATTACCAATAGAGACTCGAGAGAAGAAGAAGCTTAGTTTTCAATGCAAGCGGGATCTCTTGCTAAAGGCAAACTTATTCTGAAGTCATCGAAATTTGTGGTTCTCGTACCTTTCAAATACACCTCGTGGCATTTTTTGTCGGCAAATACGAGTTGTTGGTTGTTGGCATCTGGATGAAAGAAGTGGCGTGATACCTTGGGATATACGGCAGTTAATGATCGAATGCTTCTGACTGTCGCCCCCATTGCGGAAAGCCGACTATTTGGGTATTTGGGAAGGCCGCCTTCTATGGGCAGGATAGCTTTACAAGTGCAACAGCGCTTACACGCAGGACCAGAGGTACCAGGTTCAAGGCTCGGTCGAGCCCAAATTATCTCTTTCATCAATAGAAAATCTTAGAAGGATATACAAATATGTTGCAAATTGAGTATTGACTTAAAATGAAATGAAATGAAACACTTTAGATGGTCTCAACGGACCCTTCTCAAGGCCATAAATAATGCCTTTTATAGAAAGGTCGGAACGACAGGTCCTGTAAATTTTCGTTGGGAAAATGTCTCAAATAAGGAGGGCCAGACTTTTCGATCCTAGCAGGACCTTTCTCCAACGCAGAATGACAGGGACAAAACGAAAATGGATTATTGGGAGAGAAACAGAGACTCGGGTGACAGACAGAGGACATGAGAGATAGCTGGTGGTGTGAGATCGAATAGAAGGGCGTGGGGTTTGTGCAAGGATTAGGTGGTGGAAGGGGGAAACATCAAAGGGAAAGGGTGAAAGAGAGAAGTTTGGGAGTAAACACAATTTATGAGACTTGTAGGTTTTCATGAAGTGTAATTTCTCGACGTGTAATTTCTCTTTTCTCAGAATCCAATGCAGCCTCCATTGCCCCCGCCTTTCCCCGCCTTCATCCTTCTCTGAGCTAATCTCAACATCAGGATGCCTCTCCCCACCAAGTTACAATCCAGTAGTCTCCTGAATATGAACATAATAAACTGTTCGAAACGAGTTTTTCCTGTGTTTTTTTTTTAGAGCAACGCACCTATTCACACACACACACAAAAGAGAAATTGCACAGGTGTTATATCAATCATTATGCAAGGTGTTAATCATTCCCTCCTGGATGTTAAGGCCACTTAGTTGAATTCGCATCACGTGTCCCATCAGCATCTTCTCAGCATCACTAGTGATGTTTGACATGGCATATTGCTGTGAGTTACAGGTGAAAATGTAGTGCTATTTCGAGAGGCGAACCCCGCACCCCCCCCAAAAAAAAAAAAAAAAACGCTCGACATTATTGTCAAGAACCCCGAACCCGCTGACGATGATAGAATGAACACATGGCGGTCGTCGGTTACAGATCTCCGGAGCCAATTCCTTACGAAGGCGCCGCGATTCTTTCTAACAGTCGACGAGGAGAGGGGTATCAGTGTTCCAACGAGACCTGTTCATACATGGACTGAAAGCTTTTCAAACATATCCATTTGGCGGATTGCTCTTCGTGGTAAGGTCAAAGAGGGCCTCCAAGGGTCAAAATCGACGTCTTCGAGGGAGCATTACAGTTAAGTGTACTGGCTCTGCTACTAGAACCCACGTCCAGACCACTTCAGTTTGGAGCAAATTTCGTCGTCTGGAGTCTCCCGTCTAGGGACGGAAGCTTAGAAACTCACTTACGAAGACCGACAGCGATATTCCCCCCCCGCCATACCCAGATGTCTTCGAGGCGGCAGCGAGACCACACATTCGTTCCAAGTTGCGCCAGCTTTTTTTTTATAGAACGCGGTATGTGCTTTGTGGAACATCTGCTGTTTCATTCCTTTAAAAGAGTTAATATCTGTCTATTTTCTTCTTCTTTTCACAGGAACTTAATTAAAGTGTCTATGTTGGGCATTACAAAAAAAGTCCTTCCTTTTCTTCTTCGTCTTCTTGGTCTTCCTCTTCTTCTTCCCCTTCCCCTCCTTCTCCCCCTTCCCATTCAACTTCCCCTTTATCTTATTCCCCTTCGTCTTCTCCTTCCTCATCTTATTCTTCGTCTCCTTCTTCTTGCTCTTCCCCTTCCCCTACTTATATACTTCTTTATTTTCTTCTTCTCCTTTCTCTTCTCCTTCCTCCTGTTCTTCTTCTTCTTCTCCTGCCTCTTCTTCTTCCTCTTAGTCTTCCTCTTCTTCATCTTCTTCTTCTTCTTCATCATCTTCTTTTTCGTCTTCTTCTTCTTCTTCGTCTTCGTCTTCGTCTTCGTCTTCCTCTTCCTCTTCCTCTTCCTCTTCCT
Source organism: Luidia sarsii (assembly GCA_949987565.1). Classification (NCBI taxonomy): domain Eukaryota; kingdom Metazoa; phylum Echinodermata; class Asteroidea; order Paxillosida; family Luidiidae; genus Luidia; species Luidia sarsii. The sequence goes on along the minus strand of OX465102.1, from coordinate 22,702,288 downwards.
CTTTTTCTTCTTCCTCTTCTCCTTCCTCCTCTTCTTCTTCTTCTTCTTCTTCTTCATCTTCGTCTTCATCTTCTTCTTTTTCTTCTTCTTCATTTTCTTCGTCGTCTTCGTCTTCGTCTTCGTCTTCGTCTTCGTCTTCGTCTTCGTCTTCGTCTTCGTCTTCGTCTTCGTCTTCGTCTTCGTCTTCGTCTTCGTCTTCGTCTTCGTCTTCTTCTCCTTCTCCTTCTTCTTTCCTCCTTTCATCTCGTTTTCATCCTCTTTCTTTTCTTTTTCCTTCCTATTTCTGTTCATCTATATTTCTTAGGGTTTTTTTTCCATGCTCTCTCTTCGTTGTTTCTCCTGAACGGAGGGAATCAAATTTTGATGGCACGATAAATCTCCCAACCACCGCCGTCTCCCGCCAATTTCCCCGCTAGACTCGAATCAGCTTCCGTGGTATCCGATCAGGACTGATGAATCTAATCTATAGATTCCCCGGGCAGGAAACGGAGTCCTTCAATTCCGGAGCAAGAGCGAACAAAATCGGAAAAACTGATTCCCTGCTTTTTTGTTGTAGCAGTGTGGTGAGAGAAAGCGACACACACATTTTACTACGTGCACTGTCAGGTTTGATTTGAGCTCCAAATGTCATTCGACTTACGAAGGCAGTTTGGGATTTGTGTGTGCTGCGAATAATCGGTTTAGTAAGGACAAGAGTTCTGTGCACGCATCCCTCTAGGGTCAGGTTGGGCAGAAATTAGAACCAGAGGGATGCTGTCAGCGTATACGGGGTATAAAGGTTTCTTTTATTGCGTCTGAATTCGTAACGAAACAGATTGAAGCACTGTAGATTTAAAGTGATATACAAAAATGTTGCAAACTGCTTACTGACTAAAATTACCAAAATGCAAATCTTAAAATTTAGTGGGCCTGACGTTTAGATCCTAGCAGGACCTTTCTCATGTAGAGTTTGTAATGTTCAGTATGTTGGCAAGACCAAAAACACCCTCAAAAACGTATCTATGGCCATAGGTCTACAATCAAAACCGGCAAAATGTTGGGTATCACTTCAATCTCCCTGATCATTCGATATCAGATATAGGTGTACTGGGCATAGAATCCCTTGGTAACCGTAGTAATGCTGTCCGTCTAAGCCGTGAGAAAATGTGGATGAAGCGTCTTCGGACTATTCAACCACATGCTCTCAACATCCAGGAGGGTAATGACTAACACCATGCAGCTTTCTGGTAATCCTTCTTTTGTGTTCACTTCTTCACACTTCTCTCTTTGATCTTTTCCCCTCTTCTCACTAATCCCTACCCTACTCCTTGCCCTTTCCTTTGATCTCACCCTACCAGCTTTACTCTTTGTCCTTCGTTTCTCATCCGTGTCCTATTCACTCTCTTTCCCCTTCCTTCGTGTACATGTATCTGACTGTGTTGTCCTTGTCACTCTGCCTTTAAAAAAGGTCCTGCTAGGATCGAAACGTCAGGCCCACTAAATTTTAACATTGTAGATTTAGAAAAAAAAGACACATAGCCTCCAAGAAGGTAAAATTGCCAAACGCGAAATTAAAGATCCTCTTAGTTTTTGAATTTAACTTAAATCCATTCATATGCAAAGGCAGTCAAGAGTACATTTATGATCAACAGCTGTGAAGTTACTTAATCATATTGAATGATACGCGATTCTGAACAAAATACAGGTGTAGCGAAACCCTGTAGAATATGTTCTGAAAACGTGAATTGAAGTTCGAGGAATCCTATTTGTATTGGGCTATTTCGCTTCATTTGAACATTCGCTTGCAGATAGATGTTCATGTTCTGAATTTGATTGCATGGTTGATTTTAATCAAATATGCAAATTTTGTGGTATCATTGGCCAATGAACTATTCACAGTCAATATTTGATGCATTTATGCGTCATTTTAATAATTTCAACATAAACAATTAAAAAATGCTACTGTTAATCAGGATAAGGTTTCCATGATGAGAAATCATTCAGTTCTGATTTAATAGTATGTGTACAGTTAAATCTCAACTTCCCAGTAGGCCGTCACAACAAAAATCCATAACTTTTAAGGTCCAGATGTTTTCATTTTTTAATGCTTAATTATGGCTTTTAGTCATTATGCTTTTTATTGTTTCCAAACTTTAATTAGTTTCTCTCAGAAATAATTATACAGAAGCATGAAATCAGTGCGACATCAATTCCTGTGCATGATTCATAAAGAAATGAAAGCCACAGACTGGCTATTTTATATTGTAAATGATTTGCAATTGTAACGACCTGCGCATACTAACTGACATGTAACATCAGAGTGTAATGAGATACGGAGAAATTAAGTATCAATATGTGCGCAAGACCACAGGAAACAAAGTTATGGAGCGACGATCCAATTTTGTTAGCGTCGCGATGCAGTATCAAAAATATGGTGGGGTGTACTCCGAGACCCCATATTACAGATACAGGTGTAGTTTTAAAACCAAAACAAGTTCTCGTTTGAGAACAAGTTTGATACCGTCTAAAGTTGGCAATAACTTCCAATGGAAGATGAGTTAATTGCATGCCGGCATAAAATCAAAGGTTAAGTTTAGGGTACTTAAGTTTTTTTGTGAAGTTCATAAAACGAGGACGATGTGTCTTTATAGCCCAACCTCCTCTGACTCTGCGGTGATCTCTGTGCTTCTCATCACATTGATGGTCTGTCGCAATCCGGCACGAGATCGTGGGGCATCCTCAGGAGATAGATTCCTCACTAATGTGACTGGCATCGGGCGTCGCACGGCGGCGGGGAGTCGATCCGAACGCAGTACGCGCAGATTTGCGGCAGATATCACATACGGAGCCGGCCATGAAAAGTGGGAAAAATCTTCTGTGTTTAAAAATGCCTATACAAAACAGGTTAGGGGTTGATGTCAATTGCTTTTGACTTGTATTCAAACTTTCTTTACTTGCCGTGAAATAAAAGTGAAGGTTGTGTCGGCAAGCTGACCATGTTAGTCACGACTGTTTGTGCTTCAGCAGATTTTGGTGGTTAAGCCCCTGGCCTGAACGACAAACGCGTCCAGAGTATACAAACCGCGGAGACAGTGGGCAAGCGATGGGTGACGCACGTATAATACGCCAGTGCGTACGTATATACGTCTGGTTCCGCAGCGAGTGCCTGATGTCTCCGGAAGGCGCTCAACCGATCCGGCTCGCGTCTCCCTCCGGACGGCGCTCAGTGCCGGGGGTAGCATGGATCGCCTGTTAGCATGCAGGGTAATTGTACTTCAACAAAGAGGGTTTTCTCCACTCGACGCCTAATTAAACATAGTATGCTCAGGGTTTTGCCCCAACACCAAAAAAGCTGCCCGTATATAACAGGCAATCGGGCAATGCGCTTAGGACACAGAGTTTAATTACACTTCCAGTAGGGCAAACCCTTTCTCGATGTACAATCTCTTCCACGCAATACCTTATTATATGTACATTGAGCGATTGCTTTGTTTACCCTCTCGATTTTGTTTGAAGCCCTTTCATTTTCTGTTTAATTGCCGCACCGACCGTGCAGGACGCGTCGGTCCTGGTTGACGCGCAGTTGAATATTGGATTGCTTTCCGGTGTAGCATTGGAGTTGCAAAGTCACTCGATCCATCGTTCGCACTCTCCTATATCCCATGTCTGAGCCAGATAGTCCCCACCTTCCAACGCAGCATTTGTCGGCTAGAGTGTCTTCGATTTGCAAGCAACAGCGACAGAGGACTCTGTCTCTTTCCTTTCATAAATTGAGAGTCAGACAGGGGGACCTTGTCCTGTCACAGTTAATATTTCAGTTAGCTCGTTTTGATTTGGAGCGACAGTGTATTTGCAAAGCCATATCATCAATCGCTCGCACTCTCCCATCCCATCTCTGAGCCCCGTAGTCCCCTCCTTCCAACGCAGCATTTGTCGGCTGGGATGTATTTCATTTGAGAGCAACAGCGATCCAGGAGCGTATCTTGTTTTCCGTTCACAAATTGAGAGTCAGACAAGGGGGACCTTGTCCTGTCATAGTTAATATTTCAGTTAGCTCGTTTTGATTTGGAGCGACAGTGTATTTGCAAAGCCACACCATCAATCGTTCGCACTCTCCCATCCCATCTCTGAGCCAGATAATTCCCCCTTCCAACGCAAAAATTGTCGGCTAGGATGCCTTTGATTTGAGAGCAACAGCGATCCAGGACTTGATAGTCAGACAGCGGGACCTTGGCCTGTCATAGACAATAATACAGTTGCCTCGTTTTGATTTTTGGAGCCACATTCTTTTTTTTTTCATCTTTCGTATACTGATCGCGGACTCTGCGTGTGATTGCTCTATCTGTACCACGGTCTGTGTTCTAATTTTTGGGATACCAAGGGTTTTAGTGAGTTAGTCTCCCGCCTTTAAATTGGTTCAGCCGAACATATCCCATTCCGTCGTGACACCGACCGAAGAGAGAAGGACCCTGCAAGATCTTTGAATCTTTGTGAGGAAGCTGAGACCCAATTTCGGAGTTGTCTTTTATTAAAGCCTCAAGCAGTCTCTTCGTCATAACCTAAACGTTGGATTATATCTAGATTCATCGGTTCTTAGGAACACACAAAAAAAAAATAGATATAACATGGGTTATAGCATGAATTTTGCGTCAATGAGAATGCAATTCCCCTCGACGCATTTATGATGCAACGCGGTACCCGCCGCAATACATTATTCGAATCCACCACACGACCCCGACCAGCTCGGTGGTCCAGTGGTGAAGACCTATGCACTAGAAAGCATGAGTTGCGGGCTCGAATCCCGCCCGAGCTGCCAGACTTTGTTTTCATCTTGCTGGACCAAACTGTCCTCTTCTTCTTCGTATTTTCCTACTTCCTCTTCTCTTAATTCTCCTTGTCCTTCTCCTTGTCCTTCTCCTTCTTTCCTTCTCCTTCTCCTTCTCCTTCTACTCCAATTCTTCTTCTCCTCCTTCTCCTCCTTCTCCTCCTTCTCCTCCTTCTCCTCCTTCTCCTCCATCTCCGTCTCCGTCCCCTTCTCCTTCTCCGTCCCCTTCTCATCCAAACCTCCTCCCTCTTATCCTGCTTCTTCTCCTCATTCTCCTCCTCCATCCTGTTCTCCTCCTCTTCCTCCCCCTCTCCCTTCTCCCCCTTCACCCCCTCTCCTTCTCTTCTGTCATCTGCGATTATTTTTTTTAAGATGGGTTAAGTCTTGTGTACGTTGACTGTAATAGACGGTACATTAAGCCAAGCTTACTAAAATTGAGGCGTGTACTGAATAGGTGACTGAATGGTGGTCTTACATGTGAAATGTCAGCATCTTTGGAGAGGGTGTGTTGGGAGTGGCGTAGGGGCTGCGCAGCGAATGTTTTTAAGCCGTGGCGGTGTATTGGCGGGATTAGCTAACCCCCAGAGGGCGTTTTCGGGCGCTCTCTCACGACACGGGCCGGCAATGTGCGTCACACGAACTCCTCATCCCACCATGAAACATGAAGGGAAAAATCTCAAACGCCCACTGAGTAAAACACGAACCAGCGACAACATCTTCAAGACAGCCGTGGGGCTATCGTCATGTGTGTAAAGTCAGTCAGACAACCCCGTATCAGGTTTTATCAAAGCATCCCCCTCCCCCTTGCTGTCTCTCTTGGTATCCATGATCCTCCACTGAATCCCGATTTTCTCCCTCGGTCTGTTATCTCTCTCTGGATCTCTATCTTTCTGTCCTTCGCCACAAAAGGAAGAATAAAACAAAATGGCCTGACGTTTCGATCCTAGGAAGATTTTTGCCACGGGCAGAACATTTGCTTTTCGGTCGCTTATGTCAGTAAGCAGTTTGCAACATTTTTGCTTTACTGTTTTACTCTGTTTAATTTGTTTCCTCTCTATCGATGTATACCTGTCTATGTCTGTGTGTATGTCTCTGTGTGCCTTTGTCTGTCTTTGTGTTCCTTGTCTTTCTTTGTCTGCCTTGTCTGTCTTCGTCTGTCTTTGTTTGTCTTTACCTGTCTTTTCCGGTCTTTCTCTGTCTACCGCTGTCTTTATCTGTCTATGTATATGTTTTGTCTGTCTTTCTGTGTCTTCCTCTGTCTTCTAGTCTTCCTCTGTCTTTCTCTGTCTTTATCTGTCTTTCTCTGTCTTTCTCTGTCTTTCTCTGTCTTCATCTGTCTTTCTCTGTCTTCCTCTGTCTTTCTAAATAGATGTCTTTCTATGTCTTTCTATGTCTTTCTCTGTCTTCTTCTGTCTTTCTCTGTCTTTCTCTGTCTTTCTCTGTCTTTCTCTGTCTTCCTCTGTCTTTCTCTATCTTTCTCTGTCTTTCTCTGTCTTTCTCTGTCTTCCTCTGTCTTTCTCTGTCTTTCTGTGTTCTTCTCTGTCTTCCTCTGTCTTTCTCTGTCTTTCTCTGTCTTTCTATGTCTTTCTCTGTCTTCCTCTGTCTTCCTCTGTCTTTCTCTGTCTCTCTGTGTTCTTCTATGTCTTCCTCTGTCTTTTTCTGTCTTTCTCTGTCTTTCTATGTCTTCCTCTGTCTTTCTCTGTCTTCCTCTGTCTTCCTCTGTCTTCCTCTGTCTTCCTCTGTCTTCCTCTGTCTTCCTCTGTCTTCCTCTTTCTTTCTCTGTCTTTCTCTGTCTTTCTATGTCTTTCTATGTCTTTCTATGTCTTCCTCTGTCTTCCTCTGTCTTCTTCTGTCTTTCTCTGTCTTTCTCTGTCTTTCTCTGTCTTTCTCTGTCTTTCTCTGTCTTTTTCTGTCTTTTTCTGTCTTTCTCTGTCTTTCTCTGTCTTTCTCTGTCTTCCTCTGTCTTCCTCTGTCTTCCTCTGTCTTCCTCTGTCTTCCTCTGTCTTTCTCTGTCTGTCTCTGTCTTTCTCTGTCTTTCTCTGTCTTTCTCTGTCTTTCTCTGTCTTCCTCTGTCTTTCTCTGTCTTTCTCTGTCTTCCTCTGTCTTTCTCTGTCTTCCTCTGTCTTCCTCTGTCTTCCTCTGTCTTCCTCTGTCTTCCTCTGTCTTTCTCTGTCTGTCTCTGTCTGTCTCTGTCTTTCTCTGTCTTTCTCTGTCTTTCTCTGTCTTCCTCTGTCTTTCTCTGTCTTTCTCTGTCTTCCTCTGTCTTTCTCTGTCTTTCTCTGTCTTCCTCTGTCTTTCCCTGTCTTTCCCTGTCTTTCTCTGTCTTTCCCTGTCTTTCCCTGTCTTTCCCTGTCTTTCTCTGTCTTTCTCTGTCTTCCTCTGTGTTCTTCTCTGTCTTTCTCTGTCTTCATCTGTCTTTCTCTGTCTTTCTCTGTCTTTCTCTGTCTATCTCTCCTTTCTCTCCTCAAGCACGGACGCCATATCTGTCTGAAATCGATTCTAGACAACGACCAATCAAAGTGAAACCACATCCTAATCTTTTGACGTCCAATCTGCAAAATAATGTCCTTTCCTTATATTTTTCCTTCCCAAGCTCATAATCGACGACCTGCCGTTGGATTGCTCTAGGACACAGCATGATATTCTCTGTATTCCCAATGACGTACATTCCTTTTCGTGGTATTTTTTTCTCTTTCGTGGTTGCCAGGAAGTGTTGAGTACGACGGTCGTCTGCTGAATTATAAGGCCTTGTAATCGAACCCAATGAAAAAAAGGGGAAATAGAGAGAGAGAGACAGAGACAGGGAGAGAGAGAGATAGAAAGAGAGAGGTGGAGGAAGACAGATTGGTAGAGAGACAGACATACATGTAGGCCTACAACGGAAACGAGGGATACAATGAAATTCACATACCCATCAGGACTGAGACGGAAAGATAGGAAGAGAGAGCGAGTGGCAGATAGAGGGAGAGACAGACCGAGAGAGGAACTATAGAAGAAAACAAGAGAACGAGAGTCAAGGGGATATAGGAGAACAGACTGACAGAAAGACATACATACATACATACATACTTACATACATACATACATACATACATACATTACATACATACATACAAACATTGAAGAGAGACAGAATGAGACACCACTAAAAGAGTGGCGGAGAGAGGAAGAGACGGACAGGGAGACGGGGAGAGGCACAGAGAGGCAGACTGGGGACAACAATGGGAGAGAAAGAAAGGGAGAGGGTGAGGAGCGATGGAACGGTCTACAAGTGGACTTGTACGAGTGCCCGATTTAGCGCGGCCTGTAAAATAACCCACCCCGCTACAGCACCGAGCCGTCCGTCATGCTTTCGCCTCCGGTGGCTGACGGTGGGCGCTAATTGTCTCCGGTGAATTTTACGGGCCTTGCCTGGGGCGGGCTTTTAATTTACACCTCAAGTGTTTATGGGAGGCCGGCGCATATCGCCAGATTTTTTTTTTCTGAATCACTTAATTTCAGATTTCAGAGCAGCCCCGCAGTGAACGTAAAAGCAAAAGTCGATTTTCAATGTGCGGACGATTCACACGATTTCTTTATCTATCATTTTAGAACACGATGTGAATAAAAGTATGATTTTCAGGTGACTATAACCATGCTATAACATCCACTTGTTTTCGTGTTTAATCAACCCTCCGAGTTTGAATTAATTTTTCTTTATTCTTAGCAGTAGCGAAGTGAAGCCCCCCTCTGAACTATGTGGCGTCCTACTTATGAAGTTATGAAGTGCGTTTATGCATGGGGTCAGTAGGTCAGTTTACGTAAATTGTTTGCGTTGCTGTACACATCACTCTAAAAAAGAAGTGTAAAAATATGTTGGGTAATCGCGTTGGGTACGAAAATTGAGTACTTTTGTATCCAATGCTGGGTAATGGTGCGATTTTACGAGTACCCCTTGAAAGGTAAATTTGAAACTCTGGTGCAGGCACTCAAAATGATCGATGTTGAAGCAAGAAATGTGAATATAAACCCATTTCCCTCGCAACTTGGTCAAGTTGACGCATCAATGTAGTAAGCAATGAACGGAAATGAGCATATTGTGCAACCAATTGAGTCCCCTTGCCACAGGGCTAAAAAATAGAACCTTTGTTCTAATCGAGGGGTACATGTTTGATAATACTAAGGGTAACTAAGATGACGGGTACCAACAGCGGGTACCAACGGATACCAATTGCGGGTACCAACAGGCTTCCGGCTACTGCACTTAAACGGGCACCAGGGACTGCAGTGCTTTTCATTACGGACGTTAAGGGCACCGCCTAAAACCCGTAGTGCTATACGTTTGGTCATCCAAAACCGTTAGAAAAATGAAATAAATGGACACTTTTCCTCTGTTAGAGTAGATTTAGACGATAAAATAATGAAAATGTCAAATCAAATTTTGGCCGGACCAGGACTACTTCAGCCCGGGACCAATGGTTTTGCGTATAAGGCGCTTTTACAAGTTATCTCAACTGTTAAGATTTGATTTTGGGTCATTTAAAGACCCTAACATTGGTAAGATCACAGATGTACATGAAACTTATACAGTTTGAAGATGGTTATAGTAGAAACCTCTCACTGAAATATTTCTGCCTAAAATGTTGTATTTTGGGAGAAATGAATAAAAAAAATAGTTTACGTCTCACCGAGATCTAAACTATTTTTCGGAACAGTACGGCGTTGAATGCTGCATTTTCGCGAAAAAAATGAAGCGGTTTTCACGATTTTCTCGAGACTCGGTTGGCGGATTGAGCTGAAATGTTCACAGGTGTGATATTCCATGCATACGATGGATCATAAAACGTATGGATGCAATTGTTTGACCTCGTCCAATGTTGTATGTGGGCTTTAAGTCAAAAGCAGTTTATAACATGTTTATATATTAATCTAAGATATTATAGTTTGGTAAAAAAAAAGGCACATCAATCTGACTGGACCGGAACTTGCACCAGCTAGAGACCGATCTTGTTTTGCATACCAGCGCTCTTGACAATTCAGACTATAGTCATCTAGTCTTTGCTGAGGTGGGGTGCCAGCCAGAAGCAATTCAACCATTAACTGCTGTACATCTCCAGGAATCACACCCCGCTTTCATTCAGATGCTAACAACCAATTGTTGTAAACCTGGCTATAGCAGCTCGGGGATCACACAAAGTGGATGCAGCTTTGATTCAATCTAAGTTAAACAAATCACAAAACAAACACAAAAACAAAATCCTAAGCTGCCTGTACTGTGAACTCATGCATAATTTCTCTAGTTGATATTATTTTGGGAAGGCAAACATCAAGCTAAAGACTGGTTATAGCTCACCGGTTTTAGAGCGCTGGCGCTCAAGTCCCGATACAGTCAACGCATTCTTTGTTTTTTTTTTCCTTCAAAATTTACCACCGTGGAGAATGCCGGTCCAATGTTTTATCATAATATCAATATTTGTATGAATCAATTGGTAGGGGGAATTTCTTTGCGTGGTATCAATGGCAATATAAGCGTATACAGAGTCTAAATCGAATGCATCTATGTACAAGGCCTATCGGTTGGATGTACATCGGTTGAGTGATCAGAGGGTTGTCGTACGTTGTCGTATAACTCCGATCTTTTACCATCTGAGTTATATAGCCCTTAGATGGTGGCCTATTAGTCAACTAGTCAATTAGTCAATCTTTGCCAGGATGGGGACGCCAGTCACAAACATTCAACCATTAACTGCCACTGATCTCCGGTGATCACTCCACAGCTTTCATTCACATTCAAGTGCTGTAAACCTGGCTGCAGAATCTCGTGGATCACACAAATTGCATATTGTTTTAGTATTGTCATTTATTCAACGCTGAGACCAGCATGGAGAATATGCTTTAGATCGGGATCCGAACAATCAAATTAAGAATCGATCAATGGAAAGAACTGAGCGATCCACTGCACAAACATACGGTGATTTTCGAAGCAACACATGACCGCGTCAAAGCTTCGCTGGAGCTCGTGCGCATTAACACTGAACACCAACGCGGCGGATGTAAACTGATATCAGTCCGCGTTGTTGTCGCACCGCATAGCCACGGGCCGGCCACTTGGCAGAGGGCCCAAACGGAACGCAAAACGGCTCAAGAATAATACCGGCGCTAATCATAATACATGAATGTGTCTGGGCGGTATTCGGTTGCTTTGATTACCTGACGCGTGCGCCAATGTGTTCTGAGATCATTCTCTCTGACAGACCGTCCGTCTGTTTGTCTCTATCTCCCATTGACTCTCTGCATCTCTCTGTATGTCTGTCTCTGACCCTCTCAGTCTCTTTCTGTCCCTCTCTATCTTTTTTTTCTCTCGATCTCTTTGTCTTTCTGTCTTTATGTCTCTCTCCCTCTTTCTGGCCCTTTCAGTTATGTGTGTGTCTCTGTAAGCCTATGTCTCTTTGATACCCCTCCCGAAGTCTTTATGTGTCTCTTAGTGTCCCTTTCTCCCTGTCTCTCTCTCTTTCTCTCTTCCTGACTCCCTCTGTCTCTCTATGCCAACGTCTCTCTGTCCATTATGTCTTCTATCTCCCCTATCTCCCCTCTCTCTTTCCCTGTCTCTTTAACTCCCTCTCTTCGCTGTCTTTTTCCTATATATTTCCCTCTCACTCCTCTCTCCCCTCCCTCCCCATCTCTCTCTTTCCCTCGCTCTCTCTCTCCCCTCTATCTCACTCGCCTCACTCTATCCCTTATCTTTCTCCCTCTTCCTCCGTCCTTCTCTCTCTCTCACTCTCCCCGTCTCTGTTCCTCTCACTCCCTCCCTCTCTCTCTCTAGTTCGCAGACTGAGTGGAGCCAGACAAGTCGGCCGGCCCGGGGACAGGAGCGCTTAAGCCCCTCATAATGAGGCGCGGACACGCCGCTTGGCCGACGATGCCGAGCGGTGGGGAAGACGGGGGAGGAGTGTAATGAAGAACCAATTTCCGCCCTCAAAACCCATCTCGCTCCAGCGACTGGCAGAAAGGTGGGCGGTTTAAAGGGAAATAGGAGGTATTGGGCTGGATCTCATAATTTTTCTTTTCCCATCAGTTCTTTCCTCCTCCTTCATGTTCTTCCTTCTTCCTCTTCGTGTTCTTGTTCTTGTTCTTGTTCTTGCTCTAGTTCTTTCTCTTGTTCTTGTTCTTGTTCTTGGTCATGTTCTTGTTCTTGTTTTCGTTTTTCTTCTTGTTCTTCTTCTTGTTCTTCTTCTTGTTCTTCTTCTTGTTCTTCTTCTTGTTATTCTTCTTTTTCTTCGTCTTCTTCGTCTTCTTCTTTTTCCTCTTCCTCTTCTTGTTGATGTTCTTCTTGTTCTTCATCTTCTTCTTCTCCTCCTCCTGTTTCTCCTTCTTCTCCTTCTCCATCTTCGCTTTCTTCTTTGTCTTCTTCTTCTTATTATTCTTCTTCTTCTTCTTCTTCTTTTTCTTCTTCTTCTTCTCCATCAAAGGACTATCAGCTCCATCCAGAACCCTCTACAATATTGTCAAAAATCACTTCAATAGTTCCGAAAATTTTACTACATCGCCACGCTTCCAACAAAATTCAGTGGCTTTCAGTCTATAAGCTGCCGAACATCAAAAAGGAAGGAGATGTTCAGTTCAAGCTCCTCCATAACGTCTTACCATCCCTGGCAGTTCTACATCATCTGAATCCGGACAGTCATCAACTCATCATGCGGAAGGTACGGAGTGAAGTGCACTATTGAGCACTTATTCATCACCTGTCCGAGTATCCAGCCAACTCTGAACTTTCTTCACTGCGTTTTGTCTCGTCTTCTTTCTGAGTGAAAGCTAACCTTCCAACTCTATTGGGCCCTCATTCCGCCTGCTAGATGTTAGTGCGCTGAGACGGTTTGCCTTGCCAGTTTCTTCATTATCAGTTGCAAGAATACAATATGCTGGCTGTATCGTACTTGTCGATCCTCTGACCCACTCACAATCTGGCAACATCGATTAAAATACAACATTCTACTCGAATATACCTATTTCAAATTCCTCAACAATCTTGATACTTTCATCACGAAATGGCCCCTTCAGAACATACTCTTTGATATAAACAACAACAAAATGACACGGTTGATGTGAACACTGATTCCCTTTCGTGTCCTATCTTCGCCTACCATCCCTTACTCCTTGATCTATCCCTTCCTGGCCCGAGTCTGGAGAAGCTGCAGGCTTCGGCAAGACAAGGGGATCCCACTGTTCCTTGGCTCAGGCCTAAACTCCCACCTCAACCCTCTACCATCTACTGTATCTACCTCTATTTGGTTTCTTTGTCTATTTGTAGCCAACGTATTGTTTTCAAATTTAACTCTTTGTTTTTCTGTTACATACTGTCTTCTCAAAATGCTCAGTAACAAAACTAGTTTTGTTCTGTATAATTATAATTATGTTCAACATATTGATGTAACTTAATTTTGTTGTACGGGACCTTTGCTGGAGACAGCTGCTCGCACTAGCGAGACGTGGTGTAATGCCTCTGTCTTCGGCTAAAATCCCCAAACCTCTTTCATTTCAAACAAAATTCATTTACTTCTTAAAATTTAGTGGGCCTGACGTTTCGATCCTAGCAGGACCTTTCTCAAAGGCAGAGTCACTCTGCCTTTGAGAAAGGTCCTGCTAGGATCGAAACGTCAGGCCCACTAAATTTTAAGATTTACATTTTGGTAATTTTAGTCAGTATGCAGCAACATTTTTGTATATCACCTTAATTCATTTACTTGTTAAAATTTGTAGATTTCTGTTTATTCTGTTTATATATGTATATACATTATTTGTTCATGTTTTTTCATGTACTGTATGTTAATTTATATCAAATAGATTTGAATTAAAGTCTCCCTTTGAAAATTCCAAAAAAAGTCTTCTTCTTTTTCTTCTCCGTCTTCTTCTTCCCTTTTCCTGCTACTTCTAAATCTCATTTTTCGTCTCCCCTTCTCCTTCTCCTCTGATTCCTTTTCCTTAATCTCCTTCTTATTTTCCTTCCTTCTACTTCTTCTTCTTCCTTTTTTCGCATTACTTCTTAGCTATCAGAACGGCAATAGCTCCGCATGGTATGCACATATTCACTGTTTGTCGATTGTACCGCTTCTTCCCAACTCCACGGTTGACCACGGAGCGTACTTCTTAATAGTAATGCCACGGGGCCGTCGGCAGGGAGCGGAGCGGTGCAATATCTCTCGCAGAGTGTGAGGGAGAGGGTGGGGGTATACTCGTGTACGGGTATTTCGGAGAAGGGTGCTCTCAGTCTCACTACCTTGGGTACTCGATCATCGGTACCCTCCACTCCCCGAAGGCATGAGGTACCGGGAAGCCCCTCTCCCACCCCAACTCACCGGCGGGGATTAAAGATACAGCCCACACTTTACACGCTACCCATTGCCATAGGTCTGGAGGCTTTGACGTGCCCACCAGCTAAAACACCAGACGCTTAATACCTTGTATTACAGAATTCCAATCCATACCACTAAGCTCGAAGCATCTTTTGGACTATGTCTTTTTCTCTCTTTCTTTCGTAAAAGAGCTAAACTATGAACAAAATAACTGTACAGCATTTTCCTCGAGGCATTTAAGGAGTTTTTTTTCTGCAGCACGACTATTGGTACCTATAAAAGTACGAAAGTTTTTGTGAGAAAGCTACTGGGCTGCAGCCGAAGGCGAAGTGGCAGGCTTCACTGAAAATGTCGAACCCTTATAAAAACTGAAGGAGAACATGTCGATGTCTACTTGAATATAAAGCAAGCATCGTCTTCCGAACCCCCTACCCTCATTCCAGTCAAGGATTGTAATCCAATCATATCTGGGCAGATCGGGAGGAGGGAATTAACACATTTATGTCCCGGGGAGGCGAGCTCTGCACGTATCATATCTCACACGTCCGCTGCGTAAAGGTCCATCTCTCTTGCTCTCTCTCTTTCGCTTTCTCTCTCGCTCTCTCGCTCTCTCTTGCCTACTCGCCCTCGATCGCTCTCGCTCTCTCCCATCCATATCTGCCTATGTCTCTGTCTCTATGTCCTGCCTCTGCCTCTGCCTTTGCCTCTGCCTCTGTATCTGTATTTGTCCCTGTCTCTGCCTCTCCCTCTGTCTTTGAATTTGTCCCTGTATCTGCCTCTGCCTCTGGATCTATCTCTTTATATTTGTCCATGTGCCTGCATCTGCCTGTATGTGTATTCATATGCTTCTGCCTCTGCTTCTGCCCCCATCCCTGTCTCTGCCTGTGCCTCCGTCTGTCTATGCATGTTTCTATGTGTCCGCCTGTGCCTCCGTCTATGCCTGTTTCTATGTCTCCGCCTGTGCCTGTGTCTCTTTCTCTGTCCTTGTCCCGGTATCTGTATTCATTTCTGTGTCTGTTTCTGTCTCTGTCTTTGCAATCTCTATCATCGCCTCTGCCTCTGCCTCTAGCGCTCTATATCTCCGATTCTCTGGACCCTTTTCTCTCCGTCGCCTTCGCTTTCATCCAATCATCCTGTGAGCTTCCTCTCACTATTTCTCCGCACGCCGTGGCTCTCCCTCGCTCGCCATCTCCCCCTCATCCACCGTCGGATAACTGGCAGGTTCGGCGGTACTTTTTTTTCCGGAAAAAACGTTCGATTTGTACATCGCGGAGTACATTAAGCTGGTAAATAATCTCGGGGATATGATATTGAATTGCAAACGGGGCCCGGGTTTCACATAGCCTGGTCACGCACGTTGATTTTTTTTCTCAAGGGGATGGAGCAGGAGGGCGATAGTACATTCCTTCGCACATGTTCCAGATTCGGTAATTATGTGTTTACGAAGTGGCTGACATGGCGACATTAAGATTCTGTGGTGCGACAGAAGTGCAAGTCTGTGGGTTCGACGGGCCTGACGGGTTGAAGGTGGTACGGGTGTGGACCCACTCACCTCCACACCGTGCATAATGCGCGAGACGGACCGTGGCGAGGGTGGCAAATCGTCGCCCTCAGTACAGCTCCGGCCAAGCAACTTCTCAGAAGTGGGTCAGATGTGCACTCACCCACATCTGACCCACTTCTGGGTCAGAGAGGCCACACATCGTCCCACAGAATACCCTATGTAGTTAATGTTGTAGAGACCTCCGTGAATTGGTTGGAAGCACACTGGACATTAATCCGGGTCAGACTGACTCGAATACGGATCACGTTTTTAAAGCGGTTAGCACTGGGATCACATCTGGGTCCGGTCAATGATGGCCGTCTGACCGGGGGTCAGCTTAGCGAATGGGGTTGGGGAGCAAATACGCTCTCGGTAGTGTCTCCGAAGACGGGCGATTACAAATAGTGCGCCCTCAAGAGTTTGCAATGCCCAATCACAATGCGCTGAATCTGTCGACCCTTTTCCGGACGAGCATTGGGTCGAAGGATTCCGCACATTGTGATTGGCCAAGGCCTTGCAAACTCTTGAGGGCGCACTGTTATTAACCATCCCGCATCGCATGAACTGACCCACAGTCGAGGTCAGATTTGACGCCACAAAGAGTGGAGGGGGCAGACGGGGGGAGAGAGCTCCAGCTCGGTGCTCGCGTCCATGCTATCACACGTTAGTCATCCTCTAGTCGGCCCGTGCAAATTGCAATCTAATGACCACCGGAGGACCAATCAGTTTCTTGACAATAATCGTCGCGTGACGTTCCAATGTAGGCGACTGCCCGCCGGCAGACTTGATAAGCCACCTCCACTTCAGATAAAGGGACCTTTCTCTGCTCTTCGTCAGACCAAGGAGCTACTTAGGCGAGACTTGCTCTTGCCCAAACCATTATATACATAGGTCCACGAGATATTAGTTGGGCCTACGTCTCGAGCCATTTGTCTCTGGAACAGTGGGTGAGGTAGACATGTCCTACTGACTAGTAATGATAGCAAAGCAAAGCGATCGACGGTCCCGTGTTTGCCATACACTTGGGAATCAATGACAAAGTCCATAGGAGGAGGGACTCCCGCATCGGACTATCCAGATATACGCCAGTATTCGTTCATTATTAATTACAGTATTGCTATCAGTGCAGCAGCCCCGCGGTTCGTCTGTTGTACAGAAGGTTGGTGGTTCGAATCCCACTCGGACCACGCCCCGCGGTTCGTCTGTAGTGCAGAAGGTTGCTGGTTCGAATCCCACTTGGTCCAGAATCTGGAAATATCTCTGTGTCCATCCAGCAGCGAATAGGGTACCCAGCTCTCTGTAGATCCGGGTGCGGGAAGGAAAGGAACTTAGAGAAGGAAAGGGATTTTAAGAATCCTGAAAATGATGAGGAGTCTCGTCCGAATTTGAGATTTCTCGATTTTCCCACCACTGCAACGAGTATCTCATTAGCTTCCCATATGTTGCCGAAAACCAGAGTTCAGACGCGAGAAACCACTGTTCGAGAAAAAAGGTCTAAAGTTTACAAACAACCAGAAAGATTTTTACATGTATTTTCACAACAGCCTATTTTGACAATAGCCAAATTTGACTTCCTACGCCGTTTACTCGAAAATGACATTCGGAATTGATGCCTCATTACGCAATCTTGGGTCAATAATAATGCACATCCCATATACGCTGCAATGTTATAGTATGGTGCTACCTTGCTCCCGCTGGTATTATTACGAGTGTGGATGCCGTTACCGAGAGCTCGTGTAGGGGAGAATGGAGCGGTGGGCTCCGGTAGCCCCAAGGGTCGCATCGCAACGATGGACCGGTTAGAACCGTGGCGATATGCCAGGCTAATCCAATTTGTTAGACGGTCGAGGCACAACATACAACACTCGATACGTAAAGTTCTTGGTACGGGCTTAAGCCACGTCCTCAAACTATAATGAAAGACGTTCCTGGAAATTAAGCGGGTCCTCGGAGATTAGGTCGGGAAGGGGGAATTTTTTGCATCTTGCAGATAATTAAAGAATACTAAATAATTCTAGGAATGCTCGATAACCTTTCTTAAATTTGGAAGGTGTGAAGGTGGAGATTACGACGTGATATCCACATGTTTTTGGATGCTGAAATACTTGAACATTCCAGAAACTTCTTTATGGACCTAAATCCGATTGTTAGTCCCAAATTGACCAGCATAATTAGTACTTTGGAGGTTCGGGTAGATACATGTATGTAAGATCTGGCATCGATTTCGCAAATACCATACACCGATTATGGTTGTAATAGTGTTTTATCCTCAATATCAGATATTGCACTGAGTAGACAACCTTTAACTCCTTTCTTTTGAGACGAGGTGTGGCTCTGAAAAGAGCCGGTCACCCAGTAACTCTTTTCAGGGCCACACTCCGTCTCAAAAAGCGATGCGTTACGTATTGCTTCCGCAAATCTAGCACTTAATACTTAGTAGCTATACTTTGCACTGATATCGTAATGATGAAAACCACAAACAGCCTGAAAAACATACAGGAATGCTCTTCAGCCATTAACATCCTCCGTCCCAGAATTGTTTTTCTTTTTTCGAACTGATCTACCAAGATCAGTGTCTGAACTGAAGTTTGCCTAGACGGCAGGAAAATATATTATTGCTTCACCATGGGAGCTTCAAAGTGTCCCAAGTCTCAATATAATACTCGCACTATATACTTATCTCTGCGCAAAGATATAATCCCTTAACATTAAAGTCCCTTAACACAAGAGATCTATAGGATTCAAATCCCGGCCCACTCTTTGCCAGTTTCCAAGTTTGCTTTACGATTTTGAACAAAAGTTGTTTTTGATGGTTTGTTGGAAAAACAAAACCCACAAGAATAAATCCTCCAAACCGGTTCACAGCCGCTAGATATAAAGAAAGGAGCTGGGGTTGTCAGAAGCCGTAAATGGAGAGGGAGAAGGGGAGCTTCGGGCATATTCGACGGGCGTTGATCTCACTAACTCATCTATCTGACAAACGGGTCCATTCAATTGGGTGCTAGATGCGGGCCTATCGGCACGACGATGTGGTAGAAGTGATAATTATCTGCACAGCCAGAAGGCAATGTGCTGGCCTACTACTCATGTTTTTTTGCTTTCTTTCACAGAGTCGCTCGACAAACGACCCTGGGCTCAAAGACGTGATCCACATTTAGATAAATTCCAACCTTTCGTGGACGGGGAGACAGGAACGCTATAATTTGACTTCTTTGTCCCCGTTCACTGAAAACCTGAAATCCACGGAGACATTTTGTTTTATATAGAGACGCACATCGGCTCAGATTTACCTTTCGAGTGGAAAGCAAGCGTTAAGTTACATACGTTAGACCGCTTCATAAAAGCACTCCGCAGAATGCAAATGAATTCAACTGAATGGTACCCTTATTTGAATAGTCAACCTAATTCATAATATCACACCCATGCTTAGCATGCCACTGGGTTGAATATTTCACTGAACAGCCGAAAACAATAAAACAAATAACATAATAAATTAATAGGAATTCGGTGGATAGATCGCCAGTATTGTCGTATAGATATTTACAAAACACCAAATCTAATAGTTTTGGCGGGAAGGTTCCTCCACGCTTCACCGCTCCTCCAAGCCCCACAAAACCCCTGATGATAGTAGGAATCCAGCAGTCTCCTGACGACGAGCAGAGTACACACTGCTCGAAACGTTGAGTCACCGGCTCTTTTCAGAGCCACACTCAGTCTCAAAGAGATGATACACATGGTGTCACCGCAAACCAATTAATAACACATCTAATAATTAAAACATAATACAGTATATAGCAAACAAATTGCTTACTGACTAAAATGACCCAAAAGCAAACCATGGAATTAGGAGGGTATTTCGTTTCGATCCTAACATGACCTTTCTCAAAGGAAGAATGCTTATAAAAAAAACCTAAGTAAATGCGGTTTTTATGCAGCGCATCACAGCAGGGTCCCGTTGCCCTTCACGGGAGACAACGATTCAAAGCAAACGATGAGGTGTGAGAGAGATAGAGAGAGTTCCAAAGCGATGGTGATTCAGGCGTGAAGGAACGGTGCCCATAAGTCTTGACCTGTGTACTGATGAGCGGCAATGTTGAGCTGGAACGGGGGCTGCACTGTACGGCTTGAACAACGTTGACGGAGGTGTGGTGGTGCTGTGTCATGGAGGCATTTGTGAGTGAGGAGTAGAATCTTGATAGCGATGTTCTCACTGACAGGTAGCCAACAGTGCTGAGCGCGAAGAAAAGTGGTTACATTGCATAGATAATGAAGTTGTCACAAGTATTGCGGCGTAATTCTGAATGCACTGAAATTTCGAGGTTTTTGAATTGAGTGCATTGGGCCAACGGTGCTTTGCCGACAATGGACCGGACCCATAAGCCTCTCGATTATTTTTCATAATAAACTGCAGGAACAGCGACCAGTTCTTCATTGCGCTATAACAAATTCTGAGAGCGCTTTACGCCAAAGTGTAACACAGAACGAAAAAACATTCAAAAATCAATTGTATTACCTCACTAGATATTCATGAGATGACAGCACTGCAACACGGTGACAGTTTTTGGAAACACCTTTCCCCAAATTAAAGCCAGTTATGAACCCGTGGGACCAAACATTGCATCCTTTGAGTCACTCACAAAAACCAGCCCTATACACAGCAAGACACTAGGGCCGTTCTTTTGGCCAAGTTTAGCTCGGATATAGATAATCCACGGAGAACGCCATAGTTGTTGGACCATGGACTCTTTTGCCGAATAGGAAGAACAAGCGGGGCAAAACATCAGAACAAACAATAATATACGATATTTTCTGTCAGGCTTGCGCGGCGGAAAAGCCAACTGTAACGTGCACTTACGCTTACACGCGCTGCTTACGTGAGGTAATAATTTAACAAGCTTGTCTTTTCCATTATAATGCCAATGCGTTGAGATCGCCTCCGTCAACATTCAATACGAGGCTCCCCCACACCGAGGTTACCTCCCACGGATTCTTGCGAGGGTCAAGCGCGTTCAGGGCGAAGGATTCGATCGAACGGAGGATGATAATCTGCGTTTCCTTGAAAACACGTCGGAGTCGTAATTGGTTCGCGGCGTGCGCACGCGATCTTCGCGGCGTTCTCGCACGCTGCCGTGTACGGCGGCGTCCACACAGGCCTCCTTGCCGCCGCAGTGCAAACAAACATGCGGACAATAGATAATAATTGAAGGTTTGCGTGGTCGAAATACTAATGGGAATGTTTGCGGTGACACCATGCAGCCGCACTTCTCTTTCGAGAAGGGGTGTGGCTCTGAAAAGAGCCGGTAACTCAACGTTTCGGGTAGTGTATACTCTACCCGTACGACTACACAAAACGTTCAGTTACCGGCTCTTTTCAGAGCGAAAGAGAATTGCTACATGGTGTCATCGCAAACGCTCCACTCCATCGACAAACACACGCTTTGCTACAGTTTCGCACCCCTTTACTGTTTCTGTCCCGAAGTGCAGAACTGTGAAATATTCCTATAGCTTCTTCTCCCGTATAGTGCTATACGCTTTAGAACTCTCTACCTACATCATGTTTTCCATGTGCGAACAAATTGTATCTGTTCAAAAGGAACGCGAGTAGATACCTTCGTTCCCTTTGGCTCTGCTTCATGTCTTTATATGTCTATTCCTCTTTTATTTTTCCTGTAGCCATCAGCACGAGTGGCCTTATAAGGCCTTGTGTTTGGCGATCTTTCATAAAAAGGACGTTCCGCCCGGTCATGGCGATTCGCATTAATGTTAATCGCCAGAAGAAAAAAAAACACACAGCCTGCTCCGACTAGGTAAACAAAATATCGCTCGGAGCCGGGTTGCGGCAATTCAATCAGAGAGCGCTGGTCCCGGAGCCGTGGTATAACAATAATAGTGCGGCTCGAATGCATGAGTCTGGTTCAGAGGGACGCGTCCACTCACTGTCTGCTAATGTTTTAATTGCGTTTGGTTGCGGGCCGATTCATGGCTATTAAGGAATCGCGTGATGTGCTGTGATGAGATTACTGGGGTAGTCCCCCGGCCCATTACACGGCCATACATCGCTGATCTTGTATCCATTAACTCGACCAGTGGGCTTGGGTTTCTCATTACAGCTACGCACGACAGCCCTCTATCTGCAATGTGCATGTACACACAATCGATAGGCCTTGTATAGGTATACAGACAATTCGAACTCTGTATAGTGCTTCCAGTCCCATTGATAACACGTACAGAAATCGCCTGTTCCTACACAGTGATTCATATAATAATTGATACTATCTTCATCAAACGCCGGGCCATGCAGGAGTTTACCGGCATGTCTTGAACGGCGGTAGACTCCGCCAGTCTTCGGCCCAAAACTATACACAGTAATGACGTGTGCCGAAAGGCCCTAAAATTGGTCACTTATTCTCCATTGGCAATACATATGTAGTCGTACAATTTGGTAATTTAAATCAAACAAAATAACTGATAGGAAACTTGTGAACAATTTTGCAAAATATGCAAATTTTTTGACTAAAATGAACAAAATTCCAGCAGTACCTTTCTCTCACTGCCTCTGAGAAAGGTCCCGATATATGTGATCGAAACTTGTGGCCCTCCTGATTCACCACCGCCTACCGCATCGTCACGCCTATAGACCCGCACCTTGCACCCAATTGAATGGACCCGTTTGTCAGATAGATGGGTCAGTGAGATCATGGAGGAATGGTGAGATCAATGCCTGACGAATATTCTGGAAGCTCCCTTTCTCCCTCTCCATTTATGGCCACTGATAACCAGGATTGCAGGATTTCTTCTTTGAAACAAACATACCCTTCGAAAAAACAGGATTTGTTCAACAATCTTGAAGCTAATTTTGAAAAATGGCAAAGAGAACGTTGACTGGACCGGGGCTTGCACCCGATACCTTTGTTTTTTGCGTACCAGTGCTATTACCGTTTGAGCTACCCATGCCCTAAATGACATACTTCAAAAACAGTCGATTAGTCTTTGCCGGGGTTGGGGCGCCAGTCAGAATCATTTGAAATTAGACGCATTATCGCAGTAACAGGTTCATGAATTTCGGCAAAAGCTGGAAGGGGGTTATATTATTTCGAAATTCTGCTGGATGTGAGAAAAAGCAGAAACGCTTCATTCGATCAGAGAGACTATACAGCCGAATATCACTGCCGCTACCACGAGGTACAAACAAGTAATCAGTATCTATTACTCAATGTAAAAAAGAGCGAGGGAAACAGCACTATAGATTGAAGCCGGCGTCCACGGAGAACTAGACCAAAACAAATCTGTGCCGGATTTCGCGGGCTGCGTTCTGTCAAGCGCTGCCTCGTCTGCCGGCGGGCTGTCGACGAAAGAGAGATGGACGAGTGAGTTGATGAGCTAGCGGGGAATTGCAGGCGATGCTGCAGAGCGTTTATGCGTCGTCGCATCCACGTCTCCACAAACTCAAACACGGCCACGCCCGGAATCAGAATGCACGAACGCGCGTCCGGACGTGCAGCGAAGCCGCGTCCCGAAAAGAAACGTGTGTCCAGCAATGGGCACAAATGCTCGTGCAAAGATGCTTTCTACACTAATGAGAAAAAAAACCCACCAAATGGAAATGGAAACATTCGTTGACTTAAGGAGTCGACAGATGGCCGAGCGACATGTAAACATAAAAGGAGGTTTCGTCTAGTGGAGCTTTGCTTTGTTCGAATGAGGGGATGGTGTTCGTCGATTTAGGCTTGCGAAGACACGCGCCGTCTGCAAAGAGTGGAACGATCAATCTCTCTCGACCTGGTTAAGGAAGTTTTGTATTCGGCAGGTAGGTCCATCGACAGACTGCTGGCCCTCTCGATCCAAAAAAAACCCACACACACCCCCTAACCTCTCGAGACTTGCTGCCGTGAATACATGCGGCGTCGTCTTCTCAAAACCGACTTGAAAGAAAGAGAGATATACAGACAGACAGAGAAACAGACACAGAGACAGACAGAGAGACAGACAGAGAGACAGGCAGACATACAGAGGCAGGGAGACAGAGAGATAGATAGGACGACCGGCTTGCAAACTCCTTAACCCTCTGAAGAGGTCCCAGACATTTTGTCTCTGCTTCTCTCGGGTTGTTTGCCCCCTTCCCCGACAGAATCAGTGAGTGGATTTTTTTTGCGCCACCTCAAGAATCTATTGGAGATGGCCTCTTCCTTGCACAAAGTCATACTCCCCACGGGTCGGTCGGTGTGCACAACCAGTCCGGACTCTACGGCACACGGACACCTCGGAGCAATATGCAGGGTGTGTTGCCTGTTTCCCGGTTGTGTTGCCTGGTTCCCGGCTGTGTTGCCTGGTTTCCGGGTGTGTTGCTTGGTTCCCGGGTGTGTTGCTTGGTTCCCGGGTGTGTTGCCTGGTTCCCAGCTGTGTTGCCTGGTTTCCGGGTGTGTTGCTTGGTTCCCGGGTGTGTTGCTTGGTTCCCGGGTGTGTTGCATGGTTCCCAGCTGTGTTGCTTGGTTCCCAGCTGTGTTGCTTGGTTCCTAGCTGTGTTGCTTGGTCCCCAGCTGTGTTGCATGGTTCCCAGCTGTGTTGCTTGGTTCCCGGCTGTGTTGCTTGGTTCCCGGGTGTGTTGCCTGGTTCCCGGCTGTGTTGCTTGGTTCCCGGGTGTGTTGCCTGGTTCCCAGCTGTGTTGCCTGGTTCCCAGCGGTGTTCATTGGTTCCCAGCTGTGTTGCTTGGTTCCCAGCTGTGTTGCTTGGTTCCTAGCTGTGTTGCTTGGTCCCCGGCTGTGTTGCCTGGTTCCTGGCTGTGTTGCCTGGTTCACAGCTGTGTTGCTTAGTTCCCAACTGTGTTGCTTGGTTCCCAGCTGTGTTTCCGGTTTCCCGGATTTTGTTTTTCCTGGTTTCGGAGTATGTTGTAAGTTCCCTGTCTAACCTTGTTCCATTCTTCACTCGGTCGCTCGGTTATTGAACGTGTTACTCCTCCCCCACGCAATAATCACCGCTGCACGCTCTCAAGCCCCTCTGATATTGCGTAGCTAGTCAATAATGTACACGGACCGCTGGTGCACGCTTCGCTGCGCCCCTCCGTCGCTACGAGCAACCCCATCGGCACACTCGGGTCAATGACTTACACGGAGTCGATTTAACCCCTACTCCAGGTCCGATGTGAATTCTAAGCAACGTCCTTTCGTCGCTCCCAACCTCCCCCTCCCCCAACCTCCCCCTCCCCCGAATCCAAAGAGATTGCCTCCACTCTCCGCCTATGCAGCAATGCACGCTTTCAAAATAACGAACCAAATTCAAATCTACATCCCTTACACGTGGATGGCCGCGCCTATGCGTCCGCTCCCGCTGAACCGCTATATACCTAACCCTGTGCGGCTTTGCATATAGCCTCGCGTAGAGCAGCACTCGACAAATCCCGTTATAGGAGGGCTTTACGGCCACCAATAAAGGGGAGGGGAAGCGAGAGAGATCTTGATTAAAATCCTACGTGCTGTGGCTAGACTCCGTGATTTTTTTTTTTTTGGCATTTCAATTCGACAACCTTGCTGGGATGGGAGCTTTCGAATGGCTTGAATTCGCTGAGATGGTCTTGCGTAGACGGATAAAATGGCAAACAATGGAACAATACTGTATTGCAGGACAATGTAAATCATTTTCTTCTCAGAGTGGCATGGGGCAAATCAGTTGATGCACATCTCTTCTTTCGGGTTGTCACGATGTGGTTGCCCACCGCACGGCGCACTATTCGTGCAGGAGAAGTAAACATTTTCGCCGATGGTACACTGAAAAACTGACTTCCCCCCACCTCGGACTAAAAAATTCGTTGAAAAGCTGTCCATTGAAGTATTTTAGAGTAATTGCTTCTGATCGGTTTCTCCACCCCGGCAAAGGTTAGTTGATTATTTAGGCCAGATAGATCTGTTGAAAGTGAGAGCGTTGGTACACAGAACCAGCACCGGGTTCTTTGCCATTTTTTTATTCAAAATGAAAAATTATCACTTTCCTGTTCGACTGGAATCTTCAATGAAAAAAAGGGATTTCTCTGTTTCTCTGTACAAGGGTATTTTTTCTCCACGTGACAGGTATTGGACAGCTGTTTCTTTTTTGCATGATCCGAGTGTGTCAAGCAGCGCTTGCCCATCTGTTCTGTGAAAAAAATTAAATCGGCTTGAAATGACGACCCTCTAAAATCCTACTGCGGGAAAGATCGTCCGATTCAGTTAATAACGAAAGATTACTGTTCACTTTCCGGCGTATGGCATCGTGCACGCTGTCGGTCTTCCGATGTCTGTTCGCTGCATTAAACAGAAATAGACAGGGGAGTCTTGAAGGAGTATTGTGAAAATGACAGAGGGGGTTGCCGTGAAAATGAGATGGAAACGAATTCCGAAGACAGATGCAGGCATCAACGACATGTGCATCCGTCATTATGTTGCATCATGATTGTAATCACATGTCCGTCAATGTACTCTTCACAATACAAAAGCCTTTTAACCCAAGAATCCAGGCTATGTAACCCATACTCTGCCTCATACTCTTTCAATCACTCTTGCACTCATGTTTTCATTAAATATTAGATGCATGTACGCTTATTTAGTCATTTGTTTATCTATTTCATACTTTGCATTGAAGAATGGCAAATAATATTATGGTGTCACTCATTCATGTTGACATTCACGTACTTTTTGAATGCATTTTTTCCCATTTTTTTCAAAAGTTCGAATTCGTTTTTTTGCTCATTTTTGTTCGACTCTTTTTGAAATTATTCCTTTAATATTCATGATCATTATTTTGTTTATTATGAATAGGATGCATTACATTTACAATAAAACAAAAATACACATAGTGACAATTTCAGCTGAGTCCGCCAACTGAGTCTCGAGAAAATAATGAAAGACCTCTTCATTTGTTTCGTGAAAATGCAGCATTCAACGAATTGTTCCCCCAAAAAATCCGTTTAGATCTCGCAGAGACGTAAACGAAGTATAATAATTTTACTCTTGTCTCAATAAAAATATAACATTTAACTAAAAAAAGGCAGATTTTTTTCAGTGCGAGGTTTCTACTCTAACCACCTTCAAATTGTATAAGTTTCATGTAAATCTGTTAAAATTTCTTGTTTTCGAACTGACCAATAGTGTATAGGGGTCTTTAACAATATCAATTATTCAGTTACCCTGGGCACATCAAGGAGCTGTTTTTATTTATAAAATGTTGTTATTGTGCATTTTTAAAATGAACTACTGGGCACTATTTGCGGGAAATATATGATTTGTTCACGCTGCTTTAAAACGAATGTTCATTTCATGGCTGGAAGAAGATTATCTACTGACTGAACATCAGTCCTATCTTTCCTTTGTGCACGGGGGACTTGGAGTGTTATATGCACAACACGTTTCGCAATCAACGCCAGAGAGGTGTGATGCATTCGAAGCTGAACGTGCGTCCGGAAGCTCAACTCAAAGACTTCGGACACGGCAGAACAGAAAAGGGGCCCACTCGACGGACTTCCTTGCTGGCTTGAAGAGTGCTCAAGCGCGCGGAAGGGTCGGAGATGAGCGGCCGAGCGCATCCGCAATCGACCGGATGGGTGCGGACCGGACTCTCCGGACATCGCCTCGAGTCGCTCTGGACGCTCTCCGGCGGAATCGTGACCCCTTCTTGTTTAACGCCATGGCCGTATAGGCGTGCTTCTCACATCTGTCCTACCGCGAGTAGACCTACCAGTACCTCGGCTCAATTTCATAGAGACGCTTATAAGGGTGGAAATATGTGACCAGACAAAGCATAATGAGGAATAACCCCACTTTTGAGATTTTGAGGTTTTCTAAAGATGTGAAAGAGTATACCATTAGCTTTCAAATGATATCAAAATATAATATCCTCTAATACTTAAAGTTTCCGAAAATACAAAAAGAATAAAATGATTTGTAATCGAATTGTGAAGATACTTTAACTTCAGGCGTTGTTTACTCAAAAAGTGTTTTGGTGGGATATCATGTCGTTGTGTCGGGTCACATATGATAAACATGCAGGAAAGGTCTTTCTGGTGTAATTAGGACTACAATCCGCGCTGCAATACAATGCCAGTTGCTTTTAACTTATATTCCACTCTTCTTTACTTAAAGGTCAACTGCAATGCATTTTGGAATTTGTTTTTATTGTTTCATATAATACTATGGTGTCAGTAAAACACATCCATGCATTTTTTCCGAATTTTAAACTATGGGACAGAGTGTAAAAAAATCATTTAAAATTTGAAGGGGAGCAGCCACGCCCTTGTGGAGGCCGTCCTTGGTGACGTCAGTGGATGAAGACTCGGTCCATTACTCTTGTCGAGGAACTATTGTATTTTACGTTTGTTTATACCAACAGTCAGTGCACGTTTTTCAAGAGAACAGATTTCGGGAGTAAATATCGACAAACCCGTTGACACGCCAGCCAGATTCGTTGTCGAAGATTGCAGCAGTGGAATAAACATGTATTTTATTTCCTGACGATCCTAGAATAAGCCGCTTTTGGACGTCAAAAAACACGCTGACACGAAATAATCCTACCCGTCAAATCGTGCAGTGCAGTGTCCATTTCGAAGCTTGTTTTCACGTAGACCATCCGGGCTCATACGTGAATGGTTTGGCAATGTGCTCCCATCTGTGGCCATAGGAAAACTATTTTCATAATCTCTATTCTTGTTATATATCGACTGAGAATTCATCGGATTCCGAAGAAAAAGCTTGTCGAAAGACGTCTCGGCCAACAAATTTGTCAGGGTTTTTTCGCCGAGAAAAAGACTGGTGCCGCGCTCAAAAAACATGCGTTACCTACTGAACGCGTCAGGGAACCTCTCCGACTATGTAAGTGCATACGGCCTTCGCGGGGAGAGAAAAAATATCTGCGTTCATCCGGTGACGTAAAGAACAGCGCCCTCAATAGCTACAAGCAGAATTTTCATTAATTAAAACAGGCTATTAATAAGCCTGAAACACAAAAGTTATGTTTAATCTGGGATTATAATGTTCCAATGAAATTTTTTAATACCAAATCAGGATTTTCATTTTTTTTCACTTCAGTTGACCTTTAACATGAAATAAAAGTGCTCTTTGGGTATAGGTAAGGTGATCCTATGCAGCATGACCTTTTGTAGTTAAATCAATTTTGGCGTTTAAGCAGCGCTTTGAAATTGGGCCAAAGATATTGACGTTTTGCGTCGTCTTCCAGATAACTAGATATCTATATAGAGGACTAAAAACAAATCAGAAAAATGCGCAGAGTGTATACACAGGCCCCCTCACACATTCAGAAAGAGGAGGACGAGTATAAAATCAGCCGGAATGAGGATTTGTTTACTTCAAAATGCTGATCAGAAACTTAGAATGCACATCGACCCAGCCTCCAATCCTGATGTTGGTGTATCATTAGCTCTCGGATGCAGTCTGAATGAAGTTGGAACAAAATGGGAGAATAGAAAGTCGGTGCTAAAAAAACAGTCAGCCTATTGTGACTGCGCTTCGAATATCCAGGAATAGGCCTTTGCGAAGAACTTCCATTCCAACAGCATTCCCGCTTACTCTCCATCCGACTGTTCGCTCTTGAAAAAAAGACCAGCCCTGCGTTACGAGATCATGCAGCCAGTGCCGTTGAACAATCAAAAGCGGCTTGAGCTTTGCAATTGACAAGGCATCGTTCTTTTTTATGACAGCCTCCATTAACATGAAACCACATTCCGCCCCTCCAGAGGAAACCCCAATCCCAAATCCCGTTAAACAGCACTACCTGTAGTCTCTTTTCAAGCGCGAATTTGCACCGCTACAGCGAACATTTAAACATCTGCGGTGTAAAGCAACACATATAAACGAGCGGCACACAGCTGCAACCCCCTATCAGTTGAATGCACCTAGGATGATGGCGCCCTACATGAATGACGTCAAGATTGACTAGAGGATATTAATGTTAGGAGAGAAAGTTCATTTTTAAGTATTTCAATTCGGATTTGCCCTGCTCGACTTAGTAAGCACTGAATGACCAGTGCTTTGCCCTATGCATGATGACAACATTCAGGCAGCTCAGGCGGGATTTGAACCCCCAAACCCTGCTTATTATATAGTGAAAACGTCTTAACCACTAGAGTATACCTAAACGAGGTTGTGTGGCGGATTCGAATAAGGTATATAATGACGGGTACCGCGTTGCGTCATAGATATAACATGGCGTTAGCGGCGAGGAGAACGTAATTCAATGAAGGTTTTGCACGTCGAGCAGGGCAAACCTTCACTGTATTACATTCTCCTCGACTCAAACATCATGCTATTTCCTGTTTGCTATATTCAAAGTGCCTATTTTTGTCAGTTACCGGTAGCAGTTGTTTTCGATATGTAAGTACACTGGCGAAAATTGCCTCACGTTGGGCTTATTGCCGTCTTAAAGAAAACCGTGACTTTGGAATGTATTTGATCAGGGCTCTAATGGCGTTACCAGCCATGAAGCATGTTTTCAAGCAATCAATGAGCTGCTTCGATGCGATTTGGTCAGAGCCACTCTCCACCGACATTCGTTTGCCCGGCAGATATCCCGATGTGATATGCTCAGGGTGATTCCCCTCAAGCGCGCACACGCGTGTAGTCAGTCAGTCGATCAATCAATCCACGACCATCGAGCGGACGCGCATCTAACCGACCGAGCCACCGAGCGAGCCGGGCCCCGGCACCCAAAACCATGCATCCCGAACCCGATGCCTTCCGCCCGTACATTATCTACCGCGCGGGCCGGGTAGGTGGGCCTCTTCGTCTTCATTCCCCGTCGTGTTTTGACAAGGGGGGAGCATCTCTTATCTGCCCGCATAATGGAAAACAAACAGTCCAGATAGATCCATTGTTAAAAGCAAAATTTAATTGGTTGGCTGGAGAAACCTCCCCGCCGTTTCAATATTTTCCCCTGATCCAGGTTGGATAATAGACCATTGCGTAGACGGCACATAAACCCTCTCTATACCCTTTAGAGACGTCATCATACGCTCTACTGAAATATTTCTTGTAAACAACTGGGGCCCTTAAACAAGATGACAAGGAAAGCCCACAAAGCTTTCGAGTGGCTCTCAGAAGAAGAAAAAAATAGCACGACGGCGAATTGGGAACGGAACGATTCCCTTCGTTAATATGCAGACTGAGGCATAACGCAAAACAAAGCAGCCACGGTCGAGTGAAGTAAATGAGTTTTTGTTTTTCTGTTGGGCGATCCAATTTGCCCCGGTAGAGATACTCGTTGGATTTCATGGACGTTGCGAAGCAGTGGAAAGGTTGTTGGCGTAAATGCTGACCATACACGTATATAATATACTTCGGACAGACTGGAAACAACACTACAATGCGCTACCACATGAGTATTCCTTGGGATGCAATCAGTGTTATTCAGTCATGTAAATTTCGCATTCAGTCCTTCCTCGTTGTTCCTGAGGTCGTGAACTCGCTTCGATTTTTTTCCAACTCCCGGAGGCGTATTTTATTTCAACATCGCAGTCAAGGATTTTCGCTGTACGTGCAAAAACGCGCTTGAAAAGAGTCTACTTGTAGTGAGATCAGCTCCAAGATCAGCCATGGCAGATGGGATTTCTTTTTGAGGGGGCGTAGTCGTAGAATTTCAGAAAAGCAAATTGTAAGATGTCTTGTTCATTGCAACGCTCTATAGTTGCTGTTGAAAGTTTTTTCAACAGCATTGGCTGATATTGTAACGCAGTTGTAGTCTCTTTTCAAGCACGAATTTGCACTAAAACAGCGAGAACCCCTAGGCTGCGGTGTACCAGAGACAGAGGGGCAATACGGCCAGTGACGAGTGCACGACCCCGCGGGCAACAAAACGAAATATAAAGGAACTCGGGTGAACGCAATTTCTATTGACAGTGACGCAAATGCGCGAGAACAAGATAATAGAGCGAGATACAATGTGTATGAATAGAGATGACGACTACCTACAAATACAACGGAAATAAACTTATAATTCATATTGAATGATAGCAGAGGAAAACATGCATTTTGTCGACAAATAATACGTGGGCGTATCATTAAACAAGAAAATAGTGATTAAAGGTTCAATGCAACATTGGGAAGATCTGAAAATATCGATGTCCACAGATTTCCTTCAGATTTACCCAGTTTGTAGATGGTAATGTTATAATCCTCATGTTGAAATCTTACGGAATGCCGTACTTCTTGAGAAATAGTTTATAACTCGCTAGTAATAAACTATTTCTTACACTACAGGACGGTGCGTAAACGTGACGGTTTTTTGTTTGCATTTTCTACTTTCTCAGATTACCATTTTAGCTAAAACCTTCGCTGTATTTAGTACACAAACTGTGGAAACCATTCGACCTTTACCAATGTTGTATAGGACCTTTAAAGAAGGAACAATTTATAAAGATTCACGCTTCAGAAAACTTGTTTAAGAAAATGAATTATGACGGGTGACCCACGGTACATGTACTATGATTTCTGTTATACAATAAGGCCCACACGGTAAATCAACTCTGCTTTAATTTAATTTTGCGAAACAATTTGTAGTTGTTGACGTCAAGATATAATTAGAGGGAGTCACCTGCGGGTGCATCTAGAAAGTTACCTCCGAGAGCAAGTGCATGAGCGGGTAGGAGAATGTCTGTGACTTGCTCGTCCGTTTCCACATAATTATGAGAATACGCGCCATTACCAACCCGGAGAAGAAGTGTTTTATCTTGTTTGAATTTCCTGGCAGACCCGGCAGGCCTGAAACATTATACAGAGAAGATATCACCGAGGGGTGATGACAATTATGGGTTTTAATTCTCAATCGAGTGTACAGCGTTTCGAACCAAGCCGCTCGTTGCATCATAATCATATGTGACCCGGTACAGCATAATGAGGAATAACCCCCACTTTTGAGATTTAGAGATTTTCTAATGATGTGAAAAAGTATACCATTACCTTTCAAATGGTATCAAAATATAATATCCTCTAATACTTAAAATTTCCGAAAATACAAACAAAAGAAAATTGATTTGTAATCGAATTGTGAAGATACTTTAACTTTAGGCGTTGTTTACTTAAAAACTGTTTTGGTAAGATATTCCCCATGTCGTTGTGCCGGGTGACATATATATATATAATAATGTGTTTGCGTCGAGAAGAATGTAATTCAATGAATGTTTTGCCCCGCCTAAACTCGACGAAATCAGCACAGGGTGCTCAATGCTTTGCCCGATTGTCTGTAATAATCCAGGCAGCCTTGGCGGCAATCGAACGCATGACTCCTACTACTCTCTAGAAGTACAAACGCCTTAATCACTTGACCACCGAACAGGACGAAGTATGTTGGCATGATTCGTTATTGGTAATGCTGGCGTTGTATCTTAGATGCATACACTTGATATGGAAATACGACACCCCTCGCCTTTACAGAGAAGGGTTCTGCTGGGTCCGAAACGTCGGTGCCCTCGGAGAAGTGTGAACGTGGTCATCAAGCTCGGTGAGTGGTTTGCTTAGTGAACATGAAGTCTATTATTTTTGTTTTGCCGATTACGTCATCAATTCACGCGCACCACCTTGGCATTGCCAAGGCCATTATTACCGTTGCATGCAGCGTGAAGAGGAGCTGTTCCACGTACCTATTGAGTTGCCAATTATTAAAGTGACATTTCCGGCTCACAATGTTTGTTATTAAAAATATCAGCTAACATACATTTTGCTGTATGTTCCGAAGTTTGCTTGCGTTCAGTTCCATGGAGAAGAATAAGGAATTAAAGTATATATATCATGTCGGAATACCACTTTCTTGTTCTTAAGTTCATGCATACGACAGACACCGACACCGAGCACGACATACTAAATAACATGAACGTATCTAAACGGCCTTTTTACACATGTACCTTTGCTTCTAAAGCAGGGTCGACAAGTTGAAATTGCTATCGATACGGACCGCGAAGTAGAGTAGGTGCCGAAGCTCGCAGTGTGGCGAATCTTAGACGTGAACGTGTACGTGTTACAATGCGGGGACTGGCGCGCGTGTGGCCCCTACCGTAACTCGCTATTGTGTCGTTCTTGGTGCGTGTATAGGCCTATAGTTCCGTGCAATGACCCCTGCCATGCTGCTATCTAATCGGCCAAGCGGTGACGGTAACACTGGAAAATGAACATACCATACACGTGTATAGGACAACCACACTCAGCGAGGTTTACCACCTTACGACCGTTCCCCGCGGAGGTCACTGCTATGAGTATGAGGTCCATACACTTTCCGTGGTAATGAGAGACCCTATTGGGATGCCCTGTCATTGTATGCACTCATTTTCACAACGAAAATGTGTTTTCCGATTCGCAGCAGTCGTTGAACCAAAGCAGACAAAAGGTAAGAATGAAACACACAATAAGGCGATATTTAAACAGATGGCAACGTCATGTCATAACAAAAACATGCCCCTGGAGGCAAATAATTATACACTCCCTTGATTTTTGATTGTGTTCTTTCGACCACTCTGTAAAAGGGGATTGCCGTAAGCCTTGGCATATTTCTCTATTGGAATGCAGTACAAAAAAAACCGGGGACCCGTACTTTGCCGATGACGCTTTCTTTTATCCCGGGCACGGTCGGTTAAGAGCACGGTCCATATTCTCAGTTTCGTCTTTGATGGATATCAAGGCAAGGGTGAGGGAATGCATCACCACAAAGGTTCTGTATAACGCGGTGCGCACCGACTCCATGGTAACGTGATATACGTCAGAACAGTGGTCGGCGTAAGCTGAGACGCGTCGGGCGGATGCGCTCGCTCTTGAGTGGGGGGGGTATGGGTATGGGGTTGGGGTCGTCGAAAAGGCAGGGCAACCGGTCCATCAGTGAGGCTGTGAGGCACGCGCACGGGCCCCACCGGGCCTTGCTGATTAGCCAAATTGGCCCAGGCGGACCGCAGCGGGGCCTCCTCCCCGGGGGCTGCGTGCCTCGCCCGCCCCCTCCCCCCCCCTATCCTCGATAGTCGGCCCGGTGCTCGGCCACGGCTCAGGTATGCGCGGCAGTTGCTGCCAAGCGCTGCCCGCTATTTAGCAATGTGTTCGTTATTTTCGTTCAATGCAGATTCGCCCACAAAGCAAGGCTGTAAAGCCTGGGCTAGGGAAAGGAGGAGGTATTGGGGAGGAACTCGGGAAGACTGCAGATAGGTATTGACATCAGCGGCTCTTTTCAGAGCCGCACTCCTCGATAGAAGTGTTATATACGTGGTGTCGCGGCAAACCTTCCACTCAGTACTTCCACAATGCAGACCTTCAAGTCTTATCGAACTGGCATTCCTCTAGAATGGACAAGTTAATAATTATAGAGAGAGAGAGAGAGAGAGAGAGAGAGGGGGGAGAGAGAGAGAGAGAGAGAGAGAGAGAGAGAGAGAGAGAGAGAGAGAGAGAGAGAGAGAGAGAGAGAGAGAGAGAGAGAGAGAGAGAGAGAGAGAGAGAGAGAGAGAGAGAGAGAGAGAGAGAGAGAGAGAGAGAGGGATATAGAGAGACACAGAGAAACCTAGAGACACAAAGAGACACATAGAGAGACAGATAGACTGAGAGACAGAGAGAGAGACACACAGTGAGAGATATTGAGAGACAGAGAAACAGAGAGAGAGAGGGGGCAATTCAGACGCCCCGGGAACTATACACAGACGAGCGCAACGCGCGCAGCTGCGCCATTCAGCTACTCCCCTTCGCATTGTACGACAAACCGACAGAATTGCCCTACTAGGAGGTAAACTCGCAATCACCCAAACGCACTGTTAATGAAAGTTTCTGTTAATGTTCCGTCCGAGTTCGTGTTCTGGGTGTTTTATTGTAGTAATCTGCAACATATTGCAAACTGCTTACTGACTAACATGACCAAAATTGAAATATCAAACATACGTGAGCGTTTCGATTCTGGCTGGATCTTTCTCAAACTTTTTTTTGTCTCTTCGTGATATAATGTGCAGAAAAATGGAACGTTTGTGGTGACAACCAGTCAGAGTGTAGCTCTGAAAATGGCCGGTAACTCAACGTTTCAGGCAGCGTATACTCTGCCCGTCTTATCTTAACTTATCACGTGCTGTGGCGAGCACCGGAGCGTGGAGAACTGTTCCCGCCCAGCGTCACGTCACCACTGATGGGGCGTGAAGAGAGGTGGAAGATCACTGGAGTGTGTCAGTGTGTGAATGGAGGTCACGGATATGTGAGACACAGGAGGCAGACTAGGTGATGGATGAAGTGGAGTTTCTCGCGTTTATAGAAGACACACTGGACATGAGTGGCCGCCATATGTCGCTGACATTACGCAAACCTTCAAGTAGGCCTACTATGCTCTGTGCAGACCATTCCAAGCATGACTCCAACGTCGGCATCAATATTGTACGCGGTACGATCGATGGGAAACAAAAATAGTGTGCGTGGTTCCGAAGAACCAATCCAGGGCTGGATTTCACGAAGCTTTACGATGCATTGTACCTCAACTTACGATTGATAACCAATGGATAACCCATCGTAAGTTGTGATAGGCAGCACAGCTTCTGTGCATCGCTCATTTTTCTAATGATTGATCGTACGCTTCGATGAGTTCGGTGAAATATACTGCTGTAGGCGCAAACAAATCAGTTCTTCGTGTGCCTGGGGAAACAAGGAAGGAACGAACCCATAACCAGAGCGCCTCCATGGGGCGGGTACGGCTGCTCCACCGGCAGAGCTCCTTGCCGAGTTCGCCCACAGTCCACATTGCTCGTACGCCTTCCAGGAAACGTCGATACGGGCCCGTCCAGAACACTCCCTTACGCCCCCCCCCCCATTTGTATTTGTATATCCTCGTCCACGGTCAAAATGATGTCTCTCTCTCTCTCACACCGGTCAGAGTAATCGTGTGCCCCCTAGCTACCTCAAGGTGTGCCCAACCACACACGGTGCAGGCCGACATCCGGGTCACGGCCGCCGCGCAGAGAAATAAAACAAATTCCCAACGCGCCTCATTCGGCTAAGTTACGTCATTCGTTATGTGTTGTTTTTTTTGGCGTCACTCGAGGCTGGAAGACAGACACTAAACAAAGAAAAGAAAGAAAGACCGAATCGCGCCCCTACTCTCGGGGCCTCGAGAAATTGGGAACGAGGGAGAAAGAGAAGCTCTTGTTTCCACCGTCTACGTCTTCGCTTTCTTCCCGAAAGGGATGGGACGGGCTCATTTCACGACCAGAGCGCTAAGCAGCGTGCGTCCCATCCTGTATGCTCACCGCCGGCCATGCAATCTTCCCGCTTCCTTGATTGAGAAGATGCATCATTCCATCCTTCTCTCCTCACCGCCCCCTTCCCTCCTCCCTCTATATCCGTCCTCCACCGCCTCCTTACAACCTCTTACATCCTCGCCTAGCCACGAGCTTAAGCCGGCCCCGTTAGAGGACCGGTCGGGTGGCTTCTTGCAACTCAAGGAAGGGCAGGAGAGTGGGTGGGGGGGAGAAGAGAAATTCTCATTACCTCGAGACCTCCGGGTGGGAAGAAAGATGAAAGGAAAGAGAGT
This sequence comes from Luidia sarsii, assembly GCA_949987565.1. Taxonomy (NCBI): domain Eukaryota; kingdom Metazoa; phylum Echinodermata; class Asteroidea; order Paxillosida; family Luidiidae; genus Luidia; species Luidia sarsii. Next base: position 22,665,108 of record OX465102.1, on the reverse strand, counting down.
AATACACTCGTCAACTTTTTGCGAGGGATATTTTTTTTAGTTGGGGGGGGGTACCAGGGCAGATGGCATTACTCTTCCCGTTAATGGAGCCGTGGGCTGGGCTCCTCATAAACTAGTTTTCTTTATGGAAACCCTGCAGGAGGACTGTACGGGTGCAGGGCGGGACCCACACGCTGATAAGTAGTCAATGGAGATGTTTCCGATGAGCGCTGTCTCTCCCGGACCCGCTGCCTCGCACGTCCACGCTGACGAGCGCGAGGTACAGCTTTCATTTATCGACTTCCTTCCCCAGGATATCGACAAGCTTTTTTTCAGGGCGGGGAGGGGGTGGGAATAAGCATGTTGACTCAGCGACTGATTGCTGCGTTATCAAAAGAAACGGCGGAACGCGTGTGTGCTCTCTATATCTCACTCTACCTCTGCCTCTCTCCACCTCTCTCTCTCTCCCTCTATCTGACTCTCCCTCTCTCTCCCTCTGTATCACTCCCTATTTTTCTCTCTGCCTCTCTCTGCCTCCCTCTTTCCCCCTCTCTCCCTCTCTGTCTCCTTCCCTCTCTCTCCATCTCTCTCCATTTCTCTCTCCATATCTCTCTCCCTCTCTCTCTCCCTCTCTCTTTCCCTCTCTCTCTCTCTCCATCTCTCACTCCCTCTCTCTCCTTCTCTCTCCCTCTCTCTGTCTCTCTCTCCCCCTTTCTCTCCCTCTCTCTCCATCACTCTCCTTCTCTCCCACTTTCTCTCTCACTCTACCTCTCTCCTTCCCTCTCCCCCTCTCTCTCCCCCTCTCTCTCCCCTCTCTCTCCCTCTCTGTTCCTTTTTCTATCTCCCCGCCACTCTTTCCGCAGCCCCAGCATTGCCCCCGACCCCTGAGGGTTTTACGAGCGAACAATAAATGCCTGCTTTGGGAGAGATGCGCTTTTCATATAGGAATTATGAAAGTAATGCAATCGTCTGTGCAAGTACGAACAATGCATTCTTTTGTGGGTTTTATTCAGGGGATAAGTAAGAGGACTGCCGTCCAGTTTATCTTAACGGACGCTGTTTTGAGTGATTATAATTTCTGTTTCGCCAGCGGAATGACGTTAAAGCTTTAATGCCATGTCACGTTCGCTAAATATAGCAAATACACAGGCCTACTTCTGGCAGGAACGCTGGCATGTAGAGAATCTCCATTCGTATACAGGGAGAAACGACTTATAGTAACTGACGCCGATATGATCAGCGCAATTTGATAATTCAGCCAGGAATATAATCCCCGTTCAATTATTCGTCCTTTTTTTCCTCCTACAGGCGTATTGTCTGTACATGCACGATTCCCGCAGGCACTTTATGCACGGCGCGTATATAGGCCAACAACGAACGGGAATCGCTGGTGCCCACCCCGCCTCGCTCTTGCACGGTTGCTGTCAGCTGGTGAAGGCGGTATATGGAATTGGTAGGCTGTCCTTGGCAATGCCTCTCGATGGTGTGCACGTGCGGACGAGATATCTGTGCCAGGGTTAAATAGCTATTGAGAAGGCTTGCAACGATGGCGATGTGCGTGCACCCCACAACACGACTGAGACCTTCAAAGAGACCTTGATGTACTCATCACTGTCCATATATCTCTCAACTCTAAACGTCCCTGGTTCCCCTAAAAATACTGAGCGGAAGAAATAGAAGACGGGTGATGGGTCAAGGAAAGGTCACCTTGCGCTAAAAATGCGATCGGTATTGCTGACATTATTTATAGCAGATAACATTGTAATAATCATACCAGTCACATTGGCATCATTAAGTACTTTTCCCTTCTTTATTTATTATTATTATTATTTTTTTTTTTTGGGGGGGGGACATAAACCAACACACCGACAATAATGATATATAAGAAGCAATAATGATAATTTCACTCTGAGCATTGCCAACATACGTGAGCCCGGTCTCGTGGAGTTGCACACAATTTACTCAACCACATCATGAGGATTTTTTTTCTTCTAAAGAATAACCTCAAGACTAACCGAAGGCCAACGTGCATTCTAAGATAAGCAATAATGATTCTGGCTTTGAGAAAGATCCTGCTAGGATCGAAACCCGGGGTCCTTCTAATTTTTGATCTCAGCGAATATCGATCATAGGCAATGAATAACGAACACAAATCTCATGATTAACATACGTCCAAAGTGTATTATTTTCATGCTAAGCATTGTAATGATTATGCATTTGAGGATGGTCATTCCAGGTTTGAAACGTCGGGTCCTCATTTTTGATCTAAGCAAATGCCGAGCAAAGGCAATTAACAGGACACGAGTTGGTGCAACTGAATGTGCAGCGGGGAAGACCTTTCATGCTTAGCAGATTAACGTGCTGGCGAGAGCTCCGTGGACTACGGCCCAGCGTGTATTGACAAGCCCCTGCATGTCCCATTGATCAGCACACAGCATGATAAAGTACAACTTTGGCTCAAAAAATAGGCCTAGCGGAAAACAATCTGACTGGAGGCAATGTCGAAAAAGAGGGAAAAACTTGGACTGGACTGCGACCCGACCCCGCTTTTCATCCAGCTGCAAACAACCAATCGGTTAGCCAGAGCAGCTTGAGGATCACACATTGTGGATGCAGTTCATTCAATTCAAGTCAAATAGATAAATGAAAAACCTATGCTGGGAACTTTAAAACAAGTTTAAAGAATGGCAACAAATGCTTTGCCTAGACTGTGACTTGAGCCCCGGACCTCTGGTTTTGCGTGCCAGCGCCCTTACCATTTGAACTATCCTGTCCCTTATAGTCCTACGTAGTCAACTAAGCCCCTTTCACACTACAGGACGAATCCCCGGGAATTAAATCCCGGGGGAATGCCCGCGAATAAAATGTTTACCCCACAAACACCCCCGCAACCATTCACACTGGACCCATTTGGAAGCTCCCGGGGACCCTATTTCCCCGTGGAAATCGTAAAACTACGGGTTTTGCTACCTACCACTGAGCAGGGGTAACAAGCCCCCGGGGGAAAAGCTTATCCGCGGGAACTTCGTCCATAGTGTGAATAGCCCAGTGTCTATAGTGTGAAAGTCGGAAGCATTTAACGAGTAACGGCCGTATGTATCTTCCTTCCATTCAGTTGCACACCATTATTGTTGTAAACCTAGCTACAGCAAATACTTGAAGACAATAACAGACCGATTGGGCGATGTCATCGCGTGACTTATAGTGGGTATTTCAGTAAGGTATGGGGCACTTTACAACAGCGGTACCCTGATATGGGTGCCGCCATATTTTTGTATTGTTTGATACCCACTATAGGTCACGTGATGCATGGCATCGCGCAATCAGTCAGTTCTGCGCATGGTGGGTGAAACAATACATATAGGAGGGTTTGCGGTTTCACCGTGTATGAGGTCTCTTTAGGGAGAGGTATCATGGTTCTGAAAAGAACCTCAGCGATAACTTGACGTTCCGGCCAGTGTGCTCTGACCGTCCTCAGGAGAATGTAAGCTCTGGCCGGAACGTCGAGTTCAGTCAGGTTCTTTTCATACCCATAGGCCTACCGTCCTCTTCCCAAAGAGACCTTATACATTATTGTGCGATCGCAAACGCTCATTAAATACTGGCTACAGTATTACTCGGGGATCTCACAAAGTGGATGCAGTTTTTCCCTTCAATCAAGGTTAAACAAATAAAGATACAAAACTTGCTGGGGACTATTGTTGACTATCATGGGAAGGCCAACATGTAAAGACGGGATAGCTCAGACGGTTTTAGAGCGCTGACGCGTATAACCAGAGGTCTCGAGTCCAAGTCGCGGTATACAGTCAGTTTTCTTTGCACATTTTCAAAATCAACCGCCGTGCAACCCGGAGTTTGTCCAAAAATCAAATTTTCATATGAACCACTGAGTAGGATAAGGGGAATTTGTTTGTGGTTTCAATGTGAATAGAAGCGTATGCAGAGTCTGAATTGTCTAGACCAACAAGGCCTATCGGTTGAGTGTGCATCGATTGAGGGTTTCCGTACGTATCTTATGAGAAACCCAAGCCCACTGGTCGAGTTAATGGATACAAGATCAGCGATGTATGGCCGTGTAATGGGCCGAGGGACTATCCCCCGTTGATCTCATCACATCACATCACGATATTCTTCAATAGCCACAGTACGGTCCACCACCAAACGCATACAAAATATACGAGAGAGTGGACGCGTCCCTCTGAACCGACTAGTCGACTAGTTGGCTGTTTTGGAAGGCCACCACCTAAGGGTTGGATGGCTCGGCGGCAGAGAGCAGGTACTCAAAATCAGATGTATCTAATTCAAGTCCAGGTCCAGTTTTTCACGATAATTATTATAAAAGATCCTACTCGTTTTTTCCTGTTATTTTTGGACTTGAATTGGAAAAGCTGCATCCACTTTATGCTAAACCTCGAGTAGCCAGTTTTAAAACAATTGGTTGTTTGCATCTGAATGGAAGCGGGGAGGGTGATCCCTTGAGAAATGACGGCAGTTAATGGTTAGAAGGCGACAGACAGAGCACACACTGCCACGAAACGTTGATTTAGTATACAGGGTAACGCTCAGACCAACTCTCGCTCTGGAATGAAATAATGAACATAGTGCCACTGTATGAATTATCCATCGAGGCCAAGTTCCATAGCCCTCTTCGTCACATCTAAGCACTCGCAAATCAAGGCGCTGTATATTGCAATCTCGGCAATGCATCAAGCCTATTATAATCTTCCGTCCCGCCTATAATCTAGCCAATCCGGCTCTTTAAGTGGCCACTTTGTCACCGGTCGGCCGACACGTGCAAACACTCCTTCCCCGGCCAAGTCACGGAGATCTGGGATCTGCTCTGATGTTATCTATCTACATAATTATACTCTGTCCACTCATTGCGCTGGCATGGCGCTATTTTGAGCGGGAATGCATTGAGGTCCCATATCAGTGCAGTATACACGTATGAATTACACCTATCGCAGCGTAATGTAATATTTCCATGCCAAGTCTTCTGGCTCGGGTTTCGAAGATAAAATGACTACTGGTTTTTATCCTGATTTATATAAATTTACCGGTCGTGATTAACTGTTTACCGGGCGTGGGTTGATCGTCGCTCCTCCTTTTGATGAAATTATAAAGCCTTTTGCATAATGAAATAACATTCATGTGCATGCCGATCAATGAACAATCTCCCTGATCATTCGATATCAGATATGAGTGTACTGGGCATAGAATCTCTTGGTCACCGTAGTAATGCTGTCCGTCTAAGCCTTGAGAAAATGCGGATGAAGCGTCTTCGGACTATTCAACCACATGTAATTGTCTCAACATCCAGGAGAGTAATGACTAACACCATGCAGCTTTCTGATAATCCTTCTTTTGAGTTCACTCCTTCATACTTCTCTCTTTGATCTTTCCCCCTCTTCTCACTAATCCCTACCCTACTCCTTGCCCTTTCCTTTGATCTCACCCTACCAGCTTTACTTTTTGTCCTTGTTTCTCATCCGTGCCCTATTCATTCTCTTCCCCCTTCCTTCGTGTACATTTATCTATGTTGTCCTTGTCACTCTGCCTTTGAGAAAGGTCCTGCTAGGATCGAAATGTCAGGCCCACTAAATGTTAAGATTTGCATTTTGGTAATTTTAGTCAGTAAGCAGTTTGCCATTTGTTTGTATATCAATGAACAATGCATTAATTCATCTCGCCGAGGAAATGGATAAAGGGAGGAAGAAGAAGAGGAAGACAAAGAAGAAGAGGCAGGCTTTTTGTGACTTTTCGAAGGAGTTTCTTTTCCTTAGACAGTAACCGAAAAAAATGTATAAACAATGTCAAATGTTACATATAAATCAAAACGAAAAGTTCCCAAAAAGGTTAAAAAGAAGACGAAAAAGAAGAAAAAAGAATAATATGACGAAAAAGAGGAAGAGGAAGAGGAAGAGGAAGAGGAAGAGGAAGAGGAAGAGGAAGAGGAAGAGGAAGAGGAAGAGGAAGAGGAAGAGGAAGAGGAAGAGGAAGAGGAAGAGAAAGAGGAAGAGGAAGAGGAAGAGCAAGAGCAAGAGCAAGAGCAAGAGCAGGAGCAAGAGCAAGAGGAAGTGGAAGAAGAGAATGAAGAAGAAGATTGATGAAGAAATAGATTGAAGAAGAAGACGAATACAAAGATGAAGAAAAAGACGAAGAAGATGATTACGATGACAGGCAGATATTCCCGTTTTTAAAGCAATGAACTGGAGATGATCCACAAATCACATTTAATTATCGCCTTCTATGCAAAAAAATAAGCTGGTGGAACTTGTCCCGAATTTCAATCGTGTTACGTACACGTATGCCCATAATCAAACAGCGGATGTTTACACGCTCGTGTCGGGAAGAGAGAGAGAGAGCGAGAGAGAGAGAGGGGATGTCGAGGAGGGAGGGGGCAGGGATAAATATTTGCCATGTTTTGGAGTCTGGGCACGTATCTTGCACGTATGTTCGCCGTACCGGCATAACGGACGAACGAGTTCGTGTCCGGATTCGTATCCTTACTGGTTGTCTCACATCCGAATCTCGTAGCGAGTGCTAGGTCACGCATGGCTGTCAGTGCCGGTGTCGGGCGGTGTGATTATCTCAGTTGTGCCGGTCGCAGCTGAGACAGGCAGCGGTCTCAGCACAACCTCGTATTTTCTATTCTCGGATCCCCAAAATGAAATTATCGGCTCCGTCTAATCCTCCCCTGAAAACGTCAACTGGGGTGTGTCTAAAAGAGCGCCAGAGACGCAATGAATAAAGGCGGATTGCAATGTCTTAATGAAATATTTAAAGATGAATATTTTTTTTCATTTAATCACTGCATCAAATGAGTCGCGATTTGGTTTTCATTTTGGTGTCCACAGTTCATTTATAAAAGATGAAATTCGTGATTCTGCATTGTCTCTTCTCGTGATAGGAAAATGAAAAAGAAATCGTGTTTACAGAAAACTACTGCTATTCTTCCCTATTCTTCTTCGCTCCTGATACAAAACTTTGTTTGTCGATCTTACTGCTTCTTATACCATTTCGACGGTTGAAAATGAAGACAACTAACAAATGTTTAAATTACGGCTTACCAGTATCCTCCCTTTCATATCCATCCTCCTCCCTTTCATCTCCCTCCTTCTCCCCTTCATCTCCCTCCTCCTCATTCTTTCTTCTCTTCCTTCCTTCTCCTCCTTCATTCTCGTCTTTTATCCTTCTCTTTCTTCCTCCAACTTCTCCATCTACTTCCTCCTTCTCCTCCTCCTCTTTCTCCTCCTTCCTTCTCATCCTTCCCCTTCTCTTCCTTCGTCCTTCTCTTTTTTTCCCTCCCACTTTTCCTTCTCCTTCCTCCTCCTCCCCCTTCTCCTCCTCCTTCCTCCGAGTTCTCTTTCAACTTCCCCCTCATCCATCCTCCTCCTCCTCCAGTCTACCCCCTTCTTCTCCTTCCTCCTTCTCCTCCCCTACTTTTATCATCCCTATCCCCTCGTCCGTCCTCGTCCCTTCCTACCCTTCTTCTCCTTCAATATCTTCTACTCTTCCCGAATCACTTCCATCATCGTAGCCTCGAACACCAGGTGGCCCCTTTTTCACTTTGGCTTTTCGGAGGCAGCTTCACAAGACAGCGACGGAACTAACAGAAATGGCTCCCTAATTCGTCTGGAGATACAGCCCACGGCCAACAGCCATCCATCGCCCGTCCCTCCGAGGCTGACAGACCGCTTCCCCGTGAGGGTTCAGATCAGACAACCAAAGCCAAGAGCCTCAGTTGTTGGTTTTTTGTTTTGCTATTTCTTTCGACAATCCTACACTACACGGTGGGGCAGCAAGGCAGCGACCATTTGTCCCTGAGCCAAAGGCCCTTCCGAGAGAGAGAGAGGGATTGAGAGAGAGAGAGAGAGAGAGAGAGAGAAAGAGAAGAGAGAGAGAGAGAGAGAGAGAGAGAGAGAGAGAGAGAGAGAGAGAGAGAGAGAGAGAGAGAGAGAGAGAGAGAGAGAGAGAGAGAGAGAGGGGATAGAGAGAGAGAGAGAGAAGATATAGAGAGACACAGAGAAACCTAGAGACACAAAGAGACACATAGAGAGACAGGTAGACTGAGAGACAGAGAGAGACACACAGTGAGAGATAGTGAGAGACATAGAAACAGATAGAGAGGGGGCAATTCAGACGCCCCGGGAACTATACACATGCAGACGAGAGCAACGTGCGCAGCTGCGCCATTCAGCTACTCCCCTCCGCATTGTACGACAAACCGACAGAATTGCCCTACTAGAAGGGTAAACCCGCAATCACCCAAACGCCCTTTCTGTTAATGAAAGTTTCTGTTAATGTTCCGTCCAAGTTCGTGTTCTGGGTGTTTTATTGTAGTAATCTGCAACATATTGCAAACTGCTTACTGACTAACATGACCAAACTTGAAATATCAAACATACGTGAGCGTTTCGATTCTGGCTGGATCTTTCTCAAACTTTTTTTTCCTATGACAAAGGTCCTGCTAGGATCGAAATACCACGCGCCCTTCTATTTTTTTGTTGTTCTATATTATTAAATTATTTGTGTTAAACCTTATTCCCCATGTGGGTATATTATGTGTTCATAATTGATGTTTTCTATTCGATGAGCCTTTGACGACAGTATGATGCTCTGGAGATTAGGTCTATATTCGTATTTTGGAAATGCCGTTGTCCCAAAAGATTTGTGGGTCTGTTCTATGGATCGGTGCCAGCGTTCGGCATGCTGCCGCTTCGTCTCCCAATCTGGTTTCAATCCATGGAGGTCGTTTGGCTGTGCCAATCCACTCTTCCTACACCTCTCCTCTGGGCATTCTGGCCACCTTTTTATAGCCTCACACGCCCGCGATCATAGCGCAAGTCTGGCATCGCAACGCGTCAGATAGACGGCGCAAAGGCCTATTTACACACGAGAGAGATAACGGAATTCCACGTGGTCAACCATTTAAAAAAAAGGGTTTCTCCGGGGACGTTTACAGCTTGGACGGAAACATAGCGCGGTTACGCGGCAATCTGCTGGCCTTAAAAACCAGAGCCATTTTCCCAAAGATGAAACACCGCAACTGACTGTACTTCATGACATATCAAATTCTTCGGTTTCTCTTTCGCTTGAGACTCAATCCTCTTGATTGTAAGCCTAGGCTATCAGAAGAAAGAGAGCTTCTTCCCCTTCCTCTTCATTCCTTCGGAACGGCGACATTGTCTTTTCAGAAAGTCATTTACATAGAAATCGAACGGGTTTCCGCTCCTGTGTATTTGTAGAACGTCAAAATACATTGAAATACCGGGCCGCAGTACCGCTTTCCGTTAGGGCGCCCCCGCGTAAATGGGCCTTTAGGATGGCGTTCGAAAGAATAACCGACAGCCGGGCCAACTATCAAAGGGCCGCTCCACCGCGGGAACCTGCGGAGCGTTAAAGTAAGACTCGGATAAATTGAGACGGAAAGCCCCCCCCCCCGTTGCAAGACGTCACGTGCGTTCCTTCCATTATTGGGATCTTACAATGAAAGACAAGTCGACATTTGTGACCCGGCACAGCATAATGAAGAATAACCCCACTTTTGAGATTTTGAGATTTTCTAATGATGTGAAAGAGTATACCATTAGCTTTCAAATGATATCAAAATATAATATCCACTAATAGGCCTACTTAAAATTTCCGAAAATCCCCCCAAAAAGAAAATTGATTTGTAATCGAATTGTGAAGATACTTTAACTTCAGGCGTTGTTTACTCAAAAAGTGTTTTGGTGGGATATTCCTCATGTCGTTCTGCCGGGTCACATTTGGCTGGCAACCAATGGTACATTGATCAAACTCACCCTTACCAAACCATTACTCATGACCGATGGCAAGAGGTGCACCATGCAGTAATGCCACCTATCGGACATTTTGCGTTTGACTGGCCATTGGAAACAGCTGTGTTAAAGCTTTGTGAAATCCATCCCTTATTTGATTAGGCCTATATAATACGTGAGGCTTTCCGTGGTTGGGCAAAACTCGGCGTCCGAATGGCTCGACGAAATTGGTTTCTCCGCGCGCGGCGATGTAGGGATTTCAAAAAGACAGTGCTTCATTTCGTGCTTTCTGGGAAATCGAATCCGACGTGAGTCGGCGATGGGAAATGGGAACCCTTTGCTCCGGTCACGGACGATTCTACGAGGCATTGTCCCGTGGCTCGGGCGAAGTGCCGATCAAAGAGAACACGCGTCTTCTGTCTCTCGGCGTCTTGATCTCAAGGACCCGGTGTTCAAAGTTACACACTGTGGGATCTCCAGCCATGACATTGACTTTGCGACACTGGCATCCTTCATAGATATATACATGTAGTGTGATTTTGCGTCGAGGACAATGCACGTCAGCAATGGTTTGCCCTTCTCGTTGTGCAAATGAATAGCGTATAGTCGGCACTTTACCCGACTGCCTGTTTGAATTAAATTGTAGGATGCATCCTAGGGTTAGAAATTTCACGAGTTGCTACCATAGCAAATATAGGTATACCCGTGATGGTACAAATGGCTCTGTCCCTTTGATTTGCCAAGTACTGTGCGCGTATAAGGCACTCGCAATGGTATACTCTCCTTGTAGAATTGATATGGCTTTAGGATTGTCCATTAGCCAAAGCTGGGCTAGATAAGGAGAGTGTCAAGCTACCTGTGATAGATAGGGATAGTGTCAAGCTACCTGTGATCGACAAGGATAGTGTCAAGCTACCTGGGATAGATAAGGAGAGTGTAAAGCTACCTGGGCTATATATAAGGACAGTGTAAAGCTACCTGGCATAGATAAGGACAGTGTAAAGCTACCTGGGATAGATAAGGAGAGTGTAAAGCTACCTGGGCTAGATAAGGATAGTGTAAAGCTATCTGGGATAGATCAGGAGAGTGTAAAGCTATACATGGGATAGATAAGGAGAGTGTAAAGCTAGAGTAATGGTCGTTTTGTATTCTACTTGGCAGCATTTTAAAAAGGGAATCTCCCTCTTTCTCTGTCCACTCGGAACATGGAATGGGTACCAGAGCTGGTGAAGGTTGAACAAGACGGCGAGAACAGGCACTGGCAAGCCTACCTCATCATGCCGTGCTCGTTTAATTCGGAACACCCCATATGCAATCAATGATAGCAAGGGAAAGCCGTTATCTTTATATTGACATGGTAGATGCGTGATGTAAATGACAATTGGCCACCATGGCGATCCATGGAAAAGAATTTGAAAGATTCCCCACACCATTCTCTCGAGTACAACCTCAGCATGTCCCGATTACGCCCTTGCCTCATAAAAAAGTGTCCGGTTACCCTTCTCAGGCAACCCGCTGTTACCCCCGACCCCCTTACCCAACCCAGTGTCAGTTCAAATCTGTGGCTATTGGCATCCTGGTATACGCCCCGATCACTCAAAACGTGGACCGCTGACCAAAAATACGCGCGACGCAGTCATCTAACCGATATGGAGATGGAGCGATATGGAGCACCGACCAAAACGGAAGCTGAAGTGCCGAATTGCTTCTGACATGCGCCGCCCCTCGCCGCGGCTAGGGCAGCTGGCTTTGGCAGTCCCCTGGCTGGATTGCTCAGCTGGTGATGCGCCGGCACACGAGACAAGAGGCTCGGGTTCAAATCGTAAGGCCCCTTTCACACTGCATAGGGTCGAATCACACGGGTTCAACCCGTGATGTAAACGTTTCCGAAATTTCGGCACGGGGTCAATCGAACTGTGCGTTCACAATACGCAGCGCAACATTGGCCGTCAAGCCGCGCGTGTGAATTTCGACCCGTGTGGCGCATTGATCGTTTTCACACGACACAAGCATAAACGGGTCGCCCAATAGGAAAGTTCTTATGGTATGCCTAATATAGGAGGGTTTGCGGTGAGACCATTCACAACAATTATACGGTCTCTTAAAGAAGAGGTATGGTTCTGAAAAGAAACTGAAAAAAACTCCTTTCACGGGTTCTTGTCCACTCCTTTTGTTCCACTATGTTTCATAAGCAAGTCGTCATATTGTGCTGTCACATTACAACGTATGAAGGATTTATTGATCGCTCACGCACCTCGAGGATGAGCATGTTATAACATTGATTATTCTATATGGAGGGCGATAGAGAGTTAAAGAAAGACTGGGAGATGGAAAGGGATAGATAGAGAATGAGAGAGGGTGAGAGAGGTGGTAGGCGAGAGAGAGAAGGTCATGGAACAACGTGGCGGACATTTACATAATGATTGGGCCCTCACATGAATCGTGCTGCTTCCGCCTGAAGCTGGGAAAATGTGTACCGGCTTGTTCAGACCAGCCGGTGTAATGGCTTTAGCCATAGAGATGGCTTGAGTAAGCAACATCTTGTCTCTCTCTATCTCTCTCTACCACCCTCACTCTGTTTTTCTCTCTCCCTGTCTCTTCTTCTCTCCATCTCTCTCTCCCTCCACAAAAAAAACATTTTCTCATCTCTTCCTTTCTCCTCACTTTCTCTCTATCTCAGTCTATTGGTCTGTCTCTCCTTTTATCTCCCTCTGCCTCCCTGTCTGTCTGTCTTTATCTCTTCTCTCTCAGTCAGTCAGTCAGTCACTCATCCTGCCCACACAGAGCCCCCACCCCCCCCCTTCTTCGTCCATTCCACACTCGACACTTCCCCGCGTCATTTTCACCTGCTCCCGTAATCGTATCACTCACCAACGCTCCACGCCGTAATAACTAAACAGCATGCGTGCTGTCAGCTTTAATGCACGGGGTAGGGAGAGTGATTTCTAGTGGGCGGTTAATTTCCCGGCCACCGTGTGATATACGATGCTGGGATTAGGGTTATAGGTGATATGCGCCCATCGTGTTTTGGGGGGGTCGGTTGTACAAGTATAGAGTGTGCACGTGGATTTTCTCGGTCAATATCCAAGCAAGCACTTTTAGGAAAGCATTGGGGATATCAAAGGGAGTATACACCAATTATAAAGTGGCCAATATCCCGACGATCCAAATAATTATGGGAAATCTCTTACTCTTCGGAAAGTTAGTAATGATATCATATTATATTCCGTGAAATATTAGCGCTCAGAAATCTTCAGTTTTCAAGAAAAAGGGACATTTTTTGAATTTCCAACGATCTCTCCGCGGAGCAATCTTTTGACATAAAACACAGCTGTATGAACAAAGATTTGCATTTAATTTTGCTTCCATGCACAGTTTTTTCTCTCATGACGTGGTTGACGGATTGAGCCGAAACTTACGAAGGTGTGTTATTTTATGTACGTTTGGTTTGACTGAAAATGGAAAACCTTTTAATTCTGACATTGAAAAATGGTGTACCCTACCTTTAAAGCCACAACCCTAACCCTAACACTAACCATAACGTTGGATTATTACTCAGAAACCCAGACCACTTGTTCCTCAACGTTTCTGAGCGTAATTTCAGAGATTGTGATTATTGCACATGACCCAGTAAAGTAGTCTATAAAAAGCAGCCCATTGAAGCAAACCTTTGTCAATTTCGAGTTGATTTCTTTCTTTGCGACTGGCGTCGATTCTCCATGCATCAATTGAGTGCACTAGTGAATCTGTACAACAAATGCCTTGCGCGGGTAAAAAAAGTGTCACTTTAATAACTGGCTTCGTCGTGGTTCCCTACCCACCTAGGCGGCTCACTTCACAGCCGGGGGCCGGCGAAATTAAACCCGCAGTTAATCACAGAGAAACCAATTAGAATTACGCGGGGCGCAAAGCTCCGGGACTTCCAAGCTGTGAGAGCAGACAGTTATGTTGTGATAAATTAACGAGAGAAAAACAAAATGGTGTGACTAGAATGTGTTGATATGATAGGAGAGATATATGAAATAAGAAGTTGTATGACACCGGTATGCTATATATATAGCCTATTCGCCCTCGGTTTCTCTCAAGCCATAAAATCTCTGCATGTCTGTCTGTCATCCAGCATGTCTGGCTATCTATCTGTTTGTCTCTTCCTTTCTCTCTCCATCTCACTCTGCTCCTCTCTCTCCCGCCTCTCTCTCCACCTCAGCTCTTTATTTTATATTTCTATCACTCCATTCTCCCCACCTCCCTCCCCACCCCATCCGTGTACTCATTCTCCTCCTTTTATCTTCCCTCTCCTCTCTCATCGCTCTCGCTCCGTTTTACCTCTCTTCTCTCTCTCCTCTATCTTTCTGCCCACCTCTCTTTAGAGTTCCATCTGTTTCTCTCTCTCTCCATCCCTCTCTCTCATCTCTCTCATATCTCTCATCTCTCTCATCTAGCTCTTCCTCATCTCTCTCTCCCTCCCTCTTGTTCCCTCTATACAACCCCCTCTCTCTCCCTCTCTCCTCTCTCTCACAGCCTCATTTGTTTAATGTTCAAGTAGATATTGACCATTACCAATATCCATACACTCATTCTTTATTAACTTCAAAGGTGCTTTTGCCCCTTGTGTCATTATGCAGAGTATCCATGACAAGAATGACGTTCACTACCCTAGGTCAGTCCTGAACTTTTGGACTCTGGTGACTAGTACTGCAGAGCTCCTTCAGCCAACAGATTACCAGCCGATAGCGATTCATTTAAACGGTGTCAATCAAGATATATCTATCATAATTATCTTAATGAAAGGGTTCTTCATCGTAGTGGAATAAGGAGAAAGGTGACCAGGGTCACGCGATCTCTCGTTGCTGGTCTGCTCCCAGCTACGAGACATCGCGTGACCTTAGTCTCCTTTCTCCATCAAGTGAATGATATTGTTTCAAGATACCAAATACCCTTTCAAGGGGAAATGAATTCGACCCGCTGTGGAGAGAATAGAAGAACACTAATCGTGATTATTTCACTCCTCCTTTGAAGAGGGGGAATGGTCGGTCTCGGAGTATATAGGGAGTAAATATTGAGTAAATGTTAAAATAAATGAGAAATGCGTGCTTTTAATGGATTGTCTCGACTAAAACGAACTACGAAAAACAGTCAACAAAATTATAATTGGTATGGTCTTCCTCTCTCTATCTGCCAGTCAGACTGAGTGTACTTTTGTTCTCTGTCTTTGATTATCTATTTATATGTTTGTGTTTTTTTCTCTTAACCATATCCCATTTCTCTCTCCCTCTCTCCCTCTCCTTCTCCCTCCCCTGTCCCTCTCCCTCTCCCTTCCACACTCGCCCTCTCCCCTTCCTTCTTCCTCCCATCTACTTCTCCCTCTCCGTCTACTTCTCCCTCTCCCTGTCCCTCTCACAGTTCCTGTCCCTCACCACTTTCCACTCTCCACTCTCCACTCTTCCTAGCCCTCTCCCTTTCCCTCTCCGTCTCCCTCTCCTCACTCATCCATCGTCTATCGCTTTTAGAGAGGAGTCTACCATTCTCAGGTAACCGCGGCGCGGACTGCTCACTCAGATAACTCGATCATACCCCCAGACGGATTCCGTTACTGCGCCGCGTTTACTCTTCGAGGGAGGAGAAGAACAGTAAACGAAGGAGAAGGAGAGAGAAAGAGAGAGAGAGGGGGATGGGGGGAAATAACATCTGAAGATGGACGCGAGGATGTTTGTTCTGCGTCTAGCGTCCGCAACTGGCGGACTCAGTGCTTCTTCGGTGACCTGCGATGGACGGGTACACCTGCAGCACTCAGATTACAATCGGGCAACTCGACTCCCGGGGTGGAAGGAATTGGCAAGCTCCTAATTCACACCGAAAGGTGTCAGGAATCATTCTGGGCTTCTATTTTCATTTTAGTTATTTCGGATCCCCACACCCGCACACACACAAATAGAGAACTTTGCTGCATGCCATTTGGAAGCTCATCCGGTGCTTCTGAGAAGAAACATCTCGGGCAAAGAAATTGGCATCAAGACGGCTTTGTCCTGCCGGATGTGCCATTGTCTGAGTTTAGACGTTTTAACCACTCGACCACCGAGGTGGTCGAGATCTTGTGGCGGGTTGGAATCTCTATAGCGACTGGTATAATCCACTGGGTTGCATTATATACATACTACGAGTTTCCGACGATGAGCATCCACATCAAGACAAGTTTGCCCTACTCGACGTGTGCTTTGCCGGAGATCCTGCAGCTCGGGCGGAATCCCATACAACCCGCTACTCCTGCTTTTGAGGGCATGAAGTTTGGGGCATTTTTTATTTTTCAACACTTAGTTTGGTCTTATCAAAAATGTTGGCGGAGTCTGATTGATTTGGATTGGTACGATTCCAGTTGGAGCGTTTTTTAGCAATAAGGCTGCCGGATGATGTTTTCCAAATGGGGCAATAGACCTGCTTTGATACCTGCTCATCCTCATGCCCGTAGGGGACGTTACCCTATGAAGATATTTTGAGTGCGAGGTTGAATTAGCGAGAAGATGGAGTAAAACAACAACAACAACCGCAGAACCACTTTCGGCTGTGATCCATAGCAACCATCATATTAATTATGCTCGGGTTTCTGAGAAAATCAGTTAGGTACATGGACTCCACGAGATTTTCTCAGTGCGTGTTTGCGCACGCATAATTCAAGATTCACTCGATAATGATCCGACTCGTATACGAGTTGACCAGGCTTGGTTCTAGACCGTGATTGTTGTGTTTGTTTTTTCTACGGAGAGGGGCAATAAACCCTCATCACCCCCACACCCTATAGAACAGCGCCCGGAGTTGACCCGGGCCTAGTCGGTTGCTTCTTGACTCAGCTATGCGGTATTTTGTCTCGGATGGCCCGTGGCCTCGCCGAACCTAGCTCGAATCGACCCGGCCACGCGGCGGGGCCCTGTAGCGATATGACCCCACATACAGCTGTAATTAAGCAGGGTCGACTCGGGAACGAATTGCGGACGAATATCCCAGCTGTATCTCATGCTTGATCGGGCACAAGTCAACTTGCTTTCGGACCGTACAAGTTACTGGCCATTCCGCCGTGTCGAAATCCCGGCGTAATGGTTGCCGTGATTGCAATCCCGACACTGTGTAGAATACGTCTATTTCCGACACCACGGAGCAACGTTTTGGTACCATAGACTACATTGGGACTAACCTGTGTTTGTATTTGAAACTCACAGAAATGCTCATATAATCGCATATAATCAACTATCACTCATTTCTGGACAACACCGTCCATATTGACTAAACAAGCAAGACGATTTACTACAATTAGAATGTTCCTACGGGTTTCGTCCGTACGTTTAGCGGGGAACAAGTAGCGTATGACGTCACAACCGCTGACGTATCCGTTACACCATAAGCGTACCTGTTCGCTTGCGAAACCTTTCGAATATAGGTGTTCAGTCGGGTACCAGTTATCTCATGTGTGCAGGTTCATCAAGTCGACGTTAAATCGACGTCTGGTGGATACGAACTCAGAGAACCAGTTCATCGTATATAGATGACAGTATGGATATAGTGACTTCAGCTGCCCTAGGAGTCGACAGTATGCACATTCAAGATACGGGTTATACAGGGCTAATTAGAAGTTCTTTATATTTACGTACGAAGGACATTATCTTTGTTTTGTTTTTAAACTTTCAATTCCCAGTTTGAGCGAAGTCCGAAACTTGTCCGGCGCGAGGCAGCGGTCGGACAAGAAGCGCTAGGGTGCAGACAGAGACGCGACTTTATGTGGCAAGAGATCCGATAGGAACACTTTCTGCTGCCTCGCTCATCTAAGATTAAATGCGGAGGTGACCGCGCTCGTCAAAGTGATGAATACAAACAAGAATGACTAGTTAGGGAGAGTGCATAAGCGTTCATAGCAACATCTACAGCACGAAGTTGCCATTGATAGGAAAGCCCTTACACTCATTTCAACTGGACAGTCTACACATGCTGTCCCTTGAAGGTTCAAAATTATAGTCCTGCACTGGCTTTATAATTATGATTACTTATTGCCGTACGATATTTGTCTTCCGTTGGCAAAATAATAACTACAAAACATAAATAACAGCAATGGGATGACATAAATAACAAAACACAAAACATGAATAACAAACACATCATCATATTACACAGAATGATATTTGATTTGGAACAACAAGATCAGCGAAACCGAGGAGATTTCGTTTTGGGTCTTAAACCAGAGCTATTAAAAAGAAACCAGAAAAAAAAACTGGGTGGGTTGCTGTGCATAATTTGGCAACCATTTTGTTGCAAGCCCTGCATATACGGTGCAATACTGAAAACTTGGCACGATGTGTGATGTGTTTACACAGTCGTCGTTTTTCTCGGAGCCAGGTTATGGCGAGCGTTCCATCGACAACCAAATGATGAGGTCCGTGTCAACGCGTTGTCAAGGCAACGGGAAGATTAGCTCACCGGAGTGATCTTGTGTTAGTGTATGTGAGGAGACGACATGAGCGACCACTAGCCCGCTATTGCATGCATAATGTGACTCAAGGGTGATTACGTGGTGACACAATGTATAATTATTTATTTGTTTAAGTTTGTGTAGTTTTATACTAACTGCAGAAGGTAGATGTCAGCCATGTTTGGATGCGGTGACTGCAGACCATGTGCGCTCTACATGGGGGCGGGGCTCAAACCAGCCACTCACACACAGTACAGTAGATTAGTGAGAGGTCAAGAGACTTAATCAACAAGATTATACCGCAGAGAGAGAAAGAGCGACATGCCTTATCAGCCACACACACACACAAGACAGTAGGAGTGAGATGTCACGGGACTTCATCGAAAAGAAAGCACAGGAGATAGAGAGCGCATGGACCTTATCACACACAACACAGTTCATGAGATTTGTGACGGGACTTGATCGAAAGGGATGGACAAGAGAGATAGATTGAATAGGCTTTTTATTAGCCACTCAAGCACACACAAAACAGTAATATAGTAAGATATCATCGGTCTTCATCAACTGCGATGGACAAGTGAGAGAGAGAGCGCATATGCCTTATCAACCTCACACACAGAGCAGCAAATGAATGAGACTGTATCGAAAAGAAAGGGTGGACAATGTAGAGAGACATCTCATTGCTATATTAGCCACACAGGCACACAAACGAGTGATATGTCACAGCAACTGAGTGAGATGTCATTGGTCTTCATCGACAACGATGGGAAAGAGAGAGACAGCATAGGCCCAATCGGCATATTACACTCAGAACAGTAAATGAGTGAGATGTCGCAGGATTTCATCTAAAAGAATGGACAGAGAGAGCGCCGAGGCGTTATAAGCCACCCACGCACACAAACCAAAACAGTATGTCATTGGTTTTCATCTAAAACGGACAAAAGATCGTTCGACAGAGAACTACCTCCTTAATAAAGGTGTTCACTCTAGACCCGCTGTCAGGAAAATATATTGTTTTCAGCCACTCAAGCACATACAAAACAGTAAAAGACCAAGATGTCATTGGTCTTCATCAACAACGATGGACAAGTGAGAGAGAGCGCATATGCCTTATCAACCTCTCTCATACAGAACGGTTTAAAAAAAAAAATTGCACATGCCGTCACCAAACAAATCTTCTTGACTTCACCACTTGAAATTGCACATGGTGACGTACGTCTGGCGCTTTTTGAAATGTGCATCTCAAACAAATACAGAGCCTGACGTTTTGATCTGCTTAACTTGTTATTACTTTGAGAGAGGCCATGCATCCATGCTAGGATCGAGACGTTAGGCCCTCTACTTGGTTGGTTTGGTCAGTTAATGCAACGTTCTTCTAAAATACTTTGAGATTCTGCGTGGCTTACCTGAGTGTCGTTGTAGTAGAGAACCATCTGGTGTCCACGGATGAAGTTCTGTCGGTTGACGTGCTCTATGGCCATGCAGGCGGCCTCCAGGTCGATGCGACCGTTGCGAGCGAAGGACGTCCCGGAGAGCGGGAAGAGTCCGCCGACGAAGATGATCCGCGACCCGTCCTCGTCGGCGACGTACTCGCCGGCCGGGCCCAGCCGGCTGAGGGCCGGACCGCAGTAGCGGGCCCGCTCGTCCAGGCCGCGCTCCGGGCCCTCGTCGGCCGGGCAGCCCCCGGCACCGCCCTCGGGCCGCACGAAGAGCGGGTCCGGCAGGTCTCCGTGGTAGACCGAGGAGGCCCGGAGCGGGATGAGAAGGAGGAGGAGGAGGGAGCGGAGAAAGAGGTGGGGTGGGAGGCGGGTGGGGGCATCGCATCCGGGCGGGTGGTGCCGGTGATCTCTGGCCGGCGTCATGGCGCGACCGGAGGGCAGAGGCACGGCGATCGATGCGGCTTGTCATGTATCGACGGAGAATCCCTTCCCCCTCCTGGGTGACTCCCCCCTCTCCCGTATATCTGAAATCCGGCGAGCCAGCGCCTGCTGAGAGAGAGAGTGTGGACGGACGCGGGAGGGGTCGCCCACACGATGCCCAGGTGACCTTCGGATGATGCGGTCTCGCTCCGGGCAGACCACGATGCACACAGCCGCTCGGGCTCCGACTCTATACCTACCTACATCCAGTCGCTCATCCGGACGTCGGCTCCTCCTCTCCCCTCCCCTTCCCCTACTTCCAGCCCCGATTTTCCCCGCAGCAGGGGACGGACACGGCTGGCAGCGAGACTGTCGACGGGGGAATGAGCAAGATCGGAATCCTATTCCTCCGGCTTGCCGGGGAGGGAGCGGTGCGGGGGGTCGGGCTTCCCCCCTCTTTTTTTTAGACTCCCGCCGGGGAACACCTCAACAGCACCTGCGATCAACGGTCAGGCAGCCGGTGTGCCGGCAGAACATGCAGCCACAATCCAGGCACTCGGTCGCGGGGTGAACCAGGCTGCCGTCTCCCTCCCTGTGTTAGCGGGGTCTACCCTTTCTCTCTCCCACTTCAAACGTCCCGAAACTCATCAGCCGAGCGTGGAGGCGAGAGAGAAGAAAATGAAATATCAGTCACCGAGACGCGGTCGAGCCACGATCGGATAGGACGAGCGGCTTTCGTTGACCGACACAGAGAGCGGGCCGCGAGGGTGGGGGTGTTGTTGCCGGCATTCAGTCGGCGAAGCTGCTGGGAACGAGGGGGGGGGCACCAGCGACTCGGGCCCCAGATGTCTGCGTGTCCGAAGCTCGCGCACACGGCGAGAGATTCGTCCCTCGCTTGGTCGCACACGAGCTCCCAGGGAGTGAAGGGAAGAGTCGAACGTACACACGGGGTGCACTGGAGGGAGAGAGAGAGATAGATAGAAAAGGATTCCTGCTCACTTGTCCTTCCGACGTCGACCGGCCGGCGAGGCGGCCCACAGGGGGCGCGGTGGGGAAAGGACCCGACAAAAATCTAAAAAAAAAAACCGAAATCCCACGGCGGCCCGTTCATCCGCGAACCAGCCAACAATTGCAGCCGCTCAGTCGTGCGGAAAGTGCATCATCCCCCTCTTTCCCCCGGAGTTTGTCAGTGTTTATTCTCCGCTCCGCGTTGCCGTCCATTCCTTGTCCGCGCCATTGCATTCCAGACGGGACGGCGGTCCCACGGGCAAGAGCGCAGCCGCGCTCGGAGCTTAGGCACTGCGGACGGACGACCCCGGCCCGTCCTTGCACTCCTGCTCTGCCCGTCAAATGTTTTTCTTTGTGCGTGCTTTTTTTCTCTTTTTTTTTCGCAGAAGCCTCCGCGGACTCCCTACACCCGTCTCTCGGCGTTGCGTCGGAGACCAGCAACTGACAGCGCACGTACGTACGTGCGCACGTAGGTCCAGAGAACGCCACCAATTGCGCCGTGTCCTCGGGTGCGCCTCCCGTTATCAATGCGCACCGCCGCACAATGCCAGGGCCGTGTGTAAAAGGGGGGGAAAAATCTATAAATTATGCAGACACGTGCAGTGCCTCTTGTTTGCGGCCGCGGGTGATCCAGGGGAGTGGGGGGGGGGGAACCCTACTTGCGCTCTCCTCGTGAAATCGCGTCTCGCCTAATCGCTCTGTTAATATTTGATGGGTGGTAAATTACAATCTGTAGTCTCTGGCGTTTTCCCTTTCTCTCTCTCTCTCTCTCTCTTTCTCTAAAAGCTTTCGACTTCTAGTAAAAAACGGTCCGTCTGGGAGGAGAGACATGCCTTCATACCAGATATTGGACGGCGTTCTGTGCTGGGAAACGGCTCCTTGCTATCTCGTCGGATCGATTCAGCAGATCGGTCGTGGACAATGTCGGTTCTTTCGATCGTATTCCCCCACCGTCTGTTCCATTTGAGCAAATTGGGCATTACCGTTATTTAGCTGCCATTTGGGCGTGCTCAATGTCATGACAAATATTTTGTTTTATCATTATGATATTATGATTTCATGAGAAAAACTGATGGAGTTACCGGTAACGATTCAGACAAAACTATCGGATGTGAATGCACTTTGGTCGAGACGGCTTAAATCGTACCGTGTGATTAATAATTGAACTGCATTTGTAATTGCCCGATTTCCACGATTGCTCTGCTGTTACTCATGGGAAGCTGTTTTATGCGACCCTTATCATTTGTGTGAAGGAACCTTGATTAATTGGGGTCTTAATTCCGTTTATAATTGGCTTGCCTCAAATGGCGAGGAAGAACGTCGGAAGGAGGGGAAACCTGACGTCATTGTCTTCATGAATAATTCATTTTCATTTGGGGCTTCACGCGGCATGAAGAAGATGTGTTCACGTTTGTCATTTTGTGTTTGAATTTTTTTCAAAGGAATTACAAACGAACTGCTGGTAGTAGATTGCTGACGAAGGAGATTCCTCGACCGATTCCTCGATGTGTTTTACCCTTGTTCAATTCCCCTCCTGACAATTAATGATGATTAGAGAGGCATAAACCTTTATCGGGTCTTACAGAGAGGGTAGGCCTAAATCTTTTGAAAAGTCCCTAATTTCCGAAAATCAAAATTTAAGAAATGTCTTACCGGTACTCAAGGGGAAGTTAGTAATGTATCATGTTTCATGAGAAAAGGGGAAATTCGTTGAATTTGTCTGCGCTTGTTGATACAAATCCCTTTTACAAATACCGCCCTCTGTGTCTGAAAAAAGTAAGCATTTAATTTCGTCTCCACGATTTTTCTCAGGCACCCCAAAAATAGTTCTGCTTCCGGTTACCCAACCGACCCTATTTCTAGCCTGCGACCCTAAAATTTCTATCGGGGAAAAATGATGATGAAATTCCAATGTGTAATTTGATCGTTTTATTATTACCCCTGAGGCTTGACCACATGTGCCTCCATATGATTGTACCCCCCAAAATGGGGGGAAAATCACTACCAACCTACCCTATTTTGAAATGCCATATAATAGGGAGCAGAACTATTGTTTCGTTTTCCTCATGATATGGTTACGCAGGTGTGCTTCCCTATGGAAACGTTGAGTTTGACAAAGTACGGGAGCGATTGTTGTGACCACCGCAAGTGAAACGCCATCCCATTTAAATCCGGCATGGTTTATCAGCAAAATTTGCTATAATCGGCATCGCTATTACTATTAAAATCGTTGGCTGGGCAGAAAATTACACAAATGTGACCTTTTCGAGTAAGCTGGGTTGAAAGTCAACATTATGATGTACTCTTTACAGTGGTTGGAAAATCTCAAAAACTAAGATTCGGATGAGAATCCTCATTATACGTACCGGATCACAAATGGGAATGATGACGTTTTGACAACGTCGCTACAAATATCACGTGAATTCGAATTGATTGGATATAACCTAGTTTGTTGGACTAGCAGTGATCGGAATAGGGATGTGATTTCCCTTGCAAGGGTTAGGTTCCCTCCTTTCGCCAAATTGCATCCGAGTATCTACGTGCACGGTACATACGCCGTCGGGACTGTAAGATGTGACCATTATAAGGCGTAATGAGGAATCTAGTCCAAATATGAATTTTCGAGAATTTCCCACCATTGCACAGAGTACCTTATTGCCTTTCAAATGATATCAACAGTATTCAGTATTCACGAAAAAAAAAAGCGGGTCTTAAGTTTGAGGTCATGCACTGGGAGCGCTGACATAAAATGCAGCGTACCCGCAGACACACTCTTACGATTCCCCCTGATTTTCAAAATTTACAGACATTTTGTTGACGAATGGTTCTCTCATACTAACCTTTCTGAAAATGCACAACAAATACAATTTCTTTTGACATGCATTTTGACCAAATCTTGACTTTCGACGCAGTTTACTCGAAAAGGATTCTTGGAGTAGATTCCTCATTAAGCCATCGCATGTCATGAATATGATTTCAGCGATTAATGGAATTTTCTGCGACCACGACGCGGAGCATTAGACAACTCCTTTCAGTCCCCGGCAAGTCCCTGCATTATTGTTATACCGTCTAAACGCGAAGAGGAATGAATTGAATTCCTTCCTCCTTTATCCCCTTTCGAAGGAGGGGCGCAGCAGAATCGTGACGTCTTTTCTCTCAAAGAGACGCCGACAGATCGGATTACCAAACCTGCTTTATCTATTTTGTTTTGTCTCTCAGTGCAGTCTGTCTCTGCTTCTTCACGTCTCTTTTTTCTTTCTCCGACTCACTCTGCCTCTTCCTGTCTCTCTGTCTCTTCAAGTTTCTCTGTCTCCACCATCCTCTCTGTCTCTCCCTGACACTGTGCCACTCCCTGTTTCTTTCTCTCTTGCTGTTTCTCTTTCTTTCCCTGTCTCTATGTATCTCCCAGTCTCTATGTTTCTTCCTGTCCATATGTCTCTCCCCGTTATCCTCTCTCTGTCTCTCTCCTTCCCTTTCTCTTTGTCTCTCCCTGTCTCCCAGTCTCTCCCTTCTCTCTGTACTCCATGTCTCCCTGTCTCTCAGTCTCTCCATGCCTCTGCTTGTCTCTCTTTCTGTCTCTGTCTCTTTGTCTCTCCATGTCTCTTTGTTTCTCCATCTCTCCATGTATATCCCTGTCTCTCTGTCCCTCTCTTTCTGTCTGTCCCTGTCTATATGTATCTCCCTGTCTCTATGTATCTCCCTGTCTCTATGTCTCTCCCCGTGTCCCTGTCTCTGTTTCTATCTTTCCCTTTCTCCCTGTCCCTCCCTGTCACCCTGTCTCTGTCCGTCTCTTTCCCTTTCTCTTTGTCTCTTCCTGTCTCCCTGTCTCTGTCTCTCTCTCTTTCCCTTTCTCTTTGTCTCTCCCTGTCTCCCCGTCTCTCCCAGTCTCTCCATGTCTCTGGCTGTCTCTCTGTTTTTCCCTATCTCTCTCTCTGTTCCTCTCCCTGTCTCTCTGCATATCTGTCTCTCCTCGTCTCTCTGTCTCTCTCTGTTTCTCTGTCTCTCCCCCTCTCTCTCTGTCTCTCCCTAAAACTCAGTCTCTCCATATATCTCTATCTCTCCTTCTCTTTCCGTCTCTTTTTCTCTAAATATCTCGTTATCTTTCTTCCGTCTCTATGCAGGTCCGTCGCTAAGAGGGAGGGGGTACATTTCTCCATGGACAAGAACCCCCCCAATAAAAAAAATAATAATAAGCCAAAATAATTACCATGAAGACCCTCTCTGTGAATACTTAATAATTGATACTGACTCTGGAAATCATCTTTGTGTACGACGCCAAATTAGCCTAACACATGCAGAGTGCGCCAGCAATCAAATTACCGATACGTTGGTGCGTGTCACGCTAGTTGGTTTTGATCACGGGTTAGTGAACTCTGTCCGTGAATGTGTATTGTCATTATTTGTGTATAGCGTGTAAATTCAACAGCGCTCGCCACGTATTACACTTGGACTGTGCTAATTCCCACAATGTACAATAATAGTGCTCTAGGTAATGTGTTACTCGTGTAGTAGTGTATGGCACGCGTACACAAACAAAGGTGAATGACATATGCCTGGACACAAGGAATGGGTCGATGAGGTTTAATTATTAATCTGAGACTAACTTTGGTGAAAGAGACGAAGAGCAGCGGTACAGAAGCGTAGAACAGAACAAATTGTAGATTGTATAAGATCCTGAAAGATTGCTTGTGTACATGCACAGATTATACTGCCTTATTCTTTCTGGTTATCAAGTATTTTTTGCTTGCACCACCGTCTAATCCCTCCTCCCCCCCCAAAAAAAAAAAAAAAAAAAATACATGTTGTGCGTGCTATAATGATGCGTTTAATTTGTGTGATTGACCTCCCTATCTGGTACGGGAGCTGACGACGGGGCTGTCTCCATGTCCCTCAGTCATTATATTTCCCTTCATGTCTTTGACTCTTTATCATAGTTAATAAACAACTGTTATCCATTCATGAAAGAAACTTAATGGGGCATACCAATGTACACTACTTCCCTCTTGACTCAAAACAGGCATGCAGTGAGTGAAAACCTTAAAAGCCCAATACAACATTGTTAAAGGTAAAAAGATTGCCACAGTTCTTTGTTAAACCATCAAACATCCCAAAAAAGCAATCCTGCGAAGGTTTTAGCTCAAATGGTGATCTGAGAAAATAGAAAAAGGTAAAAAAAAAAATCACGGTTTTTGCACCATTCAGTAGTGTAAGAAATAGTTTATGACTTGCGAGTAATAAACTTTTTGTCGATGTTTAAGTGATGATTTCTAGGGAAGTACAACATCCCAGACCGTAGCATTTCAACATGAGGATTATATCATGACCATCTACAAACAGTGTAAATTAGAAGGAAATCTGTGGACATCTATTTTTTCGATCGTCCCGATGTTGTATATAGGGCCTTTAATATGCAGCCTCGCATCATTATTATTAATAATTATTATTATCATTTCTTTTTTATAGATTTCAAGCTAACATGGCAACTGGTAATCTGAATCGTTGCGCCGTAACCTGGCACCAGGAAGGGACTACATTTAGGGGAATCACGAGGAGAGGGGGGGGGGGTCATCCTGAAGCAAAGTCCGGCCAATTCACGTAGCCAGCCTTGGGCGAGCATGCAAATTACAAAACAGCCAAGGTGACGCGTGGTTTTTGCTATTTTTTTTCTTCGAATGTAGGTAATGCAAAGCCATCCAGTCTCAAAAGCCACACCCTCACCTCGCCTTCTTATTTCAGTTATAATTATAGCCTATGCCCTCCTTTGGTTACCCACATTGACGTAGAGAGAAAGACATGCTTCTCTGTGGATTCCATTGAATGAGAATTGTCTGCAGAAAGAAAATACAGGCCTAGTCGTCAGCAAGGGCGACTGATTTGTTGTGGTCGGGGTTTATTTCACCCAATGTCGGTGACGAAGGCTGAACGATGTCAGAAATGTACGTCACGTCCTTGGTGAGCCAGCAAAGCCATCCTGCTAAGAATTACCCATCTGTCTTCAAGGAGAAAGAGAATCCTCCCTTGGTTGTCCTTCCCTTTTTTTAAGATTTTTTGCAGATGACTTATCAGCCAAGGCGAATGATTACCTTCCCCCCCCCCAAAGTTCATCAAAGGAGGGCAACTCCTCTCACAGAAGAACACCGATTACTTGAATAAATAAGACTTAAGGCTTTGCATGGTGGGTGAATCAATATAGGAAGGTTTGCGGTGACACCATGTATCAGGTCTCTTAAAGGAAGAGGTTTGGTTCTGAAAAGAACCTGAGTGGTAACTCGACGTTTCGACCAGTATGCTCTGGCCTTCCCGCCTCAGCGACCACCGGTACATAAGGAGTTCCACCACCGAGCCCAAGACATTCTCCTGATGACGGCCAGAGCATACTGCTCGAAACGTCGAGTTACCACTCAGGTTCTTTTCAGAACCAAACCTCTTCCTTTAAGAGACCTGATACATGGTGTCACCGCAAACCTTCCTATACCGATTACTTGGTTTGAAATTGTATAGGTATATAATGGCTTTCCTGCTCAAGGTTAGGCCTACCCGTCGGATACGAAAGGACGACCTTTTCTTATTTCTGTGGGTGATTATATTTCATTTAATATACCCCTTTTTCAGCAGTTGGCAAGCATTTGTTTTGACTGGACCAGGATTTGAACCCGAGACCTCTGGTTTTGCGTACAAGCGTGCTTATATAATTATCATCTGAGCTATCGAGCCTTCCCAAATCGTCAATTAAATTTTGCCAGGGTGGGGGCGCCAGTCGTAAACAACAACCATTCACTGCTGTATATCTGCAGCGAATAAGGGTTGGAGAAGATTGACTCAGCTGCCGGCAGCCGTATAGCAGAGCAGCGTGGACGAAGGCGAGCAAACAGTGGACCGCCACGCCCCGATTCACGGTACTCCTCCTAGCCTTGTCTAAGGCGGTCTCCCCGGTACGGTACGACTCCGGTCAGATCTCCGGGCCAAACGCACGCAAACCACGGCACAACGGCACGATGTTAAGCCGAGTGCAAGCTGTACACGGCTCGCAGACCGCGCCGCTGCCATACACTACACAATAGGCTGTGTTCGTACATGTGTACGAGCCTGTACACAGCAGTCCTGGCCGCCCTACCAAGCTTGACGCGCACACGACACAATACTAGGCAGGGGTATGGTGCACAGCGTGCGTAAGCTGTGAGCGGACCAATGAGGCTGCATTTAGCACTTTTTGCAAAGATAACATACAAGGCTACTATGCTGGAATTCGATTTCTAAATCGGCGACCAACGCCTTGGTCAAGGCTGTACTCTCCCTGGAGGGCGAGCCGATCATGCCGCTCTCCATCGCCTTCAATCGCCGCTTTGAGAGAACAACGGGGAGACAGGGATTGGGAGGAAAGAGGGAGATAAATAGAAGAGAAGAGTAACAAAAAGCTGGTCTAATCTACTGCTCCTTCCGTAACCTCCCCAAAACCCAAATCACCACTCTTTTACACCATTCCATGGGTAATGCTTGCCGTGAGCACCAACCTGGAGCGTGGCATTTATTTCATATAGGAAAGAAATATTGTAGAATCTGAATTCTGCTCAAATTGGTATTACTGAGCAATTATACAATCGTAAACACAATCAGATTCACTTCTTCCATAATTATTATCATTTCCCTTTCCTGAGAGGCTGATGATTAAAAACCAGAAATAGTAACTCATTGAGCAAAAAAAAAAATCTGGAAAACCTTAAGCCTACCTGCACTTCCTTTAGACAACGTACTTCTCCTTATTTTGAATTATTTCAACCTTAAATCTTGACTGATCAGCGTCGCAAGCTAGAATGGCGTGCCCTTGCCTTGCTTGGCCTTAGCCCCCTTCAGCAGCATCTGTTATGCGAATTTCCTTCCTGCAACGCCCTCACGCTGCATTCGTCAGCCGATTAGACAATTTTTGCCTGCTACACATGCGTACCGCAGGCAAAGGAAATCTACAAACTGCTAACAGACCGAAATGACCTTCAATACATAAAACTCAATAGTTACAGGGCCTGACGTTTCGATTCTAGCAGGACCTGGTACTAGCGGGACCTTTCTCAAAGAGCGGACAGATTCCTAAAAAAAATACGCAGCTATCTAGTCAAAGTAACAAAGTAAAACAAAAAGTAATAATGTATGAATAAAAGGAGTCGTGTATGACACAAGAAGATCCATCGATGTTGCGATTGACGATGTTTTGCGGTTCCCGCCAAAACGTTATAAAAATGTATAACGGTCATTCCTGGTCACTGGCCATAGTTTGAATGGCCAGCGTTCGATATATACCCGTCGCCAACGGTGGTAGTGATTAACCGTCATGTCATGACTATTTATTTTATGCCAGAATTAACATGAATAAGGGCGAATTGGGTAGAGGATGGACTTAACCAACATTTGAGGGCGGTATTATTTCATCCCCGTGACACTAGGTAGACATGAGGTAAACGGTGGCGCGTGTTAAAAAAGTTTCTTATCTGTGAGCCAGTGTGATCCCGAGTACTGTTTTCTTAAAGAGGCACAATGCTAACATAATAGTTTGGACACGTCATCACCATCATGTCGAAACCGCCGTAGCGACCTCACGGCCCAAGCCACGAATCCTCGCCCTCCAGTCAGCCTGATCCAGCATGCGGGAGCGCAGCTCCTCGGCACTTGGTGAGGCCGGTGTCTCCTCCCTTGAGCTGGTCCGCCAAGGTGAGATGCCTCATCCCACGAGTGGCAGCGCCTTCCTTCGGCTCCCGCAAGACGGTCAGGCAGGCAGACAGCTCCGGTTGATGACGGGCACAGTGTCCAGCGAGCTTCAGACGTCGCTCGCGGGATCTTCTCTGACGCTTTTGTGCACGCCGGCGTATAGACCGTGCATTTGTTAATATTGCTCCAAAATTATGGAATGATCTTCCCCTATCGATACGATCCAGTCAATCATCAGAAATTTTCAAAAATTGTCTTAAAACGCACCTTTTAAGAATTGCCTATGGCTCTTAGATATAAATACAAACATTTTATTTTAATTCATTGGTTCAACTTTTTTTTTACTTTTATATCTTTTAATTGTTTCCAATTTGTATAGTAATTAGCGCCTTTGATCATGTATAATTATGTGGAATTGTTTGCGCTTTATAAATAAAACTATTATTATTATTATTATAGAGGTCGAAGTTCCTCTTGTGGCTAAAGCCACGAGACACGGCACCGTCGCAAAACCGGCATGAGTGGCAACAGGCGGGGGACTGGAGGGGAAAGTCTCACACCCGCAATCAACATAATCATTTGCCCCACCCACACACAAACACGCACATTAATATGAAACAAAAATAGGGTAAACCAGAAATAACAGGCAGATTAACCGTACTGAACAAGACATTTTACGAAACCCGTTTGAAGTATAGATAAAATACACCACCAATAAGCACTAAACGGTATGATAACCAGCTGGACAATGCATCAAACTCCCTACCGTGGAAGGGTGGTCTATGGAGGTCACTTCGTTCCCTCGCAAATGTCCCCCACACGTTTCAGAACTTGTTAACGCCCTCGTAAACCATGGTACTCCTTGCTTGCTACATTCATATTACGTAAAACCCGATTCCCCTTCAATGGCTGGTAATGCTGATCAGTTGCCATTGGATTCGGATTTAGACAATTACAAACAAGGCTCGTCGAATGAATGTGACCGGGCAGTATTAATTACCCGAAGTAAACCGTGTGCTGGTGAGAATGAGTTTCTCTTACCAAAAAGAGTTTGGTTTTAACATTTCATCCACAATGGAGCTCCATCAGATTGATAGACTGGCTCCTTTGTGCGTGCCTCCACTGCAGACCGTCGGGTGGCGGTGGCACACCAGACCAGTGCAAAACACTTAAATTGGTTTTGGGCTCAGTTATCAAAACAGATCAATGCGCCACCAGTCGGGGGCCGCGATCGGGTCCAGGTGATGAGGCGTTAGACAGCGAACCAAAATAGAGCGCACGCAAGTGGTTTGTAATGAGCAGGCCAATAACCATAACACCAGCACATGCCGTCATTCGGTTCAAGGGATCGATAGCTTATACGCACGGCCCACGGTGAATATCACTGCCAGTGTCTTTACCTCCAAAGCTCCACTGCAATAATGATGCTACTCAAATTATTGAAATTATACGGCAGTTAATGGTTGAATTACTTATGCACGGCGCCTCCACTCCGAAAAAGAACATATTTATATGGACCTAGTTGTCTATTTGCGAAGGCCGATATCTAAGGGATGGACAGCTCCGCTTGTAAGAGTACTCAGTGGAACACAAAACCAAAGGGATCGGGCAAGAATCCCGAACATTATATAAGATACCATTTTCACCGCCCTTACTGTGAGGACATCACGGAGTTTCGTCTCCTTGAAGCTAATCGACCAACTACAAAAATCACAGCCTTCAACGGCGGCAGTTCCATTGACCTTCTACGGCGTCACAACAGCAGGGTACACCATTGCATCGTCACTGCAAAGAAAACCAGTGCATATAGCATCCTCCCTGCTTCGTTGGAATTCATTAAATCTATGGCGCGTAGCGATCCATGCGCAGAAAAGGAAACATTCGGATTGTCCACTTTGGGCGCTCCATATACAACAAGCGCCCCGACTATGCGGTGTTACCGTATATTCTCGTCCCTCAGTCTTACTCAAAACAATAAACCACAACATAACATCATTCTCGTGGAAGTTTGCCACTCCCTCTTACGTAATCCTTGAATGGGTCCGCATATACAACCTTTTCCTGCTATACGTTGTACCGCAGGAAAAAACAATTATTCAGCGCCATGTCTATACACGCCTCTACGCGGGAAAGTATAACTTACATTAAAGGCAAGAGTAACCCTGAAGACATGTCATCATGTCTTGAAGGACAGCCGTTTTCCAGATTGCGTCCTTGTACAGTGGTATCGTGAAACGGTGACCTGTGGTAATATTACATATGTTTGCATATGGCAATGCGTTTAGGAAACACATGCGATTATATATAACAACAAAACATACTGGGGGGGGGGCTGTGGAAGGTAATTGTGGGAGAGGACGACCGATACCAACATGGGCAGAGGGACGTCGAGGCATAGGTTTCAAGGGTACCTGCCAGGAGAACGGACACATGCCAGCACCTAAATAAAGCTTCCTTCTCAGTGCCTGTATACAACTTCCTTCCAAGTGCCTGTATACAATTTCCTTCCCAGTGCCTGTATACAACTTCCTTCCCAGTGCCTGTATACAACTTCCTTCCCAGTGCCTGTATACAGCTTCCTTCCTTATGTCTGTATAGAGCTTCCTTCCTAATGTCTGTATACCGCTTCCTTTATCATGTGTGTACACAGCTCCCTTCCTTGTGTCTGTGTACAGCTTCCTTCCCAGTGCATGTATACAACTTCCTTCCCAGTGTCTATATACAGCTTCGTTCCCAGTGCCTGTATACAGCTTCCTTCACAGTGCCTGTATACAGCTTCCTTCCCAGTGCATGTTAACAGCTTCCTTCACAGTGCCTGTATACAGCTTCCTTCCCAGTGCCTGTATACAGTTTCCTTCCCAGTGCCTGTATACAGCTTCCTTCTCAGTGCCTGTATACAGCTTCCTTCACACTGCCTGTATACAGCTTCCTTCCCAGTGCCTGTATACAGCTTCCTTCTCAATGCCCGTATACAGCTTCCTTCACACTGCCTGTATACAGCTTCCTTCACACTGCCTGTATACAGCTTCCTCCCCAGTGCCTGTATACAGCTTCCTTCTCAGTGCCTGTATACAGCTTCCTTCTCAGTGCCTGTATACGGCTTCCTTCACAGTGCCTGTATACAGCTTCCTTCACACTGCCTGTATACAGCTTCCTTCCCAGTGCCTGTATACAGCTTCCTTCACACTGCCTGTATACAGCTTCCTCCCCAGTGCCTGTATACAGCTTCCTCCCCAGTGCCTGTATACAGCTTCCTTCTCAGTGCCTGTATACGGCTTCCTTCACAGTGCCTGTATACGGCTTCCTTCACAGTGCCTGTATACAGCTTCCTTCACAGTGCCTGTATACAGCTTCCTTCACACTGCCTGTATACAGCTTCCTTCCCATTGCCTGTATACAGCTTCCTTCTCAGTGCCTGTATACAGCTTCCTTCACAGTGCCTGTATACAGCTTCCTTCTCATTGCCCGTATACAGCTTCCTCCCCAGTGCCTGTATACAGCTTCCTCCCCAGTGCCTGTATACAGCTTCCTTCACAGTGCCTGTATACAGCTTCCTTCTCAGTGCCTGTATACGGCTTCCTTCACAGTGCCTGTATACAGCTTCCTTCACAGTGCCTGTATACAGCTTCCTTCACACTGCCTGTATACAGCTTCCTTCCCATTGCCTGTATACAGCTTCCTTCTCAGTGCCTGTATACAGCTTCCTCCCCAGTGCCTGTATACAGCTTCCTCCCCAGTGCCTGTATACGGCTTCCTCCCCAGTGCCTGTATACAGCTTCCTCCCCAGTGCCTGTATACAGCTTCCTTCCCATTGCCTGTATACAGCTTCCTTCTCAGTGCCTGTATACAGCTTCCTTCTCAGTGCCTGTATACAGCTTCCTCCCCAGTGCCTGTATACAGCTTCCTCCCCAGTGCCTGTATACAGCTTCCTCCCCAGTGCCTGTATACGGCTTCCTCCCCAGTGACTGTATACAGCTTCCTTCTCATTGCCTGTATACAGCTTCCTTTACAGTGCATGTATACAGCTTCCTTCACAAGCAGTGCCTGTATACAGCTTCCTTCTCAGTGCCTGTATACAGCTTCCTTCACAGTGCCTGTATACAGCTTCCTTCACACTGCCTGTATACAGCTTCCTTCACAGTGCCTGTATACAGCTTCCTTCACACTGCCTGTATACAGCTTCCTCCCCAGTGCCTGTATACAGCTTCCTTCCCATTGCCTGTATACAGCTTCCTTCACACTGCCTGTATACAGCTTCCTCCCCAGTGCCTGTATACAGCTTCCTTCCCATTGCCTGTATACAGCTTCCTTCACACTGCCTGTATACAGCTTCCTTCTCAGTGCCTGTATGTATACAGCTTCCTTCTCAGTGCCTGTATACAACTTCCTTTGCTGTGTCTGTATACACAACATCCCTCCCTGTGCCTGTATACAGCTTCCTTCCCTGTGTCTGTGTACAGCCTCCTTCCTACCCCTTCCCTAGTGATACTTGGAACCTGTAACAACATCCCAAGCGATCTAGATTTGGCTGGATAGATTTTTGAATTACCCTTTTCAGCGGCATAGTTATGCACGTCTCCACTCGGGCAGGATAGCTGTCATGAAATTAAAGTCAAGAATAACCTTGGCCCTGCCTGACCACGTAGAGAGGGAACTACATACCATGCATTGGAAGCATAATTATATAGTACACAAACAGTCGAGGGCAGATGTGCACTAGGTACACAGGATAGGCCGATATTACTTGAATGTAATCGAGTTGGATGTTGGCAGTTGGTATGACGTCAGAAATTAAAACAATGTTCAATTGTTCCTAAACACTCTTTCAAGTGTTCAAAAATGAAATGTTTCTACAATTATTGCAGTTCAAAGCGAAGTTTATAATTATTTGTTATTGACACGTGTATCTGTTTTTGTTAATGTACAAAAAGTTTGCGGTGACACCATGTTAGTCATCTCTTTTATATGGAGTGTTGATCCGAAAAGACACGGCGACTCATCAAGGTTTCGTGAGCCGAGTGCTCTGTTCGTCCTCGGAGTATACTGTTAGCATTTGAGTTTAGGAATAGTCGGCAGATATTGTGCAAATCGTGGGGAAATACTCTCACCCACTCTCACTCTGTGTAACAGCAAGCGAAGCGAACCGAACACACTGACTCCGGAGACCAGAACATGGCCAAAATAAGTGTCAGCTTTGCGCTTCGCTCTTACAGCCAGACCTACCTAGCTCGAAGGCAAGACCAGGCAACACGAAAAAAACGGCGCAGTTCACGGGGTTGTGTGCTTTGAGTTGGTGGTGGGATGTTTGGCGTTGACTGCCTCCTCCTCCTCTGACGAATTAACCCGCGGACCAGCTGGCTGGCTGCGACTCTGTCAACACGCGCCCGGCGCAGAATCTCCGAGGGCACTTTCTTGACGGTCGTCTCAGAAAACACGCGGGCCTGTAAAACGCCCCTCGCTATTATTTCTCGATTTCCCTCTCGTCTCCGGCTCCCTCGTCCCCACTCCGAGGTATAGACAAGATCAGGAGGGACAGAAAAGGGAGGAGGGGGTGGGCTAGGACTTCGGCAGTGCTTCTTAGCCGTGCAGGCTATTGACCTATCGAGAGTAAGCCAGTCAGAACGACAGGCCCCTCCCACACACATCTCTGTCTCTCTACTCTGTCTCTGTCTCTGTATCAGCGCCTCTATCCCTCTGCATTTCGCAATGTGTCTCCATCTCTCATATCCTTCTTCCCCGTCTCTATCCTTCTTCCTCTTCCTCTCACTCTCTCTGTCCCTTTGTCTCAGACCCTGTCCCTCTCACCCGACCTCTTCTTGTCCCTCCCGCCCTCTCTTTTATTCTTCCTCTTCCTCTTCCTCTCTCTACCCACTCCTTCCGTCCGAAAGTCCGAAACGGCACACGTGGAATAAGATTATACAGACGGCCAATGTACTCGCGGGGATAGTCCGTGCCCCACGAAACCGAGTCATTATACACTTCCGGGATTCGCTCTCGCTTGACCGAGCCAAGCGCCTCCCCCCACGTTCGTCCCCGCTCAATCTCTGGGCGTCGTTCCAAGGGAAAGGTGGAATGTCATGGCACAGGGGATGGGCTAGGGGTTGAGCGGTTAGGGAGTAGCAGTGACGGTGAAAGCATGGAGGTGAAGGGGACGCAGCTAATCAACGCCTCCCCCGTGAGGGGAAGGGTAGTGCGATCCGGCCACTGACCCCCCCCCCCCTCCCCAGCCCCTTGGCTGAACGAAGGACTTGACGCGTGAACAATAATAGGGGCATTAAAGGAAGCACTTAATAATCGATAATTGAGCATCAGCTTGTTTTCCGTGAAAACAAAGAGGGCAAGGGATAGTGCGGAAGGAAGTCTACTAGACCCTCGCTGGCAATCCCAATAAAACATGCAATAAATCCCTCCTCCTGATTTGAATTATGATGATGTAATATCATGTATGGCTCATTAGTCCACCGGGGCAGGCTGTCTCGAAAGAATATGATTAATGTCTGAATGCGTGATATCAGTGTTACTTGGGATGCAAGGTGTAGAGTGAAAGTAGTACTTGGCGTGGTCGTAAACAATGCTAGGCCCCACCATCATAACTAACATTCATCCCATAACCTGCGAAGATCGTGGCGTTACTATATCCTAGCAAGACCTTTCGCAAAGGCAGAATGATAGTGATCTTGGGTATTAGTGCGATGACTTTTATGAAGAGCAGACGTGTCTGTCTCTGACGTTTTCAAATTTCCGACACCTGGGGGCGCTCTGACTTCTGCGAGGAGCGATACTATAGGGCCTTTTTCCAAAACCCGGCTTAGGCTCAGGCTCCGGCTTTGTCTTTCTTTCTTTTTTCCCGTCCATTTTCAAGTACAAGGCATGAAAACGGGAGGCCTTTGGCTTTGTTTTTTTAATGTTGCACTGCCATCTTTAAAAAGAATCCTAAGCTTCAACTGCAGCGAAGTACTCCAACCTGTGTTTTCAGCTTTTGGATAACAGAGACGAAGCTGGAGCCGAAGCCTAAGCGGGGTTTTGGAAAAGGGCCCTGAGCGGTTGATCCGCCCATCTTTATAACAATCAATAATGACAGCGCCATATTCAAAAAGGAAATACGTGTATGGCACCGCATAACGGTAAGCCTAGTTTATTTTAGAGGGGGTAGGTACACGCGTTGCAATCCGTGAGAATTTGCCATTTCGATGTACTTTCGTCACTGTGTTAAAGTCCCTGCCTTTGTTTAATTGTCTGATTGTGCAATCAAACAGTTCGGTCGGTAATCGAAGGCAATTTTGTACACACGATCGTCTCGGTTTTCGAGTTGGCAAAGATGCCAGCTCTAGACAGGACCAGTGGCAGGTTCTTTCTGTTGCCTGTTCTACTCCCTTCAGTCTCTTCTCCTCTCACAAAGCATGTCACCGGGCAATGAACTCAGCAAACGCTGTTACGGCCTCCTAATATTAACATGAGCAGAAGAAGTACACCCTCATCAGTCTGTACGAATCGTTGAGTTGCGTCTTTTTCCCAGAGCCACTTTCCTCTCCCGAAAGAGCACCGGCCTTGCAATAATGGTGTCCCCCTTCAAAATCTCCACATCGTGCTGTAACAGCAGGTCGAGACCGGAAATCCCCTATCAAATAACCGTCTGTGTAATGTTACAGCATGCTTGAAATTAAATCATGCGCTCCGGTGCCAGCTAAAGTTGAAAACACCGGCCGGGACAGTTCGTTCAACCGCTGCTGCGGTAGTCGATGCGAATCGTTTCAACTTCTCTTTCGGAGATATTATTTATCCCCCACCCCCACGATCAAACCCCACCCCAACCCCACCGGCACCCCGGCCCAATCCAGCCCACCTCTGCATCAGCCTTTCGAACCTCCGTTTGCGGCGGAAGGATATACAACGGCGGTCCGTGCACAAACGTCGTTTTGTAATAATGTGCTGTAGCGGACAATGTTCCCGTACCCCGGAGGTGATTCCCTCTTGCCTTTGAAACACCCCCTCTATTTGAATGAACGTTGCCGGTGCCCTGGGTATAGGTACCGTGCGTGTCATTGGCTACAGCCGTGGCTTCCTGTTGCCTATCGGCTGCAGTGTTTCAAGTTCTGTTTCATGAATCGGCTCATATCAAGACCCCTTTATAAAGCGTCCCCCTGGCAGTGCCGAGTTGCCTGTGAGAGACATTCGCCCACACAGCTCAGACACGGAGCGGCCTGTTCCAATGGTACATACGGAATACGTTCAAGGACATAGTATAGGCATACAGTGAATAACATGTAGTCGGCGATTGATCGGCGTCTCTTTGCACATGCATTTTGCGATAACGCACACCGTACCGCCGCGTGTCGGCGTCAGCTCTTCAGAAGAAAAGCAACGGAACTGAATGGAAGATGAGTTGATGTCGATTCTATTGCAGACCGCTTGGCGTCATTTGGGAAGGGCGCCCTCTGTCAGTGGTCAAATCGAGGTCTAGTGAAAAATGCCAGCTGGTGTGTCGCGCGTGGCATGTGCGTAGTCATTCTTGTTCACGTTCACGTTCCGTCACATTCTGCCATTTTTTTTGGTGGGGGGGGGGGTGGTGGGGAGACGAGCTTTCATGGAGGAGGACTTCCCCACGCCCCTCTGCGTAGTTATGCCGCTGGTGCTTGGTTGCCTGGTGAAACATACAGCAGTTCAAGCGGGATTCGAACACGCTGCTTCCACTATAAGCTAGTCGAGGTCCAGCGGCGGATTTTTAGCTGTGCAACTTATAAAAACGCGTAAATGAAAGAATGGCTACTTCGCCAGGAGGAAATTAAAATGGAGCTAATGGTACGCTGGTTTACTATACGCGCCAGAAGAAAATAAAGGTGAAAATAGATTGCGGCGGGCTTTCGCCCAAAGCTATATATTTACCAGTGCTGCATCAATCACCGTGGCTTACCTATTGGCTGTATACTACTGCCAAACGGATCTACCACGGCGACCGTGCAGCTGGATTGGTGGTGTGCTTGCAGGAGATATTGGTTTGAAGGGGCTGCCGTAGTGTGGCCTCGACCGCGTCTCGATGTGGAAAGCAAGGTGGAGCAATTGTGCAACCACCTTTTATTAAGGCCAGCCCCTAGTGTTATGCAATAACCTAAATAAAATAGTGCAGGCCGACTTGGCTCGCACAAAAGGGCACAGAACACAAAAGAAAAGCACTCGGGGAGAAACCAGGACAAATAAATAAAGGACTACTACAGATTCAAAATATGTGTTAAGCGGTGGATACCGCGTTGCATATAATATACCAGTATTAGTTGGGGCATCCATGTCATACAAGTGCATGAATTCCACACCGTCTATGGCATCAGAAGCAGGCAGCGATTATAGTTTCTCTTACCCGGTGAAAGTCCGCCATGGTGAAAACTAAAATGTAAACACTATTTGCCTGTTGACGTTGAGGGCGATCGCACTACCCTGACATCCCGTACCAGTCGCATGAACTGAACGAAACTGCTTTAAACACGACGCGAGCTTGTGTACGTGTACGCCTGCGGTCTGCATAACCCTTCATATTGTGTGCTCTCCGTCGTAAAACGGAGGCTCGCTGATAATCATTTATGTCGAATATGAACTCATTGACATCGTGTGGAAAGTCCTCTTGTAGAGCAACGGCAACATGAGACCACCTACATCACCCCACCCCCCACCGGATTTGGATTAAATTGAATATTACTGCAAAGTAAGATAAGAGGATACATGCCACGGAAATGAGATTTTATAGACGCATCTCATACAGAGATTAAATAACCAATGCGGAAGTGAGGGAACGAATCAGACAAGCTATCGGAATCTATAAAGATGTTCTAAGCACCTTGAACAAAAGTGCAAATTGAGGGAGAATGTTGCAATATCGACAGGACTGACGAAGACGAACCTGCAGGGGACTGTGCAAGGAGGAGGAGGCAGGCAGAAACAGAGATGGGAGGAAAACATAGCAGAGTGCACTGGGCTCAGTCTGAGTGAAGCCATTAGGAGAGCAGAAAATAGAGACTATTGGAGAAAGGTAGTTGAACGAGTACCAGAGGCGCCCAATGTCCATCAGACTAACTTATACAAATGAAACCGAATGGAACATGAAACAATAACGTATCATGTCATTCAGTATTGAAACCTTCGTCCGAATACTGTCTTATAAGCAGACGATGAAGTAATTAGACAACGTTTTTATCAGAAAAACAACAACAACACCAACACCATATTCTAAGGTCGAGCTGATGAGAGGAACGGGTGGACAGTGCAGGGGGCTGCTAGCCCGTCTTGGGAGTGACAGCCCCCAGTTTTCGCTGTACCGATGATGACGGGCACCCCACGGTCAGTGACCGGCGGTCGTCCCCGTTACATCGCCGCCCTGTGCAAACCCGGGGGAATCCGATGACGACGGTTGGCGAGGAGAACGTCTCGCTCGACCCTGAGAAAATAAGCCCAAGGAAGATTTAATCTTTACGGGGCTAAGGGTGTGAAGACGACAGGAGATGGGCATGGTGTTTTCTTTCTAGCCTCGCCTCTTCTCCCCTGGCTATTGCTGATTGGTACAATCCGGGCTTGCGATTGCACAGGGAGTATTGCATTCTGAAAGTGTCAGAAAGATTCTCCGGCAGTTAAATCAAGGAAACTGGAAACAAACTCGTACTAATCATTCCCCGCGTTCCAAAACACTCCCTGCATAGTGATGAATGTTTGTGCAGGATTGTTTTGTTGGGGGTAAACTTGTCTGTGAAACAGCATACAGAAATGGGGTCAAAGGGGTCAAAAGGGTCAAAAGGGTCTTGGATTTCGACCCCAGCGGGCCCATTTTGTCCAGAGACATTAAATGGGAATGCAACCCAAAAGATAAAGTTGCTTATCTGATTGGGTGTTAAAAACAACCTACAAATTACTTTGAGTCACTCACGTACGATTTTCATAAAGATAGACAATTCATAGAATCGTAGGCTGAATTTGCGTTCCTGTACGTAGCCATCTTTTCGAAAAAGCCGCCGCTGATTGCTGGTGTCTGATGTCACGACGGAGAACTGCCGTGAGTATGAGGTGCCCCGATGTGCCCCTACTGCGTGTAGTTTGTGTACACAAACGATGGTGTACTGCCTGGCTTTGGGCTGTTTTAATGCCAGCGGGAAAAATCTGGAAAATACTTTCAACGCAATTCCCCAAAAGGACAAGAAACCTGAGTTACTTAGAAAGTGGGCTGCGGTCATCAAAGTGTCCGCTATTATCATGTCCTTTCTGTGATGTGATCTTCTCCAAAAGTCCCTTTCGAGTAAACGGTGCTATTTAAAGGAGTGTTAAAGTGCATGTCATCATCAATTTTATTTTCAAAGAATTTTCAAGGAATTTTTCAACAAAATAATGTCTGTAAATTTAAGATATCGGGGCATTCGTAATTGGGTCTGCGCGTACGCTGCTATTATTGTCGGCACGCCGCGTGCTTGACCTCAATCTTTACAGCCGTTTTCCTCGGAAAGTGGTTTCCGTGACTGCTCGTTGGCTGATCGTATTTCTCGCGTCGTAACTGTCAAATTCGGCAACGTATGGACAAAATATTGCCATCATTGGAAAACTAAAGAGGCACTATTTACAGTGGTGGGGAAACCTAGAAAACCTAAAATGTGTGACCCGGCACAGCATAATGAGGATAACCCCACTTTTGAGATTTTGAGATTTTCTAATGATGTGAAATAGTATACCATTAGCTTTCAAATGTTATCAAAATATAATATCCTCTAATATTTACAATTTCAGAAAATACAAAAAAAATATAATTATTAATTTTGAAATGGAATTGTGAAGATACTGTGAAGATATTGTGAAGATACTTGGTTGGATATTCCTCATGTCGTTGTGCCTGGTAACATTTAATATGGACAAGAATCCTCATTATACCAGTCATAAAAATAGATGGAAGGGAATCTCACAGAGACATTCGAAAACCAGTGTATTAGAACAAAAAGTAAAAAGACAATTTTTATTGACTTGATTTAGGATCCGGATCTCTGGTTTACCACTTTGTTATAATTATATTTACCGTACTTCTCAATGGCAGACTGTTTTCAGGATTCTGCCTTTGGAAGGGTCGTGTTATGATCGAAACGCCAGGCCCTCCTAATTGTAAGTGTTCACACTTTTAGTCATTTTACTCATTTTTTTAAGGCCGCCGCACACGAGAGCTATCTGCTGAGCAAAAAATCTCTCGTGGTCGTTAGCTCAGCACGTAGCTCTCGTGTGCGCTGAACTTTTGGTGAGATTTCTGCCTCAAGAGACCAATATCTCTCCTGTTTGATTTTTTTCGCCTCTCGTGGATGAAAACTCATCGTGTGCTTCGACTTGAGCTACGTGCTGAGCAAAAAACAACAACATAGCAACTGGCCAATGAAAGCACACGCCCTATTCACGTGGTTGCCAAAATCAAACAGGAAAGATATTGGTCTCACGGCCTCTTGAGGCAGAAATCTTAGCAAAAGTTCAGCGCACACGGTGCTCGCGAGCTACGTGCCGAGCTAACGACCTCGAGTTTGTAATAATTCTGCATAGTTTTGCATCATTGTATTACTTTATTTCATTCACATGCAACCGATTAAAGAATCTCTTTCTTTGCGTTGATACTTCGCCCCAATTTCGTCTGAGAAATCAATGCGACTTTAAAAAGACCACATGCACAGGGATATACACTTTTAATATTTTATAGGCATTCTTCGGCCAAAACAATGATTAGCGAAATGTAAATGGGATAACCAAGCAGCTCGCACAGTCCTGTTGCCGTTGGATTTGGATAGGCCTATATGCGGTTGAGCGTGCAGAAAGATCGCAATGGAGATAATTCGCATCAGGCAGTTTCTAGTTGCTTTTACACATCATTACTGCACACTGGGATGGGAATCAACGCACATACCGTCGCCAAACCCTTTGCCCTGTGACTCCCCTCACCTGTGGACAGATGGTGGCTGAACGTGACTGATACTGGTGCAACACACTGATAATATTAAATCATTTTGAATTCGTGTTAATTCATATGGAGCTTTTTTGTATTGGTTGTGCTACGCTTCGAGTGATTTTGTCACCAAGTTGAAGATGACGAAACCCGAGAATCATTAATAGAAGCTACATGAGGGCGCTCTTCTCCTAATGGGGATAAGCTATGGGGATATGAGTCTGCAGCCAACAGCAGATGGCGCCATTTCAACAAGACGGGGTTTCCTTTACATTAAGCAATAGATGAATTCAAATAACATAAGGTAATTTTTTCATGGAATGGGGATTGCGAAAGGGCAGCTAATATTGATTTGAGGTATTACTGTACTTATCCCCAATGCTGGAAGACATCAGTTCAAATATGGACAACTGACATCATTGAATATGTGAAGGGCCTGTCGTTTCGATCTTAGCAGTTGTCTCCCTCATCGTTCACCGTTAATTTGGTGGGGATGATGGGGATGATGGGGATGATGGGGATGATGGGGATGATGGGGATGATGTGGATGATGGGGATGATGGGGATGATGGGGATGATGGGGATGATGGGGATGATCATGATGATGAGGATGATGGGGATGATGGTGATGATGGTGATGATGGGGATGATGGGGATGATGGGGATGATGGGGATGATGGGGATGATGGGGATGATGGGGATGATGGGGATGATGGGGATGATGGGGATGATGGGGATGATGGGGATGATGGGGATGATGGGGATGATGGGGATGATGGGGATGATGGGGATGATGGGGATGATGGGGATGATGGGGATGATGGGGATGATGGGGATGATGGGGATGATGGGGAGGATGGGGATGATGGGGATGATGGGGATGATGGGGATGATGGGGAGGATTGGGATGATGGGGATGATGGGGATGATGGGGATGATGGGGATGATGGGGATGATGGGGATGATGGGGATGATGGGGATGATGGGGATGATGGGGATGATGGGGATGATGGGGATGATGGGGATGATGGGGGTGATGGGGATGATGGCGATGATGGGGATGATGGCGATGATGGGGATGATGGGGATGATGGGGATGATGGGGATGATGGGGATGATGGGGATGATGGGGATGATGATGATGATGGGGATGATGGGGATGATGGGGATGATGGGGATGATGGGGATGATGGCGATGATCATGATGATGGGAATGATGGGGATGATGGGGATGATGGCGATGATCATGATGATGGGGATGATGGGGATGATGGCGATGATCATGATGATGGGGATGATGGGGATGATGGGGATGATGGGGATGATGGGGATGATGGGGATGATGGGGATGATGGGGATGATGGGGGTGATGGGGATGATGGGGATGATGGGGATGATGGGGATGATGGGGATGATGGGGATGATGGGGATGATGGCGATGATGGCGATGATGAGGATGATGGGGATGATGGGGATGATGGGGATGATGGCGATGATCATGATGATGGGGATGATGGGGATGATGGGGATGATGGGGATGATGGCGATGATCATGATGATGGGGATGATGGGGATGATGGGGATGATGGCGATGATCATGATGATGGGGATGATGGGGATGATGGCGATGATGGCGATGATCATGATGATGGGGATGATGGCGATGATCATGATGATGGGGATGATGGGGATGATGGGGATGATGGGGATGATGGGGATGATGGGGATGATGGGGATGATGGGGATGATGGGGATGATGGGGATGATGGGGATGATGGCGATGATGGCGATGATAATGATGATGGGGATGATGGGGATGATGGGGATGATGGGGATGATGGGGATGATGGGGATGATGGGGATGATGGGGATGATGGGGGTGACGGGGATGATGGCGATGATGGGGATGATGGGGATGATGGGGATGATGGGGATGATGGGGATGATGGGGATGATGGTGATGATCATGATGATGGGGATGATGGGGATGATGGGGATGATGGGGATGATGGCGATGATCATGATGATGGGGAGAATGGGGAGAATGGGGAAAATGGGGAGAATAGGGAGAATGGGGGAGAATGGGGACAAAGAAGTCCTGCGATAGCGCCACTAGAGACACTGTACTATATTGTTGAAACTTACAAGGATTAAGTGAGTGCTACGAAAGCTTGAGGAACATGATGTACACG
The DNA here is from genome assembly GCA_949987565.1 of Luidia sarsii. Lineage (NCBI taxonomy): Eukaryota > Metazoa > Echinodermata > Asteroidea > Paxillosida > Luidiidae > Luidia > Luidia sarsii. The sequence goes on along the minus strand of OX465102.1, from coordinate 22,620,199 downwards.
CTTTTATACATGTATAGCCGTTTACAAAAACCATCAACGTACTGAGTGAAAGCTCTTTATAGACTAACGAGTACAAAATGAGGCAATGAGATGCACTGAAGGAGGGCAGGGAGAGAGCCAGACGTCTGCACTAGAAAGCGGGTTCGAATACCCCCAACTTCGAGCTGCCTGATTTTTGTTTTCTTCAGGCATCGGGAAAAGTACTAAGCATTCAGTGTTTATCACGTCGAGTAGGGCAAAGCCTCATTACACCCTTTTCTCACTCTCGCTCTCTCTCGTCCCTCCCTCTCTTTCCCTCTCTCTCTCGTTCTCTTTCTCTCTATCGCCCTCTCTCTTTCTCTTGCCCTCTCCCTCTTTCCCTTTCCCTCTCGCCTTCTCGCACTCTCGCCCTGTCGCTTTTTCTCTCTCTCGCCCTCTCCATATCTAGTCTCACCCTCTCTTCCACCCTCTATCTCACACCTACTCTCTCACCCTCTCTCTTATTTTCCCTCTCTATCTCTCTCTATCCCTCTCTCTCTCTCCCTCTCTTTCGCCCCCTCTCTCTCCCTCCCTCTCTCTCTCTCTCTTTTTCTCCCTCTCCCTCTACCTATCCCTCTCCTCCCCTCTCTCTTTCTCTCTCGCCCTCTGTTTTTATCCTAATGTTTATCCGTATGTTAAACATAAGGACATAAACAGTAATGGCCTTTCGTCGTGATGGGACGTTGAATTTTGGCTGTATATTTAACTTTACATCAGAATTAAAAATCTGTTCATGTGGGGGATATTAGCCTAAATTTTGACACAGTTTCCGAATATTTCAATACCTGTTTTGCGTGAAAATAATTGCAAATTTGATTGAAATCAATCAAGGAATCAGATTCTGCACATGGAAATCACAAATTGTCATGTTCATCGGACATTGCGTTTTTAAGGCCTTCTCATGGAGGAAATAGGCCAGTACCCATGGTGTTAAAATGTCCAAATCCAGATTGAAGCCAGCCAGAAGCCCCCGCCCCGGCAAAGACTAGTCGGCTATTTGGGAAGGCCGCCATCTAAGGACTGGATAGCTCAGATGGCAAGTGCGCCGGTATGAAAAGCCAGAGGTCGTGGGGTCATATCACGGCCCAGTCCAAGTTGCCTTGCCATTTCTTTCAAAACGTTATCCGTCAGTTTTTCCTTTACTTGTTTGTTTCACCTTTAAAGTATATCAATTCCCCCAAAATAACTGTGAGTCTTTCAAACTTCCATTATCTAAATCGGTTTCCAGCTTATAATAGCTCATATAACCTCAACTTCCATTGAACCAGCGTTACAAAGCAACTCACCGTTATCGGATCAAAGCTTTCTCACGCCCAATTGCTTCTAATTAAAATACACTGGCCTTGTCGTTTCCTTTTGAATAACTACACAATTAGCACCAACTTGTCCTTTAAGACAACGAGGACAACAATTTCGCTGTACATGTTGTTTCTAGCAAAGCAAGTCCAATATCTCCTCTGCGTCCGGCCGTAGTAAGTTTTCGTATCAGCGTCAGTATCAGCGGTTGTGTCGATTCATTATAAATGCTTATCATTTCATTCTTAAATAAACAACGGTCATGCCGCCCCCAACCCAGCCCTCCCCCATTTGTCGTTCTGTGTAAGGACGGCGGTATCGCGGTGTGTAGTATTGTAATTCGCGGGTTACCGTGCATAATTCGATGACAATGAAGAACCGGGTTATCAAGGTGACCAGAGTTAATATTGAACGGCCCAAGGAAAGGCTGAGTTGGGTCGAGATGAGAAGCGCGTGTTACGTCCCTACCCCGCCCCCCCCCCCCCGTTTGGTTTGCGTATCAATTAATTTGTTATCTGGTCTCTACATTGTTCGCCCCCCCCCCCCCTGCACCTCCTTCCAACAATTGGCTTCGTGGCCGCTTGGCCGTTATTAAAGCGTAATTAAAACACGGGAGGAGACAGCAGAGCGGAAGTAATCTCTCACCGACGCCTCAATCGGTGGCTGTCAATTGAAGAGGCTGGTTATTAGGGATGTAATACCATTGTCGTTGGTGTCGGTATTGTTGTATTATTGGAGGGATAGGGAGGGAGGGGGAATAAGGAGAGGGATGGATGGAGGGAGGCGTCCTAAGACAATGCAGACCCGACCTTGAAGGGGAAGAGGGGGCTGTGGGGATGGGCGATTGGTCGTTGATTGGAGCACCTCCCACCGTCCCCACTTCGTGTTGTGGGGGAAAAATGGGTTTCTATTGTGAAGGAGAGGAGATATAAGGGAGGGTTCGGACCGCTAGTCCAGTGCAGATCATCGGAGCGAGGGAAAGAGGTCGACGCGGGTCCCAACCCATCCGACATCCGCTCCACCAAGTCCCCAACGATGGACTCTTAACTTCGCTACATCACAGAAGTAAAAGGTGAGCTATCTTCTTGACATATCCATGTGGAGCTATGCCAACTATTGGCAACAGTCTTCCACATGCGTGGTCACTATCGTGCATGTATAATAATGAATCGTGAGCAACATAGCTGGTCTCCTGAAAGTGGCTCACGCGAAAAAAAAAAATCAAAAGTTGGGATCTTTAGGTTATCCGACAGAAAAACAAGTTTGGCACGGTATGTTCTACGGAAGATTTTACCGGTATACTAGTGGTAAATGGTACGCCCCACACATTAAAACATGTAAAATGTTATGGACTTTTCGAAACAAACAAAAGTGACAACTCCCCTTGAGAGAGAATCCTGTCAGTGTTTATTCTACTTTTATTTTCAATCTAATTATCGTCATTTTGTCCTCATTATATATTTTCATTTATTCCTGTAAATATTGCATTTTCCCACCATAATCTATCACTTGAATGCTTGGAGTACTTAACATTGCAAGACGGATAAGTAAACCTAAAGTGGAGGTTTCATTTTAGTTTTACTTTCTCCGATTCATTCACAAAGTATTAGTTTTAAAATTCAATGCATTTTTGCACATATCTTCATAGAGTACATACAACAATTTTGAATGTACATACATTTTTCGTGGTGGATAATCATGGTTCCATACAATCAACATTTGTTTTGTATATTTTTCCTGCTAATAGAACGATGAACCCTTCATGAACAAAAATAAGCATGTGCAAATCCCACACTGGAGAAAAAATATACTGCTGTTCGTAGGGAATAATCTTCGTTTGAGATGCATCGCCCTGTTTATTACTACTTAATGTTCATTGTCAAATAGTTCAATTAAAAAAACACTGACACGGAACTGTTGGCAAAGAAAAAAATGGCAAAGAAAACTTTGACTGGACGGGGTTTGGAACCCGAAACCCGAGCGTGCGTTTTGGCACTCTTCTATCTACACTATCCGGCCCTGAGACTAGTTGACTATATTTGCGAGGCCACCACCAAAGTGCTGGATCGCTCCGATATGAAGAGCGCCGCTATCGGTACGTAAGACCAGAGCTATCGGGTTCATTAAGAACATTAATTATTTGTGGATGCCGATCTGATACTATCAAAGGCTCATTGCGATTTTTTTTTTAAAGGCAGATTCTGAAACGAAGTTCCTCTAGTCGGATGTAAACGTAGGGTCCTCTTGAGTTTTAGGAAAATCGCATTTTAGTCTTGGCCATCGCTCAGCAGTTTGCATTTCACTCTATTTATAAAGATGATTCACAATGCCATGTCTAAGCCTTAAAATCAATAACATAATGATATGACTGTCCAACGAGGAATTGGAAGATCATCTATTCGTTTTTTTTTTACTCTACTCTTACTGCTACGAGTCGATGGACATACAGGGCGCATGTACACAGAGCGCAATACAGGGATCCCGCGGAAAGTATCGATTTTAACGAACAATTCGATTCCTGCAGCTGCGGCTGTCGGGAACCTAGGCCTATTCGGAGTGCGCTCCCGTCCCGTCGTGAAGTACTCGCCACGCAAGGTCGACTGGCTCGTGGCAGAAGCCCGTACGTTCCCAGCCCTTGCCGCACCGCACCCCGCCCCACCCCCACCCAATGTGCATTCCCCCCACCACAGTATCTTAATAGCATTATTACCGAAGAACGAACTCCGCTCAAAGCGGTCACCGCAACTCGAATTGTATCGAATTCGGCTCGGCGCAGGAAACGCAGGAATGCTCGTTTTTGTGCACGGCGGCCGCGCGTGCGGCTGTGCGCAGTCGCTGGTCCACGCGAACCGCGATATCGGTGCGTTTTTGTGGCCGTTGGATGCCCGTGATCGGTCCCACACTGCGCGGTTTGCCTTTGTGCCCGTTTGGTATAATAATTATGACCCCCCCCCGTGTTGTTAACAAGGGACATTCTCCTCCATTCATTGCCCCCTCCCCATACATGCCATCCCATACAATACAATTATAATCCTTCACAAACCGGCTACTTCACAAACCGGCTACAACGAGTTCACCAACCCCGTCACCACCAAACTCGAAATGCATCGAATTGCACTCGGAGCGGGAAATGCAGAAATGCTCGTTTTTGTTCATGGCCATTTCATAATAATAATCCATGGAAAATAATCCCCCGCCCAGTGCCGTCTTTATCCACTACCCATTCATTGATTTGCATAATCATCGTTCACAAAGCGGTCCCCGATATTCCATTCCAAGAATTATGTTCTTCTGTCATGATTAATCTATTTACATGTCGTGTGCTTGGTTTTTTGTCCTGTCGGTTGTGTTACTCAGAGGTTTGCAGTCGTTTCCTGAAGACGAACAGACGAACATAGCACACTGTTCGAAACGTCGAGTTCCTCCTGTTCTTTTCAGAACCACACTTACTCACAAAAGATAATTTACATGGTGTCACCGCAAACCTAATTATCCTATTTGCATTCTTTTATTTTCCGTGTGTGTGTTGTTTAATGCAAGACGAAATGGGGGGGGGGGGTGTCGGAAGACATTCAAGAACAACATTAATTGTCCTCAAAGCAAATAAAAACAGCCACGATGCGCTATAAAGGAAGAACAGAGAAGTAAGTGAAGGGCGACAAAAGGTGGCCGCCACCCCCCCCCCCCTTTACATCAAATGAATCTAGAAATGGTAGGAATCCAACTTGTTTTCAACTTACTACCTCTTTGATGTACGTGACCTGTTTGGCTGCTTGTTCGCAGCGAACTTCGATTACCGCGTATCGATACTACTGGTAGGATATACGAATAACACAGCGTCAATTTCGTCGAATTCATTCCAAAACAGTCAAGAAACGACCGAAATGTATTTTATCGAATTCTCTGCTCCATCGGGGAAACGCTCGAATGCCCGCTTTTCTACCAAGTTGCGCTTGCACGGTTTAAACGCAGTTTTCAACCAGCAGTGCATTATTTTGTTAACGTAGGCGCAATGTCCTCACGACCGGTTTTCCGTTAGTAATTAGTCGTAACTTTTCTTACGACTAACGTGCACTGTATAGGCAAAATCGTGGTTCACGGCTGGTAACTGAACATTAGCGAACTCCGTTCACAAAGCGCGTTGCGAGGCAAGCACCGCCTGGTCGTCAGAGAACGCAGTTTTGGTAGTCTTTGTAGGCCCATTGGCGCCGTAGATACTCGCGCGTTGTCACGCCCTACGTGAACCGCTGTATCGCTGTGTATTGTCAACGTGCCTGGGCACTTCGCTGCACCTACTTAGTCGTAAGAATTCTTACGACTGCACGGGCACAAAGGGGGTTCACGGCCGCAAACTGAACATTAGTCAACTCCATTCGCAAAGCGTGCGGTGAGCCAAGCACCGCCCGGTAGCCAGAGAACGCTGTTTTATTGATTTGTGTACCCACACTGGGGCATTGTGGACACGCCCTGCGTAGACCGCCGTTTCGCTGAATATTTTCACTGCGTACTTTTTTGACTGTGCTGCACAACCCAATTGGAAAAACACGGGCGCATATTTGCGCCCGAAACGCGGTTTACCGCGTGCAACGGAACCGTAGACACTCCGTTCACAAAGCGCGTTGCAGGGAGAGAACGAGTTGCCGTAAGGTAACGCTGTTTTGAAGCTTTCTGCCGGCCCCCATACCGCAACGCGCAATAATCGGTTTATTTTGCTGCTCTGAATCATCAGCCTCACACGCACTGAAAAACGTAGAGGTGAATAGGCTCTGAATACGAGGATAACCCGGCGATGGTGGGGCAAAGTGAATGGGGGAGAGACTATCATTATTGACTGCCTCAAAAATAATCACGCACTCATAAATTGGGACCCAACATACACCATCTAATAATATTCAATTCTTCTTTTTCCAACCTCGAACATTAAGTCGAATTAAGAAGGCTCGTCACAGGGTCAGGTGAAGGCATGGAAAATTAAACTCATTTACTAATAACTAATAAAACTAATAACCCCCCTTTCCTTCTTATTCCATTTGTTGAAATTTTGCATAATTATTTAGCCCTTAAATGTAAAAGTATCGGGTTTACTGAGAAATGAAATGTCTATGTAATTGTGCATTAAAAGATACTTACCGAAGAATGACAGACATGGCAACAAACTCCTTCCTCCCTCTCCGCCGTTAGTTGAGCGCAGATCCTGACTGTACGGGTGAAATTGCGGTTCACGGACGGCAACGGAACATTAGTCCACTCCATTCACAAAGCGTGTGGCGATGGGAGCTCCGCCTTGTCGTGGGGAAACGCGGTTTTGATGGGTTTTGAACGCACATGGGCGATTGTCACGCCCTACGTGCGTGTGTGTGGCTCGTCAGAAGCACTGCGCCCGAAACGTGGTTTTTTCTCCGAGTGCAAGGAAAACGCTGTTTTGAAGCTTTCGGTATATGTAAATCGGAAGAGCACACATTATATATTCTTGCCGCTCAGTTTCACTAAACCCAAGTTCGAATTCTACATTCCACAATGCTGAAAATGCTGCATATTCGCTACGGAGCTAATTAATCAATCAATCTTCGCTCTACGTGAGTCCCTTCGTAGGGCACGTGAAAACTGCCCAGGCGGACTGTACTTGCCAGAGTCGCGGTTTACCGCGAGCTGCGGAACCGTATTCGCCTCCATAAATAAAGCGTGTGTCGAGGGAGAGTACGAGTTGACGTAAGAAAACACTGTATTGAAGCCTTTTCTACGGTACAGATAACATACTACAGCGCACGGTAACCGGTCTATGGGGACCGTCAGTATCGCCACATTTTGTTGCTGCGAATCAGCAGTGCGCGCACTGCCGAGCTGACCGCAGCAAAAGACTACCACTACAGTAACACCCCGACGTGCTCCGCCGGCCTCAGCTCCGTTCACAAAGCGTGGAAGGGGAAATGGTGCCGAAGTGCGAGAGAATGCTGTTTTGAACCTTTCTTTACCCATCAACATTGGATAACGAATCTGAATTCTGATTTTCTGAAATAGATAGATAGATAGATAGATAAACATGGTTTATTAAATCAGCTTGCTCGCCACAAAAAAAAGCGGAATTGCGTAGACGTTACATTACATTAAAATATATAAAAGGCTTATATATTTTTTTACAAAACTGTTATGGATTTATATTTACAATACTATTACATAGCTATGAACAATAATTACATTGGGTTTAATAAAAAAATAATGAAGAAATGGGTCATCTATTACATTAAATATGTTTAATTTATTAAAGGTTTAAGAATTAAGTAATAAAGCACTAAACACATGAATGAATTACTTAATTAGTTAATTCATTCATTCATTCAGGAAGCAACATAGGAAGTAAGTGAGTCGAGATAGGTCGGGTTGTGTTTGCTGTGGGTTGGAAAAAAAATGTGTTGATGCCAAAGAGATAATAAATAAGTTAAACAATCGATTCAGGGGCTAACAACCTAACAACCTGAGGTGAGCTACTGCGAGGTAAGCATGCATGAATCAATTCGTGGAATTAACTATTCGGGACAGATAAGGAATTGCACTATTTTTGAATCTGTTTGTTTTGCACCTTGGTTCAGATACTAGTTTAGACCGACGTAACACCATGTTCCTTTCAGGCTGTGGGATAAGGTGTGGCAAGAACTCGTTATTCACTAGTTTTCTGGCAAATTGAAGGCAAATTGTGGTTAGTTGCAAATGATAATATTAAACCACCTGAATGAATCACTGATCTCCACTTTACCAATACTGCATCCCAAACCCAATCTTGAATTTTTTTACCAATAATTATTTCTTGGACCATAATGTATCATTCAATGATGACGTAATAAACAGCGAGTGCCCAGTGGTTACCCGATGCCAGCTTATAACGTCGAGAAGGGCAAACCATCATTAAATTACATTCTTTGCATTTGAGGAAGGTACTGCTAGGATCGAAACGTCAGCCCCTCTATTTTTTGAGATTTGAATTACATTCTCCTCGACACAAACACCATGTTATATAGATAAATAACTTAACATTTAGTGCAATATGGACCATAACTATTGTCTTATGCGCCCGGCACTCAGAATCCAGTTGTAAACTAACAGCCTTCCACAAACCTGTATCTACAGAGAGATAATTGTGCTAGGTTTGACTGGATTTCATTTCACAGGCATATTATAATGCGCACGATTATTTGGCCGTTGTTGAAAACGGCACGTGATTTACATACATGCAGGTTATTCACCCGGCAACGGCATTCTTCCCGCAAACGCCATTCTGCCGGTCCCATAGTCTGATTGGCCAAATCTCATTACATGTTTGCGTATGCTCTATATCGAGTACAATCAGAGTGTTCATAATAAAGTATGCAAGACGTCAGCAGGAACGATTTCCAGTAAGAATGCCGTTGCCGGGTGAATATACCCATCCTAAATGAGAGAAAAAAAAACCCGGTGGCGGTCATACACACTGTAGGCCTAATGTGACCCGGCTTGAGGTGACTGTCAGCCAAGTGAAACACGTCGGTATTCGTTCCCGTGCTGATCATCATCACCGTGCGCATCTCAAGTGCCCAGTCTGCGGGTTTCGACCTCCGCGAACAGTGTTGCCCCAGTCTTTCTGTTCGTTGTCGACGAAACCTGAACATTGAGCATTACTTTCCAGCGAGGGCGTCGGGCTGCAGGCTAAACATGCCAACTGCACAGGAGGAGGTCAGAGGACTATCGTCAAAACGGGGCAAACAGAAGAACGCTGCCCGGCGTGAGAAGCTTCGCCATGAAGTTACCTGCTCTTTTCAGAGTCAAGGTTCTTCTTCTTTTCATCGCCAGCCCACCCCTTCTCAAAAGATGATGTCACCGCAAACCTTCCACTTCGCCATAAAAAGCGAACAAAAAACTCGAGTCTGCATCATAAATGGATTTGGGACGGCCTTGCAAAGAAAAATGGAAATGAAAAATACAATCGTAATGTTATTATTATGCATTTTATGATTTTATTTTTGAATAAAAGGAATCTCAAAGAACATGACTATTTCACAAATCCAAACAACTACTGGTAATTGATTTCTGTATTCATTATTTTCGGTCATTATTATTATTTCTTTTAGTTTGTGAGGGGGTGTTGGGACATTCTTTAATTGTGGTTGACTTTAATAGCTTCTTGTCTATGTTCGTTGTTCATTCCCCCCCCCCCCCCGATTTACTACTTGAATTATTTTATGTAGGCAAGCGGCTTGTGCTAGTCTCTCCCGGAGGAAATGCGCATTGTTTATATTTATAGGCCTACCAGGGTAAGGGGCCGGCTCCTGATCTGTCCCAGGAAGGAAACGTGCAATGAAGCCGAACAGAGCGGGCAAGCCCTTCGCCTCGGCATAGTGACGGGCCAAGGTGCCGAGGAGACGGAGAGAGTGACAGCATGCCTGTGTCCGTGTGCATGTCCCTCTCTGACTCTGTCTCCTTCTCTGCGTCTGCGTCTCTGTCTCCGTCTCCATCTCCGTCTCCGTCTCCGTCTCCGTCACTGCCTCCGTCTCTGTCTCTGTCTCTGTCTCTGTCTCTGTCTAGGTCTCCGTCTCCGTCTTCGTCTTCATCTCCGTCTCCGTCTCTTTATCTGTCTCTGTCTTTGTCTCCGTCTCTGTCTCCGTCTTTTTATCCGTCTCTGTCTCTGTCTCCGTCTCCGTCTCCGTCTCCGTCTCCGTCTCCGTCTCCGTCTCCGTCTCCGTCTTCGTCTTCGTCTCCGTCTCCGTCTCCGTCTCCGTCTCCGTCTCCGTCTCCGTCTCCGTCTCCGTCTCCGTCTCCGTCTCCGTCTCCGTCTCCGTCTCCGTCTCCTTCTCTGTCTCTGTCTCTGTCTCTGTCTGTCTCTGTCTCTGTCTCTGTCTCTGTCTCTGTCTCTGTCTCTGTCTCTGTCTCTGTCTCTGTCTCTGTCTCTGTCTCTGTCTCTGTCTCTGTCTCTGTCTCTGTCTCTGTCTCTGTCTCTGTCTCTGTCTCTGTCTCTGTCTCTGTCTCTGTCTCTGTCTCTGTCTCTGTCTCTGTCTCTGTCTCTGTCTCTGTCTCCGTATCTGTCTCTGCCTCTGCCTCTGTCTCTGACTCTACCTCTACATCTATCCCGGCCTGCCTCTGTCTCTGTCTCTGTCTCTGACTGTACCTCTACATATACCCCTGTCTATTTCTCTGTCTGGGTCTTGGTATCTCTCTCTGTATGCCTATTTCTCTTTTTCGGTCTCTGTCTCGGTCTCGGTATCTCTGTATCTCTGTATGCATATGTCTCTGTCTCTGTCTCTGTCTCTGTCTCTGTCTCTGTCTCTGTCTCTGTCTCGGTCTCGGTCTTGGTCTTGGTCTCGGTCTCGGTCTCGGTCTCGGTCCCGGTCTCGGTCTCGGTCTCGATCTCGGTCCCGGTCTCGGTCCCGGTCTCGGTCTCGGTCTCGGTCTCGGTCTCGGTCTCGATCTCGGTCCCGGTCTCGGTCCCGGTCTCGGTCTCGTTCTCGGTCTCGTCTCGGTCTCGGTCACTGCCTCTGTCTCCGCCTCTCTTACTTTCTCTCTGCATAATCAAAAGGCAAGGTTCCTATACTCGTATTTTGGCCGAGCCCTCACAACTCGCTGAGATGCCTGTCAGAATCGATGCATCGATTCTGAATGGCATCCATGCAAACAAAAGTGACTGACATTATTCTAAGTCATGAGCCCTTTACCACCCTCTGGCTTAGTATCGGGCAACGATAGAAAACCGATACCATTGCAAATTCTTCCAGAAAGAAGCAACGACAGTCTTCCGGACCTGTAAGAATTTACTTTAGAAAAACAAAGAAGACTCCTGCATATGTAACGCATAGGAGACCCCTTCTGATCCAGAAGACTGTGTTTAAGTTTACTCAATTGCCACAAGACACAAGACACACAAGTGTCATTTGTCAATACCTGTAAAATAGCAAAAGGAAATCAATGATGAAGTACCAACCATACTTTTGTGGCTGTGGCGATCGCACGGGCACCGGCGAAATGTCCAAAGCCCGCCCTCACACAAGCATTCAACACGTCCTTTGTTCTCTTGTCTATTCCCTAGAGTGATATATAAATAAGGTGAGACCACGTCAGACGACATGACTTAAAAAAGGAGCTTTCCTTGCCGTACATCTTAATCATGCAAGCCAGCCAAGCTCTCTTCGCATATGGACACACCAAAAAATGAGGCAATTCATTATCTGAACCATTTCGAGAGCGAGACATGAACTGTAAGTAATTCATTGATAATGTTATGATAAGCACCCGGCGGTCTTTGCATAATTTATTAAATACTGGAGGGTGCATTGGGCTGTGACCGAATCTGAGTATTCCCCACTGCTCCCTCTCTCTCTCTCTCTTTCCCTGTTTTTTCTTTGATAATACATCGAGCCACTGCAAAGGAGTCACCAAGCTTGTGGCGTCTTGCAGGGACCCTCTTTCTCCTCTCTCTCTCTCTCTGCGTCCACCACGCGGCCGTCTCCCTTGGGATAGGGGTCGGGTAATGAGACACTGAACTGACAGACCGTACAGAAAAGCTAGTGACGCTCAACCCAGGACTTTTTTCTTCTCCTTCTTTCCGTCTCCCCTCACTCTCTCGGTCTCTCAATGGCACGCTTACAATTCAGTCGAATGCCGAACGCGAGCGTGGAATAGCGAGTAGCCCGGAGCAAGACGAACTCTCTTCCTCTCGTCGTGTCTACCATGCACGGTGTCACTGAGAAATTGTCCCCGAAGTCGTGAGAATCTGCGGGCTGTTTTGTTTACTTTCCCGTGTGTGTTGGCTGGACACCGCGACGGCGACGGACGGGTCCGGGTCGACATGCGGCCTGCCGGGATGGTACCGGGGACGGGCGGTCCCTCCGCAGCACTCGGCCTCACCCGTCTGCTCGTCTCCCTGCAGCTCCTCTGTCTGTTCGGCGGCTGCCTGTCTATCAAGCAGATCCCGATAGGTAAAAGGTTGGGGCGATGAGTGTGACGGATGAGGAGTGTTTTGTTTGTTGTCATCAATGTTGTCATCAACTATGTGTTTTTTTTCTCCTGAGGATTGTTGTGACCCCCCAAAAAAAGAAAACCTGGAGAACTTTATAAAATAACGAGGAGATATGACGCATTTTCAAATGGGTGCATGTGCACAGCTGACTTGTAAACCTGATTTATTCAAATGTCGTTGTTAATGCTGTCAATATCTTTGCAAGCAGTTTTTAAACCCCCATAAGTCTGGGAAAACAAGTGTATCACGCGGTGATGCAATAGCGCGCATTTAGATTTTCGGAATGATGTATTGCACGAGAAAAGAGCGCCTTATTTAATCCATTGATCATTTTATATAGTTGTTGCTTTGTTCTGCAAATTATTCCCCGAAGTTGTTGCTATAACCCCAACCCTGTTCCTGTCTTTCACATTTTTCTTCTTTATATTGTTGGTTTATCGTTCTCGTTACTGTTGTTGTTATTATTGGTGACGTTGGTGATGGTGATGGTGACGTTGATATTGATGATGGTGATGATGTTGATGATGGTGATGGTAGTGATGGTGATGATGGTGATGATGCTTATGTTAGTGATGATGGTGATGATGGTAGTGACTGGGATGATGGTGGTGATGATGATGATGATGATGATGATGATGATGATGGTGATGATGATGGTGATGATAGTGATGATGCTTATTGTGATTATGATGATGATGGTGACGATGGTGATGATTGTGGGGCTAATGCCGCTGCTGCATAATGCCGATGTTGATCCTGATGTTGGTGTTGATGCTGATGCTGATGCTGATGCTGATGCTGATGCTGATGTTGATGCTGATGCTGATGCTGATGCTGATGCTGATGTTGATGTTGATGTTGATGTTGATGTTGATGCTGATGCTGATGCTGATGCCGACGTTGATGCTGATGTTGATGCTGATGATGATGTTGATGTTGATGCTGATGCTGATGCTGATGCTGATGCTGATGTTGATGCTGATGCTGATGCCGATGCTAATGCTGATGCTGATGTTGATGTTGATGTTAAATGATGATGTTGATGTTGATGCTGATGCTGATGCTGATGTTGATGTTGATGCTTATGCTGATGCTGATGTTGATGCTGATGCTGATGCTGATGCTGATGCTGATGCTGATGCTGATGCTGATGCTGATGCTGATGCTGATGCTGATGCTGATGCTGTTGATGCTGATGCTGATGCTGTTGATGCTGATGCTTATGCTGATGCTGATGCTGATGCTGATGCTGATGCTGATGCTGATGATGATGCTGATGCTGATGCTGATGCTGATGCTGATGCTGATGTTGATGCTGATGCTGATGCTGATGCTGATGCTGATGCTGATGTTGATGCTGATGCTGATGCTGATGCTGATGTTGATGTTGATGCTTATGCTGATGCTGATGCTGATGCTGATGCTGATGCTGATGCTGATGATGATGCTGATGCTGATGCTGATGCTGATGCTGATGCTGATGTTGATGCTGATGCTGATGCTGATGCTGATGTTGATGTTGATGCTGATGCTGATGCTGATGCTGATGTTGATGCTGATGCTGATGCTGATGCTGATGCTGATGCTGATGCTGATGCTGATGCTGATGCTGATGCTGTTGATGCTGATGCTGATGCTGATGCTGTTGATGCTGATGCTTTTGATGCTGCTGCTGATGCTGTTGAGGCTGATGCTGATGCTGATGCTGATGCTGATGCTGATGCTGATGCCGATGTTGATGCTGATGCTGATGCTGATGCTGATGCTGATGCTGATGCCTTTGCTGATGCTGATGCTGATGCTGATGCCTTTGCTGATGTTGATGTTGATGCTGATGCTGATGCTGATGCTGATGCTGATGCTGATGCTGATGCTGATGCTGATGCTGATGATGTTGATGTTGATGCTGATGCTGATGCTGATGCTGATGCTAATGCTGATGCTGATGCTGATGCTGATGCTGATGCTGATGCTGTTGATGTTGATGCTGATGCTGATGTTGATGCTGATGCTGATGCTGATGCTAATGCTGATGCTGATGCTGATGCCAATGTTGATGCTGATGCTGATGCTGATGCTGATGCTGATGCTGACGCTGATGCTGATGTTGATGTTGATGTTGATGCTGATGCTGCTGCTGATGCTGCTGCTGATGTTGATGCTGATGCTGATGTTGATGCTGATGCTGATGTTGATGCTGATGCTGATGTTGATGCTGATGCTGATGTTGATGCTGATGCTGATGCTGATGCTGATGCTGATGCTGTTGATGTTGATGCTGATGCTGATGCTGATGCTGATGCTAATGCTGATGCTGATGCTGATGCTGATGCTGATGCTGATGCTGTTGATGTTGATGCTGATGCTGATGTTGATGCTGATGCTGATGCTGATGCTGATGCTGATGCTGATGCTGATGCTGATGCTGATGCCAATGTTGATGCTGATGATGATGCTGATTTTCATGTTGATTTTGGCTTTCGTGTTGATGTTGGTGTTGGTGTTTTTTTTGTTACATTATTTTGTTGCATTTGTTGGTCTTTTTGTTGCTGTTAATGTTGTTGGTATCGTTCGTGATGTGTCAATGTTTTTTGTCGAACCACAACAATTCCCAAAATAGGGAGAAATCCTAAAGAGTTTCAAATAGGAAATATCTTTTATTGCATTTAAAAAAAAACAGGCCTAATTTTTCAAAAAATTGCATGGATTTATGTGTTTCACTTCTCAATTATTAAATTCAGATTTTGGCATTTGAAAACAAACAAACATATCTTTAAATTGCCGGCAACAGTGTACTACCATGCGACTGCCTTTAAGCTCATTGAAATTCGAGGTCTCACCATTATTACGCAGTTTGTTGGCATAACGATAAGGGGTGATTTATCTATCCGTATATCCTATGCATAAATCCATAAAACTACAACGAGAGTGCTATTTTTTGATCCACGTGTAGGCGTGACCAACAGAGCCAAAGAATAAGGGGCCAATTCTATAGAGCTACTGAAGTAACCACGTATGTTCCGGCACACCAAGTCATGAATCACAGAACCAGCTTCCCAACGAAATTGTCACTGTAAATTCATGCCGAGCAAAGAACACAAATCTAAGTCAAAGTCAAGTGGCATCCGCATCGCAATGTGTTGTTTAATCTAATGTTTGACACAGTGACTCTTGCCCAAGTATACATTAATTTTGTGAAGGAATTATATTCAAATGCAGATCCATTAGAACGCTCATATATTATAACGCATTTCACAGGCTCAGCGCTTGTAGCCCTATGTTAAAGGCCAATACAACATTTTGAAGATCGGAATTACACATCGATGTCCACTTATTTCCTTTTAATCTATGCAGTTTGTAGATGGTCATGATATAATCCTGATTTTGCACTCTTACGGTCTGTGATGTTGTACTTCTCGATAAATCTTCATTCAAACATCGACAAGTAGTTCATTGCTTACGAGTAATAAACTATTTCTTACATTACAGAATGGTGCGAAAATCGTGACGGTTTTTTGCCGTTTTCTTCTTTCTCAGATTACCATTTGAGCTGAAACCTATGCAGGATTTATTTGTTTGAATGTTTAATAGTTTAATACAGAGAATGTGGCAATCTTTTGACTCTTACCAATGTTGTATAGGGCCTTTAAGCCAGCGCTGGAGGGTCTGTGCCTGTCCAGTCCATTTTATTTAATCGATACGTTCAATATTATATCAGTTGTATTCGGTAGGAAAAATTGCTCTAAAGCCCAATCCGCACTTCTTCTTTTTTTTTCTTTTTTTTTGTGGGGTGGGGGGGGGGGGGTAAGGGTAACTTGACCATTGGTTTAGTACAGTGCGAACAGCCTAGAAGGTATTACTTCAATGCAGGTTACTTTCCCGGCTCGAATGGGCAATCATACCGACTGTTTTATTGACCAGCGGCCGATTTCACCAAACCCATCGTAACAAACAACCGGTCGCAAGACGATGAGCAATGCACAGAAACCATATCACCTTACACAACTAACGGTGGGTTATCCATCGTACGTTGAGTTACGATACATCGTAAGGCTTTGTGAAATCTACCCTAGGTCAGTTTAACTGAGTCGAAAAGTCCAGTGCGGACGCGATATCTCAGTTCAGTCGGTTAAGTTTTACCCGTCGTTGCGGCTATCTCCTTAATCCCCATTGATAACCCAAGTGTAGACGCCGGTACAATTACCCATTGGAATGTCACCCACAGCCTCAGTAAAAAAAAGAAGAAGTAAGAACACGGCTAGATAATTCTGGAAGTAAGTTTATCACAAAAAAAATGAGGAATAAGTTCGTAAAACTGTACCATCATTATTCGAAAAGAAAACAGTAATATCCTGACATGGGAAGGAACCGGTCACGTGGTCACGGATTATTGTTTTGATCATTTATACATGTTGGATTGTAGATCTATTCCCGAAATACATAAAGCAGGGCTAGGAAGTCATATCCTATAAATACCATACAAGTCATATTCGATTGTAGATTGAATCGCTGCATTCCATTGTATCACGATCACTGATTAAAAAAATGTAAAAAAAAAATGTATAATTTTCCTGTAAGTGTAGTGGACAACATCCCAACAAAGCAACATTGAACCTTACTGGGCTACTAAACAGTTCCAATGCGATTCATATCAGATTCATATTTTGCCCTGTCCGCATTTTTTGGGGGGTAAAACAGTGCGGACAGCTTGGGGTTTACTTCGTTTACGTCTAGCGGTTGCTTCTACCGGCCAACTTCTGCCAAGTTACCTTGTCACTTTTCCCCGAGTGCATACAGAGCGATTCAGTAAAACCCGCACACGGACAAGCGTTACATCTGACCCTGCATCCTGCACTGGGGACGATATCATAACGCACGGTCCACCACGTATGCGTTTTGCATTAGACATTTCACCGTCTGCTCTGTTACTTCGACCAACGGTCTCGGTAAAATTACCCCGTGTCGAAATGTCAAATGCGGAGAATGCATGGTTACATTTGACAATAATAATCTTGTCTTTCACCACCGTCTCGGTAAAGCAAAAAAAAAGCCCAGTATACGGACAAGGCCTATTTTTTATCAACTATTATACTGACTCAAAATGCAAATATCTGGGCCTTACGTTTTGATCGTACAGCAGGACCTTTCGGAAAGTCGAAATAAATGCATATCCATATAAACCGACTAGATACATAATTTATCATTCGGTTTAAACAAGAATGTTTTGGTCTCTGGAAAGATTTGTAACAATCTATATTTGTGACCAGGGAGACATGTGTGTGCTAAATGCTAATTTTTTTTCATCCTCCTTCCGGAAAGCTATCCCGATCAGCACTACGGGACAGGCTTTGCCAAGAGACTCGTCCGAAAGGTCACAGTCATTTATCAGCAGTCGCTGCCGCCAGTCGGCGCCATTTATTTAGCAGCCGGCGAACCGAACGCCATCAAACATGCATACAATCCTTATGATTCTTTAATTGTTTCCATTAATTAGAAGCGGTGCATATTTAAACGTCCGGCCGTGCACTGGATGGAGTCAAGGCACATCTGTGATCTTGTGTGTACCGGTGGGTTATCTTTCATGGCGCGAACCGAGGGCTTGAACGTACAGTGAGTGTAACCTCTATAGGTGTTGATGAGGCTCATTGCCTCGGTGTCGAGGATAGCGGGAATCGGGTGTCGCTCTGCTCGCCCAAAACTTGAGAGAAGGGGGACAACGAGGGGTCTTCGTTGCCCCTCGTGCGCCCGTGTGCTCTCCCAGCGTCCTGGGCTACATCTGTCTATCTCCGCCACCCCCTCTCTCGCTCCTCCTCTCTCGCTCTCTCTCTTTTTCTCTCTCAATTTCCTATTCCCCCCTCTCTTCCCCAGTTTTTCTCCCTTTTCTATGTATGTCTCTCCGTATATTTGCCTGCCTTTCTCTCTCCTCCTCTCTCTTTCTCCTCTTCCCCCCTCTCTCCCACTTCTCTCTCTGCCTCTCTTTCTTTCCCTTCTCTCTGTGCCTCTTTTTCTTCCCCCCTCTCTCCACTTCTCTCTGCGTCTCCCCATCTTTCCTCCTCTCCTCATACGGCTTCAATCTCTCTCTCTCCCTCTCACTCAAGCAATCTCTCTCCACCTCTGCCCCCTCTCTCTCTCTCTTCCCCCTCTCCCCCCACCTCTCCCCGGCCATTTCCCATCGTCTTTAATAATGAATGAGCGGAGGTGTGAGATGCTCCGCGCTTAAATAAGAGCAAGTCACACCGCGCACCTTTATTGTTCTATGGTATGGGGTTGGGCGGCTATGCAAACGCCAACACCCATCCAAGTATAAATGCTTGTGCACCAACACAAAATCACACCTTTTCCACGGTGAAATTGTCCTAATTATCAGATAACAATCATCTTCGCGGTGGCTGATTTCCAATCTGAAGTGGGAAATCGATCATCATAGAACATTGCACATAAGAACTTTTTTTGGTTTTTAATGTGACGTGCCTTTGATAAAAGCAATGCAAGAATGGAAACTAGAAGACCTTCAAGCCTGTACACAACATTGGTCGAGGTCAAAGAATAGCATCCATACGTTGTCTGATCCAACATATGCATGGAATAGCACACCTGTGAAAATTTCAGCTCAGTCCGCCAACCGAGTCTCGAGAAAATCGTGAACTTCAACCGCTTCATTTGTTTTGCGAAAATGCAGCATTCAAGGTCGTACTGTTCCGAAAAATAGTTTAGATCTCGGTGAGACGTAAACTATTTCTTGTACTCATTTCTCCCAAAATACAACATTTTAGGCAGAAATATTTCAGTGAGAGGTTCCTACTATAACAATCTTCAAACTGCATAGGTTTCATGTAAATAATTATTTGAACATTTCTGCTTTTTTCGATCTTACCAATGTTGTGTAGGGGCTTTAAACGGGTTTTAGTTTAAATCATTTGATTTGGTCGAAATCATGTGACTTTATTTGAATTTTGAATCAAACCCCAGCAGGACCTTTCTCTCTGCCTTTAAGAAAGACCCTGCTAGAGTCGAAACGTTAGGCCATCCTTACTTTTGATATTTGCATCTCGGTCATTTTAGTCATTGAGCAGTTTGCAAAATAAAGTAGGCCTACTCTTAAGATAAACCATAATTTAGTTTGCCCTTTACGCAAGTGCTTCGATGTTTCAAGCTTGAATATTGCAAATATAATTTGCATATAGTTTCTCACTACGATATCCAAATTCAGTAAGACGTCTAAAATTACAAAATGATACTTCTCCCTGACACAGGAGGATCATGCAGTGGTTGGAGCGTCTTCGGACATTTCAACCACTTGTACTCACTATCTAGGAGGGAATGATTGACACCTCGCATGTTTGTTAATAATCATTATTTTGTGTGTATATCAATTTCACCACTTACAGACTAATCTTTGATGGTTTGCCTTTGACCCCCTCTGCTAAATAATCTCGACGGTACTCCACGCCCTAATGTTTGAGGTCACTGTAGCCTTTCTACCAAGTATCTCCCCTTCCTATCTGTTTTGGCTGCATGCGTATAGGCTCATTCGACCACGCTATGAGGAAACAGTGTAAACGAAATTCTGAGCTTTTCAGACGTCGAGGGCGACATTTTTAATCAATATTAGGAAATCAATACGAAAGTTATGAGTTTTTTTTTCTCATGAAAACGTAACAAACTCACATAATTTCTGATGCTTTTTACAAGCTTTCCGATAAGTAAGTTAAAAGCCAGGCGTCATTGCTTTGCTTCCATGGGCCACTATCCTAAGCAGCATGCCCATGCCTCAACCCGTGCCAAACCCATCTCATTTAGCTCAGACCGTGACGGTACTCCGTTGTATTTTTGGCCGGCCTTGCATCCTCCATTTGCATTGGCGTGCTTGTATAAATCAAGGCCCAATATCATAGAGCCGCTTAAAGCTTAAATATCTGCTAAACAGGAACAGTCTGCCTTCTGTCCACGAATGACAAACACATTGTAAGAAGCTTTAGGCTTGTATTCCCCTCTTCTTTATACTTAGCATGAAACAATAGTGAAGTTTGGGTTGACAAGGTATCCTTTGACATTTTGTGCTTAAGCAGATGGCACTAGGAATTGGCCCCTAGCCGTTCGGTGCATATTCATGGTGTAGTCTATTTACTTAAAGGGGTCTTCGTGATGAGTAAGACAAAGTACGTTTCTTGTTTTAATACGGTTCATAGTTGCTTCTTGATTATGTTAGTTCATGTGTGTTTTCTTTCTTGTCATGGTTCTGATAGCGAACAGTTTGTGGATGTAGGAGGTTGGAAACTGTCTGATGTTCTCCACTTTTGAAAAAAAAATGGAGGGGGAGATAGCCCCCCCCCTCCCGTCTCCCGCATGTTGTTGCCCTTGACTACGTGGTCCATAGAATCAAAACATCTTGGTTATCTCCCACGTAGGCTCCCTCTTCGCTGCCAGTCCCAACGCCTCTGTCTTCGGCTTCCGGAGGGCGACCATCCACCAGAATGTCAAGAACACCACCTTCCAGTTCATGGGCTTCGAGAAGTTTTTCATGGAGGCCAACAGCTTCGAGATGGGGCAGAAGAGTGAGTATGCCTCAGGGTCAACCCTCGGTCACTTCGGCCCTCCGATCCCTCCCGTCCGAAGTCTTTTTCCTCCCCTTTTTCAGTGTACAGTGGCTCGAAATTTGATCATGTATCGACGGCAGAATGCTTCTCAAATCCAGAGCCCACCCGTCTGCTAGCCGCACTCACTCCTAAACAACAAAGTGCCGTCGAAAACGTTCTTTATTGTAGATTCACCAAGCAAAACATGGAATCGTATTTGTACCACTGGGCTTCCTGATTATGAGTGCGCCAGCAAGAATTTGAAACGCGTTGGCCAATCATTCCGCGCGGAATCTGTCGACTGTCCAATTGAATGCACATGTGGAAAGGGTCGACATATTACGCGCATTGTGACTGGCCAACGCGTATCTAATTCTTGGTAGTGCCAATCAGTGAATGGTCCGAATTGTTTGGTCCTCGGAGGTCCCGCAGCTTCTCTTTCACGCCGCCTTTTAGCTCAATAGTCTGTTCCAACGCAAAAACAAGCATTAATACGCCCAAAGAGTCGTCTGTGGATGCGACTGTACATCATTTTGCTATTGTGATCAAGCAAGGAAAATAATGGTTCAAGCAAGGAAATGAGTCACTCTGACCTTCGCTAACTCGTACCTCGAGTTAAGACGAGTGGCTAAAAAAATTACTGAAAATTGTGTCACTTCCTTACAAAATTGGTGATCTAAGACCCTTAGAAGTGATTGATATTATTTTGAAACATCGTGTGGGTGATTCTTGTCAGTGATCTTCGGTTGGGTGATTTTGGTCTGTGATCATGTTTGGGTGATTTTGGTCAGTGACCATGGTTTGGGCGATTTTGATAAGTGATCATGGTTTGGGTGATTTTGGTCAGTGATCACCGTTTAGGTGATTTTGATCAGTGATCATGGTTTAGGTGATTTTGGTCAGTGATCATCGTTGGGGTAGGTAAACATATTTTATTTAAATGTTTTCTTTGGTCGTCTGAGAGATTCTAAAAGACTTTCAAGACTCTTTCAATTTTCAATCGATGTCAGAGGTTCACCTGAGATGTCTGAAATAAATATCCAAAGTAACATCTTGCATCTGCTCATTGGTTAAAGGAGGTTTGCTTTGAAAACAGTGGGAGAAATTGCGTGGGCTTTTACGGATCAAAACTCACCAATTCACCTTACTCATCATATTATATAATCTGACTGGTAACAAAGCATCTTGCACGGATGATTTCTTCATGATCAAAAATTCTTCAGGAACTTAATAAGTAAAAAGTCGCCCAATACTCAGCCTAATCAGCGAATTAAATGTTATTATTGTGAGAAGGAGTGTTTTTTGGCAGATTAAGTTTTGACCTACTTAAGTTGGCCGGGATTCAAACTCTAAAGACAGCTATAATTCCACCTCTATACCACCAACACCCTAAACCATTATCAGTAAAACGTCGCCATGTTATTGTACTTTCATATCAATTAGAACAAAATGCATCGGCAGAGATTCGAACTAGGGTCAATTGCTTGGAAGGCAACTATTCTAACCACTATACCACCAGTGCCTTGACACTTTAATAATGGAAGTTTGTTTTGAAATCTTACCTTAAATTCAGTTAGAAAAACAACATGTGTTTGACTGAATTAGAAACCTAGTCAATTGCTATTCCTACCATCAACGCCTTGACACATCATCAGAAATTCTTGGTAATGATCTTAAAACTTATTTGAGATAAAGTAATAAAAAAACAAACAGCAACCAATTGCCAGGGTTTCAACCTTGGTCAGTTTCGTAAAGGAAAACTATTGTAACTGGTTTTCTGGATCCATCATTTATAAGGATGGAATCCTAATCTAATTAATTCAAGTGTGCATAGTTTATATTTCTATGCAGTGCGTCACTGTTATGACTCGCGATTTACTAAACGTAGGCCTACTGTACTATGGATCAGAGTTGGGGCTTGCTAGCTTCCACTTTTGATCTTTCTGCTTCGAGTATGACGACGAAGCTTCTCCAACTTCAGAGGAAACCACCGCGGAGTATGAGGTGATAGACGCCGTCGCGGCGGTTCCGGAGTCACCCCTGGGTTCCCTCTGGACCCCTACCTTCTCTCGATGTGGTTTCTCGTATCTCCTTGCCGTCTAATGAAATATTGATAACCTAATTATTCTGCCGAAGGGCCGGGCGGGGGTCGGGTGGACGCCCTATGCACGTGGGTATTGGGGGAGCCATCATCGAATCTTGATAGCGGCACGACGACACCGGACGGCCAGTCGCTCCTTCGAGACAGCCCCGCGAGATATTGTATCTGGGAAGCGTGTCATGCCATAGATATGACCCCGTCCTTCCCTCACTCTCTCCACCCCTCAGTGAGGTTGACATTTTCAATAAGGGATGAGCGCCCGCTAGAATACATGTTAATGTCGCAAAGTCTCTGAACAAAGTTGTGTACTTGCAGTAGCATGCAAACACGATGAGGTCAGACAACGAGCCTGATCTTGTTCATGATCTAACACCTTTGCAATTATTAACCCTATCTGAACCCCTCAGTACTTGTTATTACTACATCAGTCACTAATTAAAGTTTGGAAGCAATAACAAATCAAATAAAATACAAATTATGACAAGCATAAGCAATACAAACAATGAAAACATTGGGCATACGGTGTGGTATGTCCAAAGTGCTGGCTTTTGGCTGTTACGGGGAAATTAAGTTTTACTGTACACATGCAATTAAACCAGAAGTGTATGATTTCTCATCTAGCAAACCTTATTTTAATTTTGACACAGTTTCCTCATTTTTTAAATATTTTGACGCTGAAATTGTGAGAATATCGTTAAAAAATGCAAAAAATAATCAATATGAATAGTAAATGTTCTAATTAGTAATCAGATTTGCATTATTTGCTTAAAATCAATTATGCAATCAGATTCAGCACATGGACATATATTATGGAAGCGAAATTTAAAGTTCATCTAACCTTCCGTTTTTGAGATCAATACCGATCGAGACCCCCAGTATTTTGATGGAGCGAAACAGCTCGCTTCCCAGTACACACACGGTTAATAATTTGACGTATTTTCATTAATTAAAGAATAGAATGATAAAAGTAAACCGTGTTGTACTAGTTACGGAATCACATCGTCATATTTTCCTAATTTTCCAGGGTATTAAAATATGCAAACATATTGCAAAGTCCTTACTGGCTAGAATGTTCATAGCAGGTGCTTGTCTGCTAAGTTATTATTCATTTCCCGCGGTTCACCGTATAGCGGGAAATATTTGTCTTGTAGATTCGGACAATGCATAGTCCGCATTGGTGAGTCGGAGGGTATTACGCAATAGCGTTGGGGCGTGGCAGTTAGTATACAAAGGGAGGTGGGGCAGCTATCGCCTGAATGTTAAGAATGACATATTCTGTGTTATCTTTTACGCATTTAGATTAGATAAGAATCTTTAGACTATTGCACCTGTATTTTACAAACTGCTTAATGACTTATATTACCGAATTGCAATTCTATAGAGTATTTTAGCATGGCATTTAAATTCTACCATAACTTTTCTCAAAGGGAAAATGAGCTATTTTGGTAACACCCCAAAATCATCTGTACTTCAATGAGGGTTTTGACCTACTCGATGCTATAATCACCATATCTTGACATAGAGAGCGATGGGAAAAGATGAAGAGAGATGTAGAGAAAGGGAGAGTGACTGAGACAGAGAGATAACAGAGGAGCAGTGGGATATCAATATTCGATGATTGCATCCCATGGTGGCTGACATCACGGCAGTCATGGGGGAAACGAGTGTGTGGACGAAAAGATATGGAGGGCGAGAGATATGGAAAGAGAGAGGAGAGGGGAGGTGGAGAGAGAAAAATGAGGCGGGAAGGAGATAGAGGGAGAGTTGAAAAAGGGAGAGAGAGAGAGAGAGGAGAGGGGAGGTGCAGAGAGAAAAATGAGGCGGGAAGGAGATAGAGGGTGAGTTGGAAAAAGGGAGAAAGATTGGGAGAGAGAGAGGAGAGGGGAGGTGGAGAGAGAAAATTGAGGCGGGAAGGAGATAGAGGGTGAGTTGGAAAAAGGGAGAGAGATTGAGAGAGAGAGACAGGAGAGGGGAGGTGGATAGAGAACAATGAGGCGAGAAGGAGATAGAGGGAGAGTTGGAAAAAGGGAGAGAGATTGAGAGAGGGAAGATAGAGAAAGAGAGAGATAGAGAGAGAAAGGAAGAGAGAGATTGAGAGAGAGAGAGGGAAGGGAGAGAGAGAGGAGGGGAGGGGAGGTTGAGAGAGACAAATGAGGCGGTAAAGAGAAAGAGGGGGAGTTGGAGAGAGGGAGGGAGATTGAGAGAGAGGAAAGAGAGAGAAAGAGAGAGATAGAGCGAGATTGAGAGAGGGGAAATAGAGAGTGAGGGGAGGGGAGGTTGAGAGAGAAATGAGGCGGGAAAAGAGAGAGAGGGAGAGTTGGAGAGAGGGAGAGAGATTGAGGGAGAGAGAGGGGCGAGAGAGGAGATGGAGAGGAGAAGGGGAGAAATAGGACGTTGAAATGTTAATAAGGAAGAGGTTTGACGCTCGGGAAGGATGGCGATGAAGCATTACTTGGGGGAATGGGGCACGACGATGGGTCTTGGGACGAATCATCCATCCTCCCGGTCCGCCGGCTTACCGAGGACAACCACGGGACTGAGGAAGGGGTAAAAGGTGTGAACACCGCGTGTCATCCAAACCGAATAACGCCCCCACCCCATCCCGCCCATGGCTGGAATATTCCCTCCCACGTCCACTTAAAGACGCCGTCACGGTTTTGTTTTGTTTCAGAATCAGCGGAGAATCGAACATAACCCACCGAATTGAAGACTTTTCAAAATCCCCCTTTGATGCGTTTCGAACTCGCCTCGGATGATCGTTGCCCATTCCCGACCACGTATTACCTCTCGAATGCAGCTCGAATGAATAATGGAACGCAATGGGATTACATGCATTTAGAGAGAATGTATAATTGTTTGGAATGTCGTAACAAAAGTTGCTAAGACAGCTTTGAATGGACCTGGATTGGAACCCGAGACCTCTGGATTAACGCACTGGTGTTCTTCCATCAGAGCTATCCAGCCCTGAGGCACATAAGCGTCACGACGTATGACACTTAACCACCGTGGCTAATCTATAAGTGCGCATGCGCGAAGCCAGGTTTTGCTGTGGCCTTCCCAATTCATTCATTCATTCATTCATTCATTCATTTATTTCTCAGGTAGTTACAGGCACAAGCACGAAACAACCCTAATCCTTATCCTAATCCTAACCCTAACAACCCTAATCCTGAATCTCACCCCAATCCTAATCCTAACTCTATCAGTAACGCTAACCCAACCCGAACTGTAACTCTAACCGCAAC
Source organism: Luidia sarsii (assembly GCA_949987565.1). Classification (NCBI taxonomy): domain Eukaryota; kingdom Metazoa; phylum Echinodermata; class Asteroidea; order Paxillosida; family Luidiidae; genus Luidia; species Luidia sarsii. Next base: position 22,593,985 of record OX465102.1, on the reverse strand, counting down.
CATAACCCTAACTGTAGCGCCGTAAGTCAACCTATGCTGGTTTACAAAGCACGTCCCTGTATCGTCCCCACATAATTTACGGGGTACCAGCATGGCTCAACGACGGTGATTAAGCGTCATATGTCGGTCATGTTATATCTCCCAGCCCTTACATGTTGACATCCTCAGTCGACTAGTCTTTCCCGGGGTGGCCAGGGGCCCCAGTAAGAAGCAATTTGACCACTAACTGACTTATATCTCCAGGGATCATACCCCCCCCCCCCAATTGTAGACCTGGCTTAAGCAGCTCGTGTAGCACACAGAGTGAATGCAGCTTTTTCAATTCAAGTGAAACAAAGGAAAAACTGACCAGGAACGTATGACTTGGAATGACTGCAAAGTTCCAGGTCAGTATTCCCTTTGATTGTTTGACGTTATTTAGAACACTCTCAGAAAAGATCTTCCATTCCGACGGCCATCCGGCTCACTCAGCCTCTCAGTGTGACTGGGGGTTTAATGCACAATGCGCCCGTCGGGTCGGGCGGGCGAGAGGGACCGAAGCCGACGGTGGATGCGCGACTAATCCCCGGCTGGGGCTCGTGGACGGCCACGCTGAACGACAGCCGTATCCGCGGTGTTGGTGGGAGTTGTTCCCATCGAAAGGTTGAAGCGGTGTGGAGAGTGAGATTATGCAAAGGATGGGGGATTGGGGAAAACTCTTGAATAGATGATGGATTACCAGCACTATATACGGTTGTTAATACCGCCCCCCCCCCCAATTAACCATTCTCCTTTGTGCTGTACTCGGCAACGAATTCGTAATCTAAATCATTAGATTCCAATGCACGATCCACATTGTGATGTCATTGGTGTAATAATCGTTAACCCCGTTCTGTCTTGCAATCCATTGCCTCCATGCATTAAGTCAACGATCTTTATGTTTGAGATAATATATCCCCGTCATTGTTCGGCTCACAACCATTACACTTAAATTTTAGAGCGTCTCAAATGCACTGGAGGTGAACGAGCTTCAACAGACAATAAGGACATGACTGTGATAGTTTATAGGATGAGATATGGCGGGTCAGCCTAGCGAGACCAGAGAGCGTGTTGTATGCATTATTCACCGGCCTGCCAATAACCTTCCCCGTTTCAAATTCATTTCAATATCGGGTTACAGTGTGGCTAGCTCGAACCGGAGTTGAAGACCACTAATTCAAGCTCCCATAGAACGCGGTACAAAACCCCTCACTTTTGAGGAGAAAAGAATCAACACCAACGTGATTATCATGTCTTGTATTAACACTCCTGTAATTATGATGTTCTTAGAGGATCGGATTAGCTGGTTTGTAGTTGTACCCCGAGGAAATAACACCCTCAAATTTTGTAGTCGTCCAAGTCGAATTTCTGCAAGGATTGTTAATAGCATTCATCCTCTTCCACAGCCAAATAGGGCCGCATTTAAAGCCTGTTCCAAATTAACAATATATTAGTTGATTAAGCCCCCATAATTATCAAACAGGAGTCGCGGGTCCGCACTTTATGATAATCAGCTCGGCAGAGCCATCTTGGATTGAATTAGTGCGCACCCTCTCCTGCACTCAGTATGGGTGACACGGAATAGCACATCTGCTGTCGCCAGCACACTTTTATTCGGAAGTTAAGCCCCATCTTCCCCAACCTTTCAACCCTCATCATCCTCCCCATGTTCCCCACCATCCCCATTCTCCCAACCCTCTCCACCCTCGCAATCTTCCCCATCCTCCCCATCCTCCCCATCCTCCCCATCCTCCCCATCCTCCCCATCCTCCCCATCTTCCCCATCCTCCCCATCTTCCCCACCCTTCCCATCCTCCTCATCACCCCCATCATTCTCTTCCTCCCCATCCTCCCAATCTTCCCAATCCTCCCAATCCTCCCCATCATCCCCATCCTCCCCACCCTTCCCACCATTCTCATCCTCCCCATCATCCCCATCCTCCCCATCATTCTCATCCTCCCCATCCTCCCCATCCTCCCCATCCTCCCCATTCTCCCCATCCTCCCCATCATCCTCATCCTTCCCAACCTCCCCATCCTCCCCTTCCTCCCCTTCCTCCCCATCACCCCCATTCTCCCCATCCTCCCCATCCTCCCCATCTTCCCCATCCTCCCCATCCTCCCCATCTTCCCCATCCTCCCCATCCTCCCCATCCCCCATATCCTCCCCGTCCTCCCCAACCTCCCCGTCCTCCCCATCTTCCCCATCCTCCCCATCCTCCCCATCCTCCCCATCCTTCCCATCCTCCCCATCCTCCCCAGCCTCCCCAACCTCCACATCTTTACTAGGTCTTCCTCCAATAATAATGCTCCCTTGTCTTGGTTCATTCACGCATGCGCAGTATGCGACTTGTTCTCCTATGGTATCCTGCTCATCGGCGCGGACATTGAACCGCCGCTGCTCACCACGGCGGCCTCCTACAGTGGCACCTTCCACATGCCCGTCATCATCCCGTCCTTCTCCAAGCGAGACATTGGGTTCCAGACCACCAGGGGCATCCCCGACTACCTGGTCTCTCTCATGCCGTCGCTGGTGCCCGTGCTGTACGACGTCATCAAGTTCCACGAGTGGACCAAGTTCGGCTTCGTCTACGACAGCGAACGAGGTAAGGCCTGCTGGTCACCAACTAATCCGGCATTACCATTGCCGCATAGGTCACTTAATTACGAATCCATGGATCAGGCTCAGGCTCAGGCTTCGTCTCCGTCTGTCAAAACGTGAGATTACAGGTTGTGGTTCATCACCAAACTCGTGAGTTCGTTGGATCGTTAAGAGTAGTGTTTCACCATGAAACTGGGGAAAAACGCTTGTCTTTAGATGTTAAAAAAGTAGTAATCTGAGCGAACAATGAGTCCGAGCCAAAACCTTCATTTTGTCAACGGCCTTTGGCAAGGCATTTTAATCCCACGATGACATCAACTATGAGAGTTGGAACAAATTAATCAAATTTGTCGTCTGTTGCGTTCAAGAGCATTAACTTATTTTTAATAGGTCTTACCTTTGCATGGTGGGTGAATCAATATAGGAAAGTTTGCGGTGACACGGCAAACCTTCCTATATTAGGTCTTACCTTGATACACTTCAATATCAACACTCAACTGATCGCACAATTCCGTCCTTAAGATAGTGTGTTTGATTCAGTTCCTTTTCAAAAAACCATAAGCGCCAAATGTGATTGTGAAATGTAAAAAGCTGTATCAATTTAACTCTGTTAAACCGTCCCCGTGTAACAATTACCAATTGTGGAAACGAGCATGAATCACGTTTTGTTTTTGGAACAGCAAATTCTACAAAAAGGGCGATACAAAAAACATATATCAAATGTTTCATGAGATGAACCCAGCTGGTACATCAAGTGGATGAAATGGAATATTTTTTTTTGTTTTCGAAAAAGGGTTGATGCGTCTTCACACCTTGATGGAGAGGTTATCATTTCGGCAATTTGACGTGGCATTCCGAAAGATTAATGGAAACGAGTCCATCATTGCGGCACTGAAGGAGTTCAGGGATTCCGATAGGCACAGGATCGTCTGTGATACGAGTATACTGAGCACTAAGCTTGTCATGGAGCAGGTGGGTTTTGAGTTGCTCGGGTTTGGACGGGTTAGGTTGGAATGGGTGTGATTTGGGTGGGTTTAGTTGACATAGGATGGGACGGGTTGGGATGGGTTGGTTGGGCTGGATTGCCGTGCCTTGGGTTGGGATCGGTTGGGTTCTATTTGGTATAATTGGGATAACATGGGTTACATTGGCAAGGATTGGGTTTGTTCTAATGTGCTTAAGGGGTTGGGATTGGGTTGTGCTGTGGTGTCTTGGGTTTGGCTGGGTTTTGTTGTTCTGGATTTGGTTGGCTTGGTTACGTTTGGGCTTGATTGGGATAGGCTTGGTTGGGTCGGGTTGGGATGGGATGGGATAAGTTGGGTTGGGATGGGTTGGGTTGGGTTGAGTTGCGTAGGGTAGGGTAGGGTTGGGTAGGGTATTGTTTGTTTTGAGTCTGGTTGGGTTGGGTTGGATTTGGTTCGGTCGGGATTGGTACGGATTGGGATGGGTTGGCTTGGGTTGGCTTGATTTCGGGTTAGTTGGGTTGGGTTGGGTTAGATGTGTTGAGTTGGACTGAGTTGGGTTAAGTATAAAGTTATGTTGCGTTGGGTTTGATTTTGCTGTGAAGGCTTTTTGATTGGATCTAGTTATAAGCTTGGTTAGTTTTTTTGAAATGGACTTGGTTGGATTTTTTTTTATTGGTAAGGATTGGACCTCAACATAAAGGAGTGTATTTTGTCATATTTATTTAGTTTATTTAACATTTCCTTTCATCATATAGATACCACTTCTCGGAATGGTGACGTCATCGTATCACTACATATTCATGGATCTTGTGAGTTGATTTACTTTTTATCACAATAATAAATGCTTAAAGGTCAACTGAAGTGCAAAAATTAGAAAATCCTGATTTGGCATTAAATATGTTCATTGGTACATTGTAATTCCAGATCAAACATAAATTTTGTGTTTCAGGCTTATTAGAAGCCTTTTTTAATTAATTAAAATTATGCTCGTAGTTATTGAGGGCGCTGTTCACCGGATGAACGCAGAATTTTTGTTCTCTCCCCGCGAAAGCCGTATGCACTTAGATAGTCGGAGAGGTTCCCTGACGCGTTCAGCAGATAATGCACGTTTTTTGAGCGTGGCACCAGTCTTTTTCTCGGCGAAAACCTGACAATTTTGTTGGCCGAGACGTCTTTCGACAAGCTTTTTCTTCGTAATCAGATGAATTCTAAGTCGATAACAAGGATAGGAAATTCTGAAAATAGTTTTCCTATGGCCACAGACGGGAACACGTTGCCAAACCATACACGTATGAGTCCGAATGGTCTCCGTGAAAACAAACTTCGAAATGGACACTGCACTGCACGATTTGACGGGTCGGATTATTTCGGTCGTGTCAGCGTGATTTTTGACGTCAAAATGCGGCTTATTCTAAGATCGTCAGGGAATAAATGCATGTTTATTCCACTGCTGCAATCTTCAACAACGAATCTGGCTGGCGTGTCAACGGGTTTGTCGATATTTACTCACGAAATCGGTTCTCTTGAAAAACGTGCACTGACTGTTGGTATACACGAACGTACAATACAATAGTTCCCTGACAAGAGAAATGGACCGAGTCTTCATCCGCTAACGTCACCAAGGACGTCCTCCACGGGGGCGTGGTTGCCCCCTTCCAAACTTAAACATTTTTTTAAACTCTTTCCCATAGTTTAAAATTCGGAAAAAATGCATGGATGTATCTTACTGACACCATAGTATTATTTGAAATAATAAAAACGAATTCCAAAATGCATTGCAGTTGACCTTTAAATAGTGAAGGATACACACAATAACAATGACGTCGGATCGTTAAATATTACAGGTTTATTCTTTTCTAATTTCTGCAACAAAATCCGAACTAGACAGTCATTCGAATTCTTTTGAACGTGATGTCATGTGCTTTTGAACGAGGCAGAGATAGCCAATGCGGGATACATAGAAGTCAGTATAGTGGGGTATCTAGGCTTCTGTTGATGGTCCGAGTTGGTGGTGGGAACTCGATATAGTATTAAGACTGGACTTTTTTGCATGATTATGATGCACTCCTGTCTTAACCAATTTAACCTTACCGCCAGGACATCGACAAAGCCAACCTGGAGAGGTTCCAGGTAGGCGGCATGAACTTGACTGGTTTCAACGTGGTGAACGAGACGTCCACTAGCTACCAGATGCTACAGACAGGCTGGAAAATCCTACGCAGTGCCACCAACATGTCGGCTCTCATCAGAAAAATGGAGTATGTCAGTGTGAGTATAGCAGGGCGTGGGGAGTCTTGAGGAATTTTCTCTGTGTATCTGTATCTGTCTCTGTCTCTGTCTCTGTCTCTGTCTCAGTCTCTGTATCTGCCTCTGCCTCTGTCTCTGTCGCTGTCTCTGTCTCAGTCTCTGTATCTGCCTCTGCCTCTGTCTCTGTCGCTGTCTCTGTCTCTGTCTTTGTATCTGTCTCTGTCTCTGTCTCTGTCTCTGTCTCTGCCTCTGCCTCTGCCTCTGTCTCTGTCTCTGTCTCTGTCTCTGTCTCTGTCTCTGTCTCTGTCTCTGTCTCTGTCTCTGTCTCTGTCCCTGTCTCTGTCTCTGCATATGTCTCTGTCTCTGTATCTGTCTCTGACTCTGCCTCTGTCTATGTCTCTGTCTCTGCCTCTGTCTTTGTCTCTGTCTCTTTATCTGTCTCTGTCTCTGTCTCTGCCTCTGCCTCTGTCTCTGTATATTTCTCTGCCTCTGTCTCTGTCTCTGTCTCTGTCCCTGTCTCTGCCTCTGCCTCTGTCTCTGTCTCTGTCTCTGTATCTGCGTCTGTCTCTGCCTCTGTCTATGTCTCTGCCTCTGCCTCTGTCTCTGTCTCTGTCTCTGTATCTGACTCTGTCTCTGTCTCTGTCTCTGTCTTTGTCTCTGTCTCTGTCTCTGTCTCTGTCTCTGTCTCTGTCTCTGTCTCTGTCTCTGTCTCTGCCTCTGTCTCTGTCTCTGTCTCTGTATATGTGTTTGCCTCTGTCTCTCTCTGCCTCTGTTCCTGTTTCTTTTTCTGCCTCTGTCTCTGCTTCATTTCCTGTCTCTGTGTCTGTCTCTATTCCTGTCACTATTTCTATGAATGTCAACATCAACCCACTATATAGACTATCCGTGTGGGTCGTTCGTTCATCTCCTCAGTACAGGTCTGCGTTGATGATGGACCTAGTGGAAGTCATGTCCCGTACTGTCAGCATTCTGATCAGGGAGAAGAAGCTGGTGCACTTCTACAAGCGGGGACCGCGGAGCTGTGACGACGACCGCTTCAGAGCCTGGGGCTTCGACAAGAACGTCCTGAAGTTCGTCAAAATGGTACGGGCGAGACTCTGTGGACATTCTTAAGGAAACCGCTGCTGTGGCTCTGGCTTAGGCTGTGGATGAGGCTCAGGCTCAGGCTCAGGCTAAGGCTCAGGCCAAGGCTCTGACTTAGGCTTTGGCTTAAGCTCTGCCTTAGGCTGTGGCTCGCGCTCATGCTCATGCTGTTGCTCTGGCTGTGACTCAGGCTCAAGCTCTGGACCAGGCTCTGGCTCTGGCTTAGGCACCGGGTTAATTCATGACAGTTTTTTTTAATGCTTGTTATTGTGTTTTAAGTGAAGGTAAAGTGGTATTTGTCGGTCTCTCTTGGACTCAAACATAATGCAGTTATCCAAAAAAGTCTTCCCTGGTGGACATAAGTTGGTAAATGCGAAATAATCTTACATTCACTTTTGGTAATTATAATTTTGAAGTTATGATAGCGATTAATAGGCTAGACAGTCCGCTCACTTTGAGTGGGGTAAAATAGGGTTACTACTTTGAAGCAGACGTTCCGTTCCTCGATGAATTAGACATTCGATCTTTAAAATGAAAAGAAAACTGCTTAAATAACTAAGACTTAAGGCTTTGCATGGTGGGAGATTCAATAAAGGAAGGTTTGTGGTGACACCATGTATAAATAGTGGTGTGGTTCTGAAAAGAACCTGAGTGGTAACTCGACGTTTCGACCAGTATGCTCTTGCCGTTATCAGGATAATGCCTTGGACTCGGTGGTAGATCCGCTTATATGCCGTTGATCGCTGAGGCGGGAAGGCGGGACAGATAATCCTCTGGGAGGATAATTCTATAGAGGGCCTTGATCGCTGAGGCGAGAAGGCGGGAGAGATAATCCTCGGGGGAGGATAATCCTAAGGGGCCTATGTGGGGGGGGGGGCAGGTGTGTTTGGTGGGGAGGCCGTGGATATAGGTGATCCATAAGTCGGCTGGGGGAAGGGGGCTTAAACTGGTTTGGGCATGGTTTGGGTGACCTTGGATAATAGAGAATCCGTTGGTCGGGATGAGGGGAAGTCAAATGACGCTGAGATGGTAGCCGATTTCCTGGGGTAAGGTATCGTGCTTGCGGATTTCGACATACAAAGGGGCGACATACATACATTTAGACATAAATAAAAGTGCGTTTCCTGTCTGAGGATGGGGTTGATCACAATCTGCTCATATCAGCTGGCTGGGAGTCCTTATCTCCTCTGGAACGGTCTACCAGCATCACGTTTTAATCATTTTCGACCCCACATAAGACACCGGCTCATGTGCACGAGACGCGCTTGACATGGCATTGAGTTCAAATTACGAAGAATGTGTTCCTCGAACTCTATCGTATTATCACTTTGCTCCTTTCAAATGTGCAGGTATCCTTTGACGGGGCCACGGGGCCTGTCTCTTTTGACAGCTTCGGGGAGCGGAGCAACTACGTTGTGCGCATCATGAGCCTCTTCTCGGACGGCATGCGTCAGGTACAGTGACATCTGCTCTCTGTAGACACTATTGAAGGGAAAGGCTAAAAATCAATCCATTATTAAAGAGCTCTCAAAATACGGGCGATTCACAATAGCGCGCCCTCAAGTGTTTGTAACGCGTTGGCCTATCACAGTGCGTGGAATCTGCCAACCCAAATATACTTTTGGACCTTTTCACAAAACAAAACTAAATGCTTAGGGTTCGTCTCCGGCGACGTCTCTGTTATCCACAAGATAAAACTAAAGGTTGAAGTATTTTGTTGAAGTTGTAAGCTGCACCCACCTTGTGTGATCCCCGAGCTACTGTAGCCAGGTTTATAACATTACTAGTTGTTTGCATCTATATAAAAGCGGTGATGGGGGGTGAACCCTGTAGATATACGGTTGCATAGCTTCTGACTGGCGCCCCATTCACACTGACATTATATTTCTTTTTGGGATGCCACCATCTAAATGTTTCTATTTTTTTTCTTCAAACGTTCCCTGTCATTTTTTCCATTGTTTGTTTGACTTACATTCGACTACAGGAAAACAGAGCAGCGATAATAGTCGCACGTGATCGGGTGCGATTTTTCCAGATTTTGTTTTTTCGTGTAGCACGCGTTTTCTCAAAGATAGCATGCCGAATACTAGGACAACAATATAGTCAATATAACCAAGCTTTAAATGTTCTAGACCCAGATACCTTGAGTAACAGAAGACTTCATTTATGCACTACGTTTGCTTGTAAAGCATTTAATTCTGGCGAGTTCAGTAACTGGTTCACTAACACTCAAAGTACCCACAATATGAATCAATATAGAATATGAAGATAATTGCTATATAACCAACCGTCTGAATAATATGCCATTTCCATTCCTTATACACGACTTGTTAACTCAAGTTCAATGTATGTACGATAACCTTGCCACAAATTGCCCCAACACTTTTATTATTTAATCATGGGGTTTAGTATGTGTTATTATTAATATTGTACTTTTGTAATTCCCTGCGTAAGCATTTGCATATGCTGTACTTTTGTCAATACCTAATTGTAATTATTGAATGTATTTTGTTTAATTTTATCAATTTGTTTTATGTAAGCTGTTTTTAATTCAGTCTATGGACTGCAGCTTTAAACAGTCAAATAAACCAATAATGATAATAATAATAATAATGATAATAATAATATAATACCAGTAACAGGTCCTGGTTTCTCAGAGGATGACAATAGGTCAGCGGTCGATTTCCCTAACGCTTTGCGGTCAACGCAAACGCCCAAAATCGATCGCTAAGTCTGTAATCCTTTGCAACTTATCAGTACACCGATCACCAAGTTGCGATTGATTTCAGAATTACCGATCGATTTTGGCGTTTGCAATGATCGCGAAGCGTTAGTGAAATTGGCCCAAGGTTTCTCAAAGGTAGAATAACTGCAATTGCCACATCGAGTGTCTAATCTTACCATTGGTGGCATACTGGTCTGGTGCTTCAGGTCGGGACGTGGCAATCTGGTACCAAGAATCCCCTGCAGTTCTACAAGGGAACCTACGGCAACGGGTCGGGTCGCGGCAAGTTCAACAACAAGACGATCATTGTCACCTCCATCTTGGTAAGAATGATACTGGGATGAAGTTTCCTATCGTGTTCCACATAACTGTGGGGTTTCACTGTGGGTGGATCGGGTTGGGTTGTGGTGGGATGGGTTGGTTGGGCTGAGTTGGGATGGGTTGGTTGGGCTGAGTTGGGATGGGTTGGCTGGTGTTAGTGTGGTTGGGTTTGGTTGTTTGTGTCGGGTTTTGACGTGCTGGGTGGGTTGAATTGGGCAGCCTGGGCTGGGTGGGTTGGGTTGTGGTGGGATGGGTTAGTTGGGCTGAGTTGTGATGGGTTGGTTGTGCTGAGTCGGGATGGGTTGGTTGGGCTAAGTTGGGATGGGTTGGCTGGTGTTAGTGTGGTTTGGTTTGGTTGTTTGTGTCGGGTTTCGATGCGTTGGTTGGGTTGGGCAGGCTGGGCTGGGTGGTCTGGGTTGTGGTGTGGTGGGTTGGTTCGGATGAGTTGGGATTGGTTGATATGTGTTAGTGTGGTTTGGTTTGGTTGTTTGTGTCGGGTTTCGATGCGTTGGTTGGGTTGGGCAGGCTGGGCTGGGTGGGTTGGGTTGTGGTAGGATGGGTTGGTTCGGCTGAGTTGGGATGGGTTGATTGGTGTTAGTGTGGTTGGGTTTGGTTGTTTGTGTCGGGTTTCGATGTGTTGGTTGGGTTGGGCAGGCTGGGCTGGGTGGGTTGGGTTGTTGGGGGTGGCTTGGTTTGGTTGGGCTTGGACGGGTTGGGTCGGTTTGGATTGGATTAGGTTAGGTTTGCTTGAATGGGTTGTTGTGGGGATTTGGCTAGGTTTGGCTTGGCTGGGTTGAGTAAGGATGTGCTGGTTTAGGTTTGGTTTTGATGAGATTAGGTTGTGTTAGGTTGGGCTGGGCTGAGTTTGGCTTGAATGGGTTGAGTTTGGTTGCGTATAATTTGTTCGATCAGCTTCGATCAGTTCGATGACCCCGGTCCCATGCCCCATTAATGAAATTTTAGGCGACACAGAGTTGGTGATTGCGAGCAGGGAAGCTACTAATTGAACGCAGGAACGAACAGTGCGCCTTTCTTATTTTGTTTTGTTTAGGAGGCGCCCTACCTGATTCGCAAGGAGCCGCGCCATCTATACTCGGGCAATGACCGCTTCCAGGGCTACGCCATCGACCTGCTGGACGAGATCGTCAAGAAGTTCCCCTTCAAGTACAAGATCCAGCTGGTGCACGACAACACCTACGGACTGCCCATCAACGGCACGTGGAACGGGATGGTGGGCGAGCTTGTGTCGGGGGTAAGACCGCCCCACAGACCGTATACCGATGCGGCTGCTTTGGTTGCGAAGAGAAGCCAGTTAAATTCCTCTGTAGAAAGTCGCACTTAGCAATCGATACTCCATAACGTGCAGGGTCCGACGTTTCTAACCTATCAGTATAGGCCTACCTCTGCCGAAAGCAGAATTGAGGTCCTTTTCAGATCGAAACGTCAGGCACTCGAGATTTCGCCAGTTTGTTTCATTTCAGTCTGTTAGTAATGTCAGACCCTTTTAAGTTTATGAATCAATCAGTAAGCAGTACGCAGAATTTTTGCAATAAATCATTAAGCACCAACATGTTTTAATTACTTTCAGTCATTGTTAATATTTTTATCGACCAAGGTTTGCATAAGGACCTGGCGTTTCGATCATAAAGTTGCACCTTTTTTACATAGTTGTTTAGGCTACATATTTCAGGTCATTTTCCAGTTCGAAATCTTGTATGATCTGAAAGTTTGTGACTTGGGAGTGTTTGTGATATGAAATGACGGGCACGACACGGATATCGGGAATGCGCCAGGCGAGTTGAAATCTCGTGGTAGCTATATCAATCTCAGCTTTCGTTTGCCGGATACGATCTCCCACCTCCCTCCTGTCCCTTTGATCCTCCCCACCCTTTGTTTGTTTTCTATTTAATATTCCCTTATTTCGTATGTACATCAGCAACCCACTCTCTTCCCCTTTGTCTTTCCTCTGTCATATCATGTGTGTCAGGGCTTTCCTTCCCCTGACTATCTGTTATGTCACTTTGCCTTTGAGAAAACTCCTGCTAGGATCGAAACGTAAGGCCCTGTAACGTTTGAAATTTATGAATGTATTGCCGGCCATTTTAGTCAGTGAGCTGTTTGCAACGGTTTTTTTTTGTATTTACGTAATGTAATAATATATTTAAGGATCATGATTACAATTAGGCGAAACGAGTTTCAAAAAGTGACAAACTGTAAACGCATTTTTTTTAAAGGTATTGCTTTGAGTGAAAACGCCGACGAATTATTTGCGCGGACCCGTCTCATTTCCCCCCTCGCTCCCTCCCAGAAAGCCGACATTGCCGTGGCTCCGCTGACCATCATCTCGGAGCGGGAGAGGGTCATCGACTTCACCAAGCCCTTCATGGACCTGGGCATCAGCATCATGATCAAGAAGCCGCACACCACCAAGCCCGACGTATTCTCCTTCATGCATCCGCTCTCCTACGAGATATGGATGTGCATCATGCTGGCCTATGCCGGTGAGTTCCCCGTCCAACTCCCGCCCGGCCCCTCGCTCCCGCCCGGCCCCTCGCTCCTGCCTGGCCCCTCGCTCCTGCCAGGCCCCTCGCTCCCGCCCGGCCTCTCGCTCCCGCCTGGCCCCCGCTCCTTCGCCGGGGCGAGACCGGCGGACTAGACGGTGAAGGGACTGTTGATTCGCTTCTCTCATCGTCCGAGTGAATATATAAGATCATAAGGTTTGCATGGTGGAAGTAACTTTCCCTTAACTTCCCTGACTGGAATCACAGTCACGTACTTCCTTTCGCAATCAGTTTACCGTGCTCTAATTATGTTCTTCAACCGGTGAATGAAAAATTAATGACCTTTCTCAATGGGTGGATCGTTCTTCCACTGACAAAGGTCCGGCTAGGCTGTAATAGTTAGGCCTACCTAACTAAATTTGTTTAAATTGTTCAAAAGTAACTACCCATACACAAACATCTTTAATGTCAACCCTTTTCTTCGATAGTTTCTGTTCTTCAAGACTCGGCGTATTGTCCATCGACAAAACCAGCGTATAATTAATATTTTCCGAAATTTACGGAAGGCATTATCACAAATGGCTCCTCTCCTGGGCATCTGGTCCGTATGTACATAAGTGTGTCAATTTTGGAAATTACTGGAGCGATGCAAGAGAAATTGCAATATGCATTGCCGCATTGAAGTACATTTCGGCGATGTGACCTCAATCTATCGTTTTGATGAAGTGCTAGATGATTGTGAACGCAGAACATTAATGTTAAGTACTGGTGACCCAGATGCAAACCATTTCATCCGTCATGAGCCAGCAGTCCTCCCGGTGGAATATTCATGAAGGCTCGCAAGCCGCCAAGGAGCCAAGCCAGTCGTGTCAATTATAGATACCTCCGGAAAGAAGAACACCTACGCCCTTCCAGGGCAATGACAGAACCCTTTTCCATTTTTTTGCTCTCGCACATATGGGACGTTTCTTAAAGTGGAGTTGTAAGAAACTAATGCGCTTGATTCAATGAGGGTTTGCCATACTCGACGTTATAAGCAATGCGTGTTCAGTGTTTTGCCCGATTACCTGCTGATACAGATGCAGGCAGATCGGGCAGAATTCAAACTCGCGACTCCTGCTTTCTTGTGCAGATACTTTTTATCTGAAACAATATTGACTACCGAGTTACATGCCCGAAGTCCTGTGACGAATTCGAATACATATGTGAAACGGCACAGCATAATGAGGAATAACCCCCTCTTTTGAGATTTTGAGATTTTCTAATGATGTGAAAGAGTATACCATTAGCTCGTTCCTTTGGCACCAGACACAATATAGCAGCGCCATTCTAACTCCTCGAAAGCGGCCATTCAAAAAGGCAGGAACTTTACATTTTCATGAAAACAGTACACAAACACTCCCCCGAAATCCTCGTTTTTTCAACATTTAGAGACTGATTTAGGAAAAATCATTTGGACATAATATCCTCCAACACATTAACTTAAAATACAAAACAAAAAAAAAATCGAATTGAGAAGACAGTATTTTTTAGTTTTTATTGACTGATTTTATAGATAATTAAAACAATCAATAAGATAATTATGACATGTGATTATCGCAATGAGGGACGGATGGGGAGAGATGGAGAGAGCGAGCAAGTTAGACGAGAGAGATAGGGAGTGGTAGAAAGTGTGAGAGAGGAAAGGGAGGAAATGAGAGGGAGAGACTGAGATAGAGGGAGAGAGAGACTTGGAGAGAGTGAGAGCGATAGAGATGGAAAACAAAACAAGACTGAGAGAGTCACATAGAGACTGGGAGAATCATAAAGGGAGAAGGACACACTGAGAAGGTGGGAGAGAGGGGGAGAGACTTTTAGAGAGTGAGAGCGAGAGACAAAGAGAGAGTCAGAGAGAGAGACTGGGAGAGTACGAAAGGCAAAGATGCTAGACTGGGACAGTCAGCTAAAGGGAAAGACACGGTGTGGCAGGGAGAGAGTGAGAGACGTTTTGTGTCCGCCTTTTTCTCTCGTGCCTATATCTGACTATCTCGTGGCCTCTGTACCCTCTCCGCCTTGCGGTCCACCAGGGGTCAGCGTGGTCCTCTTCCTGGTCAGCCGATTCAGTCCCAAGGAGTGGTACCCGGTCGAGTACACGCGGGTGCCCACGGACGAACCCAGCGCCGCCGGCCCGGCCAAGGACCAGACCGCCAACGACTTCGGCATCACCAACAGCCTCTGGTTCTCCTTCGGGGCGCTCATGCAGCAGGGCTGCGACATATCGCCCAGGTGAGTTAGGCCGAGCCGATGTGCCCACCGTTAGTCCCCTGAGTTTTGGTTCAAAGAGCGAGCAAGAACAGGCACACTGCTGGCCTACTCAATCAGAGACGCTGGACGCTCGCCCCAGCCGCTGTCTGCACCACTTGCTGGCAAGTCTACTACAAACGCTGGTCCTTTCAGCTTATCCGATACTCGTCCGATAACCAGCGTAGCGGCCAATTGGCTTTATATTGGAGGGAATGGTATAGGTCGGTTGAATTTATCCGAAAGTCAACCAATGATCTTTTTGACAAGTGACCTTACCTTCAATGACTGTAAATGACCGATATTCCACTATAGCCTGTCTACCATAAAATGTGAAATCATAATGAAAAAAGAAAACATTTAATCTGTTTCCAATCAAGCATGACATTTCTACTCTGAACTACATTTCGGTCATCTCTTTATTAGTTCTGTGAACATTGGCCCAGTGTCTCCTCCCTTGGTCGTCTCGATTTTCACTTCTTCGGTCGTGAACCTTGGCAACCACTGCATAATTTACCTGTAAGACTTTGACTTGACCTCACCTCCTTGACCCGATCGACTGTGTTTGACCTGAAAGCACGGCATTACCAAAATGACCTGATATGACTTAATTGACCCCTGCTAAGAAATATGGCTCGGCCGAAACCCCGCCGTTAATTGACTCATTGATCTCATGAGCCTCAAGAACACATTGATATAGACTTAAAACTGTTTTACCGACTGGCTGTAATTGAGAAGCGAACCTTTTAGACTACTGACTCTATTTCTCCCCTATACCTTGCTCTCATCAATCTCCCCCTCCTTCTCCTAAACCCTCTCTATTTAACCTCGCTGACACTCTATTCTTCTCTCTTCTCTCTCACTGCTTCTCTCTCATCCCCCGCCCCCTCTCTCTACGGTCCCGTCTCGTTGCAGGTCCCTCTCCGGTCGGATAGTGGGCGGCGTCTGGTGGTTCTTCACGCTGATCATCATCTCATCTTACACGGCCAACCTGGCCGCCTTCCTGACCGTGGAGCGGATGGTCACGCCCATCCAGTCTGCCCAGGACCTTGTAGCCAGTAAGGACGTCTCTTACGGAATGGTCAAGTCCGGCTCTACCGAGGAGTTCTTCAAGGTGAGCCGAGGCTTCAGTCTCTTATCCTTCTCAAAACAGTCTTCCCCCTTCTTCCCAACTCCTCCTCACCCTCTTCGTCTTCATCTCCCTCCCCTCTTCTTTCTCCTCGTCCTGAACCCTCGCCATCTCTTTCTCCTCTTCCTCTTTCTCCTAGTCCTCAACCCTCTCCACCTCTTTCTCTTCTTTCTCCTAGTCATCAACCCTCTCCACCTCTTTCTCCTCTCCTCTCCTCTCCTCTCCTTTTCATCTTCCTCTTCCTCGTCTTCCTTATTCATCGCTTACTTCCCGCTGCCCCCTTTCCCCTTGTCCTCCCTCTTTATATTACTTATATCTTCTTCCTCCAATACTCATATTTTCAAATCGTTGATTCATTCAATCGTTCCGAAATCCCATTGGGAGATCCATGTTTAACCAGCCGATGGTTTCATCATCCGAGTCAATCAGACGATTCTTGTCAATCAGAAAATCCTTGTCATTCAGATCGTCCGAGTCAAACTGACCATCCTTGTCATTCAGACTATCCTCGTCAATCAGACTAGATATTTCTCTTGAATTGTTCCCGAGCAATCCAGTCCTTGTGGGTGATCCAAAATAGTCCACTAGACAGTCTGCCGGGGGCAGGACCCATTCAGTTGATCTTAATGAAACAGCATCGTTACCTGTGTTCTTCACCCTACCCAGCAATCCAAGATCCCCTTGTACAAGCACATGTGGACGTACATGAACAACTCCGAGCGCTCGGTGATGGTAACCAGCAACGACCAGGGCGTGGAAAGGGTGCGCCACATGAACGGCAAGTTCGCCCTCCTGGTTGAGTCCACGCTCAACGAGTTCTTCAGCCAGCAGAAGCCGTGTGACACCATGAAGGTGGGCCAGAACCTCGACTCCAAGAGCTACGGCATCGGCGTCTCGCGCAACCTCACCAAATTCAGGTACGGTGGCCGCTCGGGGACCCCTGCATTCTCCACGGCCACCAAACTGCCCTCTTCCATATCGCACGGTTTAAACCTAGAAGACCCTTTAACAAGAATTGGGAGGGCCTGACGTGTTCATCCGAGCAGGACCTTTCTCAAAAGTTCTAAGCACGACTTTTCTCAAAGGTCCCTGCTAGGGTTTCTCTGACTTTGAGAAAGGTCTTGCTTTTTTCGAAACCTCGGGCCCTCCTTATTTTTGATATTCGCCTTTTGGGCATATTAGTTCAAATCGGTATCGAATGTTTCTGTATAGAGAGCGGTTTCGCACGTATACGAATACTACGTACACGAATACGGTAACCGTATTCGTATGTGTAAGAACTCATACTGTTGTTTCTTTCGCAAACCGTGTCTAATCCGGCCACTTGAGGGAGCCAACATTTAAGATAGCGGTGCTCATGAATAAGTTCGACAGTCACACATTTGGATATTTTTGTTCGGTCGATTGTTCGCTGGTAGACCCGAAACCTTTGTTTTAACATACATGTATAATAAAATGGACAATTAACTCAGGAACAATAATGTGGTGGAATTAGATAGTCCATTATTTAAACCAATAAAATATAAAAAAAACCCAGACTTTTCACTTAGGACTCTTGTCAAAAAGATCATCGGTTGGGTATCAGATGATTTGACCCGTCCGAAGTCGTTTCCACCGGATAGCCATCGTCTATTTTTAACCAGAGAGTCCAGTACAGTCCAGTATAGGCTTTCTACCAGGGACATTTTATCGGTCGGATGAATTCAACCGGCACTCAACCGATAATCTTTTTGACAAGATACCTTAAGCGGATGGCCGGATATAATTATCAGTCTGTCACGCGTTCGAAAAGCAAGTGTGCTACAGATACACGTCACAGAAGCACGCAGGATTATTATTTTGTGCACGTAATCGTATTAGTCGGCATGTGAAACCTCTCTAATTGCTTGCTAGACCAACTGGTAACCAAGTGCTGTAGATGCAAAAAGCTCCCCAAGACTGGAGAGCTGGTAATGATCATTACTGCAAAAAACCTGTAGCACCTCAAGTTGCATGGTTCGCAAACATGCAGAGACTGCGTCTATGTTTACGACTAACAGGGAAGCCTAGTAACAAAGACGTGATTTTCAAGAGAAGCGTGTCTCTCATTTCTCGTTCCAGTGATGAACTTACACTTGCTGTTCTCCAGCTAAGAGAACAGGGGGTGTTAGACGCTCTGAAGAAACGCTGGTGGTTCGACAAGGGCGAATGCCATGAAGCCAATTCGGTAAGGAATCGACTATCACATAATGCATCATCTGGGTTGAACAATATAACAAATTTGTAGCGTCGAGATACCCGTAGAGCAGGTTCTACAACAAAGTGTTTTTGCCGTAATCCTCCTTGCTTATTGTTGTCTCAGTGCTTGGACCGACTGTCAGCTGAACAAAATATCCAGTTCGGACGGGATTCGAACCCGCTACGGCACTCCTGCTTTCTAGTGCAGACGTCTTACTTGACCAACTAGATGATCGATGTCGATGTCGTCTTTTTCGAGATTTTAATTTGGGTCATTTTAGGCTTCAAATTAAAGAGTTTGTATTAATAAAAATCATCTCAAGTTCATGTATCGAAACAAATGGAAGGAGAAGTACTATTCTGATCACACAAATGCAACCGTCTGGAATAAGTATCGAAACGTGCGTGTATTTTACAGAAGGGGTTGGAGTTAAATAAAATCGCTCTTAGAAACGATATAGATTGTGTTGCCGGAGTAAAGTTTGTATATGTGACCCGGCACAACGACATGAGGAATATCCCACCAAAACACTTTTTGAGTAAACAACGCCTGAAGTTAAAGTATCTACACAATTCGATTACAAATCAATTGTCTTTCTTTTTATTTTCGAACATTTTAAGTATTAGAGGATATTACATTTTGATATCATTCGAAAGCTAATAGTATACTCTTTCACATCATTAGAAAACCTCAAAATCTCAAAAGTGGGGTTATTTTTCATTATGCTGTACCGGGTCACATATGTCTCGTCACTCTGATCGATCACTTTGTTTGTTCTTCTTCTCTGTTCTCTATCGTATCACTGTTCAAATATGACCGGCCTTCATCCTCGCCTACCTATACCCTCTTTTTCTTCGCCCGTCCTACGACTGCGCCGTGCAGGACTCGACGTCCAACGCCCTGAGCCTGAGCAACGTGGCCGGCGTGTTCTACATCCTGGTCAGTGGGCTGGCCCTGGCCCTCCTCATGGCCATCACCGAGTTCTACTGCAAGTCCCGGACGCAGTCTCGAAAACAGAAGGTACATCGGCTGTCACGCCAAGGGTCCGTTGTTTTTGTCCGTTGGTAGACTATAGAGGTCTACCTCACAAACAGGTCCAGATAGGATCGAAACGTCCGGCCCACTAAATTTTAAGATTTTGCATTTTGGTAATTTTAGTCAGTAAGCAGTTTGCAACATTTTTACATATCAGGAAAAATGAATGTTTAAAAACTAAAAAAAATAATATATATATTCCTTTAATTTAATTTGGTAATTGCTTCTCTCTACTGGGGTCTTTCTATGGACGTAAACTCACTCCCCTGGGTGTCTACACAATGTTATAAGCGATACATTATGTTTTATCTGTGATGCAACGCGGTACCCGACGCTATACCTGTACATCATCGAATCTACCACAAGACCTCCACCAGCTCGGTGGTCAGGACGTTTTCGCGTGAAAGCAGGAGTCGTGGGTTAGAATCCAGTGCGAGCTGCCTTCATCATCGTTTCCAGCAGGCAATTGGACAAAAGCACTGAGCACACCGTGCTTATCAACTCTATATCAGGACAAGCCCTCATTGAATCACTTCCGTTTTGGGGCTCTCTTAATTTGGGTCGCATCCAGACGAGCCTGACCACGGCGATGCGAGCCAAGGTGCGCCTGTCCGTGACAGGCGAGAGCGCCGACCTGGCCAACCAACTGCACAACCGGGCCAACGCCTCTGCCCCCAGCACCGAGACCGAGGTGAGTACGGACTCGCCACAGAACTCACCGATGACGTCTTCTAATCACGAGTGATCGTCGATCAGTGCCCGATCGGAAAGGAAAGTCCCTCTTCCAAAACCCGGCTTAGGCTCCGGCTCCAACTTCATCTCTAGTCAATTCTTTCTTCCAATTTTGAATATACGGCGTGGAAACAGAAAGCCGTTAGCTTCGTTGTTTAATGTTATACTGCGTTTAGAAAATTTATCCAAAAACCTCAGCTTTAACAAACTGTGCTTTTAGCTTTTGGATGACAGAGACAAAGACGGAGCCAAAGCCGCAGACTGGTTTTGAAAAATGTCTGGTGTGGCTATATAAGCCGCTGGTGCAGTGCCAGACCCTATTGCAGTGGTTGCAGTGGAAATAATTACCTTCATTCCTTTTATATAATTTCGTAGACGACCCCCGTGGACAAGCCAAAGGTGCCAATAAGAGACGGTAGCCAGACGGAGGTGTAATATCCAAGATGGCGACGAACGTGCATCAAGAGAGTGTGTACATAGGCCTACCGTTCAGATAAATTAACCCACCCCCTCAAAAAAAAAAAAAAAAAATCAAATGTATAAAATACATAATTTTGCATATACAAATAATACTCTTGCAAAGTGTGCTGTTTATTTCGGCCAAATAAGAAAATAATTAACAGTATCTTGTCATCAAATAAAATGGAACAATAATGATATAATTAAGAAAAGTAACAAAAACATACACGGTGTATTTAGGTTCCTTATTGTGAAGTGCTTGTAGACACATAATAGTACGTGTATATAAAGTGTTCGGACCATCAGGTTTAAAGCAATAACTTTTCCTGCGATTGAATTGAGAGTAATAGTTCGTTCCTGCACAAGTGCTTTACATTTCCTAGAGCCGAATGTTGTCTAGCTTTGTAGCTCTGAATTCCTTTAAGGTGACAATTTCTGATGTCGATGTTGAATTGGAAATACCCTACTCGGTTTATTCAGACTTTAGATGTACTGTCTCATTTTGAGACTTGCCGTAGATTTTATGGTGCTGGAATGAATTAGGTATTACAAACCGTTTGTGTATCTCAGAAACCAAGTTGGAATGTCAGGTGTTTAGATTCAAAAGGAATATTATACCAATGGCACAATGACGATGCTAACTTAAATAGAAGGCTAACTCTCATAACACTGTTCAATAGGGCTTTGATGGTATAGTGTATTATATTTGTTCCCTTTCTAGAAGTTCACACGATTCGAATCCCGGCAAACGCAGGAGTTTGTTTTATGGTTTAATGTTTCATTTTGATTGCTGCTTCTATATCGCCATCTGATCTTCTTTCGCAGTGACGCGTCGGCGGTGTAGTGATTAGAATAGCTGGTGGTTTGCAGGCAATGGACCCGGGTTCGAATCACGGTCAATGAATATTTGAATTTAGTCTTAAATGAAAAAAATATTGCCAGGAGAGTAACTACTGTATGAGAAAGTATTGTATTCAGTAACATTCCGAAGTATTCTTAATAATGATGTGAACAAATAGCTCCCGTGTGTGTCTAATAGTGTAAAAAGGAGGCATTTTATATTGTTCTTTTAGCCCGTACAGACAATCGGTATAGGGAAGCAACCGTTCAAGCAGGCCCGAAGAGAGGTTTTGGTTTTTTAAATGGTTCCTATCAACATCTTGCAATAAAAACAAGTAAATCCATTGGCTCGAAAAAAGTTATCTTTTTCACGGATATCGCGTAGACAAGACAATACTTTGCTTGAGACGGGTCAACCAGACATTGATTCAATTATGCTGAAACCATAGGAAATGACTGAACATGTATTTGTTTTATACTTGACTAATGCTAACGAAAATATTGTATTTGTTGCATATTTTTCACCACTGTGTAAAGACTCAATCACAACGATACCCTGGAAACGTTGCTATCGTCACTGACTGTTCGGTCAATATTCAGTATCTCAAAATTAAAGAGAGCCATGGGCACATTTCGCTTTTCAGGAAAAACGTTTCATTGATTTTGTTGTTGTATTAAACTATGGTCATTGACGGCGAAGAATTGTTCCTCGTTTGAAGTTGACAGGACTTGTGACGAAAAATATAGTCGCCTCTGCTGTTTGAGTTATGTGAACTTATACAATTTTTTGTTTTTTAATTTTGAAAACTTGCAACTAAAAATGGATTGGGACTTAAAACCGAGACCTCTTGTTTTGCGTACCAGCGCTCTTACCATCTCAGCTATCCAGCACTGAGTTAGCAGGCTTCCGAAAAAGTCTTTGAAAAAATGGTTATCGGATTTAAGTCCTGGCCAAGTCAAAAAAAATGGCCTTTCTTTTTTTCAAAATTGTCACAGTCATTTTTTTCTAAAATTATTGTAGTCTTGTTGCGTGTGCATAACTTAACGACATCCCACCTGTAAAAGTTGCACCTGATTATTTCCCGTCCCAACTCTGTCTTCGTTTCGACGGCTGAACTATTGGATTTTTGGGAGAAGTTGGCAAACATCGAATACCAATTCACGGTGGGATAGACGCCCGCGGCGATGTGTACGTACATTGTTCGTCTTTTGTATTTTTTTTTTTCGGATTTTCGTATCGAACGGACCGCACGTGTAGTTCCCGGGTCCAAGAGATCACACAACGAAGACAAGAAAAGTTGAAGGACCCTTTTGTTGTAATCTTCATGGATCGATTTTGAGGAAGAGCCCGCAGCCTCGTGCTGTGGAAGGGGACGACCCAGCCCGGTCACTTCCACTGAAGTCGGCTTCGGAAACGCAAGGGGATACAATAACAAAAATGGCGCGCTTCGGCGGCTGCTTGGCACACCTTGTCGTCTGCTACACCCTCTCCGCTCTCTTCCAGAGTGACGCAGTTTGGGGACAAACGAGGTAGGATAAAAAAGACGAGTTTGAATTCATAGCTTATGATCCACTTTGGTGAAATGTTTGTCCGATAAGGGGATGCCCTTCACAGGATATACCTCTGCCTCATACGTCGCACGGTTGTAAGCTTAATTCAAAGCTCCCTGTCATTAAAGCGAGTGATTGCATTACTTACACTGGGCCCTCTTCTTGCCGTTTATTGTCTTAATTTAACAGGATAGTTCCTTTCCCCGGCTCCTTGCATGTGTTGCAATGAGGCCATTACGTACAAGGCATGCTTCTTAATTGGTCCCTCTACAGTATCACATTCATGTTCATTATAAAGTTATCACTTAGTGTTGCAGTCGATTCCCTGTTAAGTATGCCCACGCATTATATCTGATGTACACTATGTTATATGTGCATTCATTGTACATTTATGCGGTGGAAATTAACTTTACCAAAACTAATTAAATTTGGCAAAACAAACTTTGACTGGACCGGGACTTGAACCGGAGACCTCTGTATTAACTTACCAGTGCTCTTATATCTCAGCTATTCCCAATAGTCAACTACCGTAGTCTTTGCCGCGGTGGGGTGCCAGTCAGAAGCAACTCAACCGGCAACGACTTGTTGATTACTTATAGCTCAGATGGAAGAGCACTGGTACGTCAATCCAGATGCAAGAATATCTTACACAAATTGATCAGAAGATCAGACTCATGCGCTCACTGGCACTATGAGTCATGTATGCATGTGAATCATGAACCTTTAATGCGGACCTGCCAAATCGAATTCAGGCAATTGAAATGATAAATGTTTCCGTAAGATTCTGAACATCTCACACAAGTATACCACGTAACCGATGAGGGAGTAAGAAGAAGAATTAGAAACGCCATTGACCAATTTTAAGACAATCACCATTGTTCAAGAAAGACAACTCCGCTGGTATGGGCGCACCACCGGAACTGATGGCCTTGTTAAGACGATTATACAAAGCACTGTACCGGAAAGAAGGATGAGAAACACACAGAACAAGAGATGGGAAGATAACATCAGAAAACGGCCATGCATATTATGTTTTGCACACATCCCTAAGGGGTCGCACAAGACCGTGATAGATTGCACGAGTTTACCGGGCAGTCATAGGGTGTGCCCCAACGTCCCAACAAGAGTCGTGGGATAGGATAGGATAAGATAGGATACGATTATAGAAGATTTGCATGCATACTGATAAAGTTCACTCATCAGAACTGGCAAAACACATTATTAAAAAATCGCTTCGCATTCACTTGTGATACACCTCATTCCACACGAGGTAGCCTTGCTTCAAGTCACATTTTGTAATTATACCGTCTCTGTGGTTATCGCGGCAGGCCCCTAGTAGCGCCCAGCAAGGCGGACAATGTGACGGCGATCCTGAACTCGCTCCTGCAGGGATACGACAAGAGACTACGGCCGAACTTTGGAGGTGGGTGGCAAAGCGCGGGTCGCGCAGTCAACTATATAACCCAGTGGTTATTTATATCCCACACGCATTCAATAAAACCCATATGTTATTCGCAAGAGCAATTTTGTCTGCTTGTCTATACAGTGATCCACGCTTCTCGAAAGACAGTCTCTATCAGGCCCTAAGTAATAGATCCCCGAAATCCGTTTCGTTTATGACATAATTATTGTCAAGAACTACGCAAAAACTGGAATTTTACTGAATCCAGGGGTATGGAAGACCTTTTTAGGTTTGCACAATAGATCATTTTGTTCACTTGACATGTTTTTATAGATGCAATTTAGCCCGAAACAAGGCTATAAAGCCACCCGGGGTTAATAACTAAGGAAGGAAGGAGAAAGGGAGGAACTCATGAAAGCTGGAGATAGGCATCGGCTTTCCCCTTTAAAACGGGCCAGATCATAAGAAGCGGGAGATTCAAACTGAGAAGGGAATATCAAGGAGAAGCAGAATCTGGGAAGAAGCTGTTCTGATGCTACATTATGTAACATCTTGGAAGAGACATAGGGACGGGTGAGATCAGGCAAACAGTATGGTTGATCGCAGACAAAAAACAGACGGAAAACACAAAAAGGCAAAATGCTCAGTATAGTGTTAACCATTAAAGTTCACACAGTCCCTTGGATACGTGCTCACCGAGGCTTAGCGACCGCCTTTCGTTCCCACAAGTCACACAAGGTCGGATTAAGCATGGCAAATACAGCCAGCCGCACGAGTCTATTCCAAGTAAATAAGAGCTGTTAACAAGGGCTCATCGATTATGCGAACCCCCGTTCCCACCGTTATAATCGATACCGCCGATCCCAGAAAAGAAACATGAGGCGGTGAAGAATGCGTATCGATCAGCCTAAATAAGTCAACTTAATTGCTGAGAATATAACATGCTTTTAGTGCTTCTAAGGGGGTGATGCGACTTTGGAATGTATATGAATGAACATACCTCATAGCTAGCAGAAGTAGAACACGATCCTTGCCATGATTTGGAGGTTCGCATGCGCACAGCACAATGCGTTGACACCAATGTAAGTCATGACCTCCATGGAGATTGAGTGTAGCTCTGTGAAGAGCCGGTAACTCAGCAGTGTGTGCTGTCTCCGTCGTAATGACACTGCAGGATTCCAACTATTGGCCGTCTGTCTGTCCTCCTCTCTTTCTTTCTCCGTATCCCTTTCCGTCTTTACCCCGCTTTGAGTATGCCTGTTTGTCTCTTTAGTCTTTCTGTCTCCCTATCTGTCTTGATTTGTCTTCTCTGTCTCTCTCTCTGCCTATCGTCGTCTCTCTATCCCATTGTTTCTCTTTCTGTCACTATATCTCTTTCTGTCTCCCCCTGTCTCTATAATTATACTTATGTTTCGATCACTGTATATATGTCTTCTATGTCCCTCGCTGGCTCGCTTTCTGTCTGTCTGTCTGTCTCCCTCACCGCCTCCCTCTGTCTTATATGATTCTGTAAGCCTTTCGCTGAGTCTCTGTATCTCTATCTCCCTTTCTATATCTATCTCCCTTTCTTTCTCGGCCTTCTCTGTCCCCCTATGACAAACAGAGACCTGTTCCAAGCTGCAGCCTAGGTCAGTCCCTTTTTTGCTGTCTGTTTTTGGACACAGGTTGTTCTTGAACCCTAGATTCATCCGCGATTGAAGGTTGGGCTTGTGGTTCACTCTTCCTGCTACAAGTAATGCGAGCTGAATCTACCCATCCCGCTCACGTGTGTTTGGGCACAGCTGTTCCTCTGTCCGCATTGTTTTTCAAAGACCATCAAACCCACAATTATTAACTTTTCTGATGTTATTCTAAAAGGCAAATGATCAATAACCAAAACACCATTCTTCAACACTCCTTGTTATTGGACTATTAGCCTTGGTATTTTGTAAACAAGTTATAATACATCATATTTAAGGAAAATATTAAATACTTTTGTATTGAGCTGAGCGACCGTGATCGAGTAGACGCTTGGTGGCGCCCTTGTCATTGATTAATGCTAATTACCCCGCGTTTGCTGTAAAAAGTCCATTGTTTGATATTCAAATCTGAGGCTCCGTGACAAGGCTCGTCGCGTTCAATAAATGCGTCCAACAAACCCGCACGATTCCGCTTCTGACAACTAGCTGGGAAAATGACGTCATTCTGAAGAGGGCGCCCTCGGCGAAAGTTTGACCGCAAGTGGTTCACTGGTCGGCAATTTACAAAGCAACAATGACCGGGTCATTGTTGCTTTGTTATGCAGCCTCCTCTTATATGAGTGACAAATAAAATGATCTGAAAGTGCCAAAACTTCTTCCCACTTGGTGATTTTCTTTGATTTCCCCTTCGTACCTATGTTTCCCACCTTCTTGTGATCTTGCTCGTTTTACGAGGCATGTCAATTCTATATATCCCTTGGCTTTCATATAACGGCTTCGGCTTTGGCTATTACCCGACTGCAAGGAAGCATCGCTGTTAATGGTCTCGTTAGCCTTATCCCTTATTTAAAACACGGTTGGTGTCTGCATTATGTAAGATGCCTATTTGTAACGTTACCAAACACCCGATCTACGTGTATCTTCTTTCCGTACTAGGTCCCTCCGTACCCATCAACATTAGCATGTTCATCTACAGCATGGGACCAGTATCGGAAGCTCACATGGTATGGTTGTAATAACATGACAAACAAACTCATTACGTTGCAATTATTAAAGCCCCTACACAACATTGGTAAGATCGAAAAACAGAAATGTTCACAGATTTACATGAAACAGTTTAAAGATGGTTATAGTAGAAACCTCTCACTGAAATATTTCTGCCTTAAATGTTGTATTTTGGGAGAAATTAGTAAAAGAAATAGTGTCCGTCTCGCCGAGATCTAAACTATTTTTCGGAACAGTACGGCGTTGAATGCTGCATTTTCGCGAAACCAATGAAGCGGTTTTCACGATTTTCTCGAGACTCGGTTGGCGAATTAAGCAGACATTTTCACAGGTGTGCTATTTCATGCATATGTTGGATCAGAAAACATATGGGTGCTATTCTTTGACATCGATCAATGTTGTGAAAGGGCTTTAAAAGAGACATGGTTCGAATCGAAGGTGTCTTTTGTTTTCGAAAATTATATACAAAGTAAAGGTTTCGGTGACCTTTGGCTTATATTATCGACCGATGAGTCAAACTGATGTTGCCAAACAAAGCTATTTCAATGAGTTTTGAACGCAACATCAATTTGATTCTGAGGGAGGTTATCATGTCTTTCATCCGATTTTTGCAGTCGCGGTTCATTGTATCGGAATCGCCCTGGCCAACTTGCTTACCCAGAAAAAAATATTAAAATTCATTTTCACGGATTTTTAACTTTACGAAACTCGATTGTTCCAAACAATGTGTGCTATTTAGTCCTATCAGGGATACAGTATACAAATTTGTTCAGGGTTGAGCTATGTACTACTCAAATGTGACCCGGCACAACGACATGAAGAATATCCCAACAAAACACTTTTTGAGTAAACAACGCCTGAAGTTAAAGTATCTTCACAATTCGATTACAAATCTATTTTCTTATTTTTCTTTTTTCGGAAATTTTAGGTATTAGAGGATATTATATTTTGATATCATTTGAAAGCTAATGGTATACTCTTTCACATCATTTGAAAACCTTAAAATCTCAAAAGTTGGGTTATTCCTCATTATGCTGTGCCGGGTCACAAATATGTTTACCAATGTTATTCAACATATCAACTTGTAGGGTTACTGATCTAAGTATTCCCAACTTCATCAAGGATGTGCACCACTCGACTTATAATTGACCGTTTGCGCCATATAAGTCACGTGACCTATAGTGGGTATCAAACAATCAACAGGCATGGCGGCCCCCATATTATTGTGATTGTTGCACTTGTTTGTTCGATCAAAGGTTTAGTTCCTCGAAATCTATGAAGCGCATTCCGGAGTGTGAACCCGGGACCTATACCGGAATCCCCACTTGATAATATCGCGCAATCGGTCTATTAAACGCTGCATGCTGTGGTCTTAGTCCGATTGTCTGCTAGGGGGAAACTATACTGGCAGCTCGGGCGGGACTCGAACCCGCGACTCCTTTTTTCTGGTCCAGACGTCTTAACCACTGGACCGCCTAGCTGGCCGATGTTTAGACTGCCTGGTCCAAGATCTATCGCAAAATGTCACAAACATTAAAACAAACAAAAAGCAAGAGCCATATTTGTCCTGCGTTCAAGTCTGTATGGCTTGTGTTACTCTGGTCACATATGGTAACCTACTCCCTTTTCTTGGCTCTCTTTACCGTGCGAAGCAATACACCATCGACGTGTACTTTCGGCAGCAGTGGCGGGACGAGAGGCTCAAGTTCGACGGGTCCGTGGACCTCCTTTCGCTCAACGCCGAGATGGTCGAGCAGCTCTGGGTGCCAGACACGTACTTCGTCAACGAGAAGTCGGCCAAGTTCCACGACATCCTCTCCAAGAACACGCTCATCCAGATCGACCGGCATGGCAACATGCTCTACAGCACACGGTAAGAGTGGGTTTTTGTCTTTGTATTCCTGTGGGCGTGGTTGTAGAATATGGTTTTGTCCATATTTGGCCGTCACTGATGTCATTATAGAGTGGTCTGTAGTACCATAGAGTAATTTAATTTCCTTGCTTTATGTTGGTACACACTGACACTCAAAGTTACAGCTGGAAGTGGAACCCATCCTGGCTTAGTGTAAAGCAATATAGCAGTACCCATCCTTATATGTGTAGTTAAGAAATGTGCACCAACCTATGGAAGGGCACAGGGGTGAATGACTTCGAATGGGGGGGGAGAACTGGAAATGAAACCCCCTCGAAACTACTTGGTATGGACCTAATAATAAAGTCATGATGAAAGGTGGGATAAGTGCGGTTCAACATGGGGTCAGGAGATCAGTTTATATACATGTAAATTGTGTGTGTCTCTGCACACAAGGTCCCTTCCCGCATGGATAAATCAGAGGCAATCCAGAGCTAAAACAAGAGAACAGTTCACG
>OX465102.1:22504587-22564624 GCA_949987565.1 Luidia sarsii | reverse complement strand
GATGTCCATTATTACTGGATTCCATCGGGACCCATCTATGTGGACGAGTCCGTCACACTGCCGCAGTTTAAGCTTCTGGGTAACGGCCACCGCTTCAAGACGGCCCAGTATTACGGTAGGAAACCACTGAAGACGGCTGCAAATAGCCGCGTTAGTCTAGATGACCATGGTCTGGCCTAATTCCATCAGCCTCGTCTCCGTCTGATAAAACCTGAACATCCAGGTGGTGCATGTTTGTTTCCGTTTTTGAATGTCTGTTGGCTTGTCGTGATAGATACGGGGTATTCACCAGGAAACTGCGGCCAGACGCTTGTCTTTAAATCCCCGTGCCTAAGCCTACATTTACCTTTAAGCGTAAACATGTACTAGCAGGTAAAGTCTTCAACGTGTAAATATGATTACACATCACACTGTGATGTGATGTCAATGACTTTTGACATGTATTCCACTCTTCTATACTTAGTACGGAACTGTAGTGAAGTTGAAGGCCAAATCGATAGCAAATAAGACTTAAGGCTTTGCATGGTGGGTGAATCAATATAGGAAGGTTTGCGGTGACACCATGTATCAGGTCTCTTAAAGGAAGAGGTGGTAACTCGACGTTTCGACCAGTATGCTCTGGCCGTCATCAAAATCGATAGCACCAGACATAAGAGGTCATAGTTATTCTAAATGGTAGGCCCTCCTGATTTTTGAAATTGCTCTCCCGTTAGAACCCATATGTCAGCCCCTCCATCTTGCTATAATGGCTGTGGCCAGATTCTATTTTGTATAATACTTCTATCGTGTAGGCCGTTCACCCAGTCGTAAGTTTTAAGGTGTGGGCATCGGGCGCTAACAGGTCTGTGGCAATGTGCAACTATTTTGTAAGGTCGCAGCTCAAGATGACGGGTGTGTCGGCAACAACACACAAATAAATGACTGACTCAGAGACTTGACAATCCATCCAAATCTGCATCCGTGTAAGAGGTCGATTCGCTGGTTCCCATTACAACAGTACCATCTGTTCTCTAGAGAAAACAAAGGGAAGGTGGGAGGTTGTCAGTGGTGGAACAGGGAGGAGGGAGATGAGAAGGAAATGGAGTGGAGATTTTTGAGTCGACCGATGAATAGATATTTGATGCAGAGCTGGTTCCGAGTGGCGAGTTTTGGAGACAAGAAGAGCAAGCGGAGGAAGAGGAGGTGAGACAACAACCCAATCATTGGTTGAGGAGAAAAACAATGAGACTTTCTACAAACATTGATAGAATGATGGACATGATTAGTAAGGGGAAGAGAGAGAGAGTAAGAGGAAGATGAGGACACCGAAGAAGATACTGCGGGAGACAGCGAAAAATATGAAGAGGAATAAAATATGAACAACAAATGAGCAGGAACAGGGTGTTGAGGGGCAGATATAAGGAGGTGCGACGACAGTGATGGGGCTGAGTAAGGGGTGGAGGCAATAAGGAAGGGTCAGGAAGATGATGAGGAAAAGGGCGGACAAAAGTAAGGGGAAACGAGGGAGGAGGATCAGGAGGAGAGGGGTTGAAAGGAGGAGGAGAGGGGAGGGCGGAACGAGAAGCAACACGAGGAACAAGATTGGCATGAGAAGATGGGTCGGATAGAGGATGATGTGAAGGGAGGAAGAGCAGGAGAAGGAGCAGAGACGGAGAGAGCAGGAGCAAGTAGGAGGTGGGGGAGAAATGGAGGAGTGTGTCAAGAAGTTGAATGGGAGAGAGAAGAAGGAGGAGGAGAGGAGACGCGGGGGGGGGGGGGTAGACGGAACAAGGGCGGGTAACAACAGCTCGTCTTTAGATTGGCGACCCAAGGCACGTGGACGGACAGCATGGTCCAGAGGAAGAGAGAGGGAGGGAGTTGGGGACAGCAGGCGGTGGCTGGCAGCCCGAGTCTCGTGGGTCGCCGCCCCGGCCGGCTGCACGCCGCTCAATAATGCATGCGGACCCTTTGGCGAAATAGTGCGCCGGCGTGAGAACCCCCCCCCCCCCCCCCGTAAGGCGAGCCTATCTATAATGCAGCTTCTTATGGGAAAAAAAGTTGGCCGCATTTTGGGCTCCCGCTTGGGCGCGCTGCCAGGCGATTGTTTATGCATCGCGCGAAGGGGAACTGATCGTGAGGCGAAAGTGTCGACGAGTGCAGGCTTTCACCCTGCTCCTCGTGCAAGTGAACATTATTTCTTTTCGTCTTCCCTTGGAGTGATGCTGAAAGTCGTTAGCTGCTTTTGGCATAATGGTAAAATAAGGTCACTGACGCTACTTTTAATGACCCATTCCACTTCTTCACGTGCTTATATCCAATTAGGTCAATCAAGGTCCGCGGCAATGTGCAACGCTTGAAAAGGTCGCAAACTGGAGATGATGAGTGTGTCGGCCACCAACATAAACCGTTGCCAAATCAGAGTTTTTTTTAATCCAAAGCCACGGCTGAGGCAATGGTCTGTGCGCCGGTTGAATGACACGGGCGTGGGCCGCTCCAGGCAACAATTGCCAAACCCAGGGACACATCAGATAGGGAACTCACTGCTGAAAAGGTTGTTCTTTCTGAAACGCACGAGCCCGTAGGTTTATGCAGGCATGCCACACTCCGAGGAAGGTGTACGGGACATCCCAGTGACGCAGACGCTTGGATGAAACGACCCAGACATAAGAGACGCGTGAAATTCCCACCGATCCCACTGCCCGGCATACCAAACCCATACCGATCTATCGGCGTTATTAAACCAGCTCACTGAGACGAATAGGAATGCAAAGCACGACAACCAGCGACCTCCCGAACTGACGAAGCTATTTATTTCATAGCAACTGTGAGAAACACCGACGGGTGAATACTGATTACAATACAGTACAGGTGCCTTTCCGAGTTTCACGGCAAGCCCGAGAAAAGGGGGATATTTGAAGTTTCTTTTATTATGTGCAATTGCCAATTTATTTTTTAATTTGTATCTTCTTCTTTTTATTTTTCTTCTTCCCACCCATTCTTCTTCTTTTTCTTCTTCAACTTATTCTTCTTCTTCTACTTCTCCTTCTTCCTCTTTTACCTCTTCTTCTTTTTCTTCTTCTTCTTCTTCTTCTTCTTCTTCATAAAAACCATCTTCTTCGTCTTCTTCTTTTTCTTCTTCTTCTACTTCTTCTTCTTCTTTTTTATATTTTTCTTCTACTTCACCGCCTACAGTCGGCAACTACTCCCAGCTAGTCGTGGATCTGTACCTCGGCCGTGAGATATCCTACTACGTGATCAACGTGTACATGCCCTCCACCTTGATCGTCATCATTTCCTGGGTGTCCTTCTGGATCCCACGGTCGTCCACGCCGGCTCGCACGGCGCTGGGCATCACCACGGTGCTCACCATGACCACGCTCATCGGCAACGCGGGCTCCTCCCTACCCAAGCTCTCCTATATCAAGGTACGGGCAGCGAGGGTCAGCCCGGCCACAAAACACTTTTGTTCGGGTTTCATCGTGCGTTTTATCGAAGCGGGTAGCACTTCCCAACAAACCCATCACATCTGTGACCACGGAGTCGTAGAAAACAAGGGGAGGTGACGACTCCGTGGCACACCCAGGGTTGTGCAGACTCGTGTACATGTTGTATGGGATGGGATGGGATGGAATGGAATGAGGAGTGGTTTGATGAAATGGGATGGAGTATGGGATGGAATGAGGAGTGGTTGGATGAAATGGGATATAATATGGGATGGAATGAGGAGTGGTTGGATGAAATGGGATAGAATATGGGATGAGATGGAATAGGATGGGATGGGGTAAAGCATGAGATGGGATAGGATGAGATGAAATGGGATGGGATGGGATACTGGATGAGATGTGATGGATAAGATGGGATAGGATGGAATATGGAATGAGATGGGATTGGATATGGGATGAGATGGGAAGGGATGAGATGGGATTGGATGAGATGGGGTGGGATGATATGGGATGGGTTGGGATATGGGATGAGATGAAATGAGAGTGGTAGGACGGAAAGTGGTATAGGGGGACGAGAAGGGACGTGATTTGATTGATAATGACGGAATGATAATGGGATGAGATGGAAGTGGAGGGATGAGATAGGAAGGAATATTCGGGGATGGATGTAATTCGAAGGGGAAGGATAGCGTGGGTTAGGTTAGGATGGGACAGGATGGAATGAGATGTGATAGAGCAGTGAAGGAACAAGATGGGACTGGATGCGATGAAAAATGATAATCAGGTATGGAGATTACTGAATGTGATGGTATTTAATATCCCTGCGTCTCTTGTGCGAAATAGGCCATCGACCTCTACCTGGAGATGTGCTACTTCTTCGTCTTCGCGGCCCTACTGGAGTTTGCCCTGGTCAGCTACTACGAGAAGCCCTCCTACAAGGAGGCACGGGAGAGGCTGAAACAGAGGGACGCTAACGACAATCACACGCCCGCCTCCAGGAAATCCGGCTCCCCGTCCAGCGTCTACAGCGTGGACAAGAGGCAGAACGAAATCGTGAGCTCAGAGCACAATCTCAACGCGGTCTTTCAAAAGCACAGAGCCATCGGTTTTTCGGGGTTGTATATGGCAATTCATTTGAGTAAAGCGTCGCAGTTTCTCTGTGAACAGAATCTATATCATTCACACACACATGGTATGCTCATAAAGTATGGCGTGATGAATCCGTGGACAGGAGAATGCCTTAAAAGAGAAATAAAGAAGCAATTCAAATTCACTATAGTGTTGCAATTTCCCCTCCATTAAAATCATGCATGGAAAACGCCCGAGGATTACAAATTAGTCCTTGTTCCAACAATATGGCTTTTGATAATGATTTTACGCAATGCTAATATCAGTGTATAGCACGATATGCTATTGAACCGTGGCCTGCCAATAGGCCTATGTGCTTAGGAAGTTCTCTTCAATGAGGCCCCATTTTCGAGTTTGAACAAATGCATTTTAGAAATGCCTGAAGGTATTATCACACTGATATCGGGCTACGAACAGAACAAGACAGTTGTAAAACAACCGTGAGAAAATTGGGATACGCCGATGACGACAATAATAATGTACACGCTGCCCGTATTAATAATTATAACGGATACCGGCCCACACGCAACCTCACAAGATATGCGGTGCATGGTGTCAACGTAAACCTTCCAAATGGTACTTCCACCGTTCAAATCTCTACATCTTATCTTATTAACTGTTACTGTGGCACATCGCCCGGAGCGTATAAAAATATGGAGCACCTTCTAATATGCTGTAGTTTCGATGAGCAATGCTGCCGTAACGATCTGAGCAGGAAACCAGGCCCCAATTTGCCAGATTCATAGAATCAAATTCATAGAATCAGCTCGCCAACCAAAATGTCACTTTTCTCTCAAGCAAAGTGAATAATGTTATAATACAAGCCAAAAAGGAATTATCATCACACTACAATGTCACTTGTTATTATATTTTTGTGAGGTAGATTCCTCACGTCCAGCACTGTTAGCGGCCGAGAAATGCGGTGGGGTTTGAAAGGGAGCAGGACTCATAAGTCCCGTTGGTAAACGAAGGGTTATAAGCGGCTCTATGAAGTTTGGCCGAGAAGGCAGCAAGCTGTGGTCAAAAACCTTGCGAAACATTTGGTGGGTTTAAGGCGGACATGAACGAAGCCGAATGAGCTCGTGATCGTACTTCGTTAGCCTGACGTATGCTTACACTGTTGACAATTCTCAGCAAAGGTAAAATCCATTTGCAAACTGTTCGTTGATTTCTGTTTAACGATTGAGTAAATAGTAGACTGTGCAGCATCCCTTGTTCGCGCCTTAACAGTTCCCGCCTTCCCCCTTCACTGAGCTAATCCCCTCACCAGGATCCCTCTCCACACTACATAAGCCCCACTCCCAGTTGGAATCCAGCATTCTCCTGAAGACGAGCAGAGTATACTGTTCGAAACGTCGAGTTCCTCCGGTTCTTTTCAGAACCACACTTACCCACAAAAGAGAATTTACATGGTGTCTCCGCAAACCTAATTATTCTAATATACTCACCATGCAAACCTTCAAATCTCATTCGATTGAGTAAATGTTGGGATTTGGCAAGCGGAATAAATGACCAACGTCGGATGTTGTTTTAGCATACGCTGTTTGAATGGATGGTCAATGCACTTCTGTCTTCCCGATTGTCTTAGGAGATATCCTTTATAAGCGACAACGGCAACTCCAAGGCCAACATGTCCCGTGCCGAGATGATGGCTAGGAGCGGCGCCAGGCGGGGCTCCTACATCCGCGCCGCCCAGCGGGGCTCGCCGCCGGCCGCGACCGCGGACGCCCCCGTCCGCACGCCGTCGCCGACCCGCCGCGTCAGCAAGTGCGAGGAGATGTTCGGCCCCAACTGCGCCGACTTTGGCGAGGCGGGCATCGACCCGAGCAGGGTGGACAGCAACTCCCGCAAGGCCTTCCCCATCGTCTTCCTCATCCTGAAGGTCGTCTACTGGGTCTACTACCTGGTGGTGACGGGCGGAGGGATCGAAGACCTCATAGTCCGGGAATAGCCCTGAAATAGTCTGTAGGCCTATGCTATAATGGTACCGCAAACCTGCTGACTGTTGCATGAGATATTGGCTAGCGGAGTGGACTTTGATACTAATACTATAGTAGTGCAACCCTGAATGAAGGAACTCACGTCCATATTTTTAGTTTAGACTTGAGACTATCGACTGAGGTTGATCGACGTGTTTCTGGAGTCAGTAAGTTCCGTCCAATCATGATTCTTGGTAAAAATGAGTGCTTATAGCAGTCTTTTTTAACAGTGGGATGGATACAGGAGATGTCGCATGACTTCCGAGTGCGGATTTCGTATTCACGACCTCTTCGATCACCATCAACCTCTCAGTTAAATTGGCGAAGGTCAAAATATCGCTTCCATATTTTGTCAAATCTTTAAAGTATACATACAATAACGCACCTGCCTTTTCTTAACCTGTCAACCTGCCATGAAACAAAATCAATGCTAACTTTCTGCTGTCATAACTATAGGCCGGTAATTGTATAGTGAACTCAGCGATCGCATCACGGAGCGTTTGTTGGAAATCCTACCAATGTTATCCTTTCTCAAAAAAGGCAGACTTCTGATCGCTTAATCTTTCAAGTCAAGGTTCCTTCTTTTCAAAAAAAAATGAGAGAACAGATTTTGATGTATCAAAGTTCAAATTTTATATCATAATCAGAGGTCTTACATTCGAATCACAGTAAAATTGTAAGCTTTCTTTCCCAATTCACAATATGTTCCAATGTCCCAGTTAGTTTTATTTGCTTGAATAATTGGTACACAGACAAATGAAAATTCGATGTTGATATAATTATGAGGAGCGCTATGGACATACGACTGTAAATACAAACAAGAAATAGTGTGTTGAGTTTGAAAAACCCTTGTCTCATTTGTACAGTGTTGACTTGCTAAAAAAAGTTTCGAAGAACTGTTTGTTTACATTATCGGATAAACGTATAGAGGTCAAGCTGTTACAATAGATAATTATCTTTATTTGATGAGAAACTCATATATCAATTTAGTTTAAAGTTTATAATCATATATTATATTATTATTTTAAGATGAAACCCTCTTCGTATATGTAAACAAAGCGGTCTGTATTTAAATTACCGAAAATATCTAATTACATTCGTGTTTTTAGTAATGATACAACTAGCTATGGAATTATGTTTAGTTTACGTGATATACAATTGTGTTGCAAACTGCTTACTGAATAGAATTACCGAAATGCAAGACTTAAACATTAGTGGGCCTGACGTTTCGATCCTAGCAGGACCTTTCTCAAAGGCTTCTCTGCCTTTGAGAAAGGTCCTGCTAGAGTCGAAACGTCAGGCCCACTAAATTTGAAGTTATGTTAAGTTTAGTGGACGTACAATGCATTATCCTAAATGGGTCTCAGCGATGCAACTATTATTACAGTGCTAGTACCTCCGTCTCCCACAATCACCTATCCCGGGTGAATTTGGTACGGGCAAAATGAAGAAATCGATGACATATTAAAGATGCCTGCATGGCGTCGGTTGTGATTTTCGTGCATTGCAAATCTGCGACCGTTCATTATTAATGCGTGTCGATGGTGGCCTTTCTTGCTTGCAATAATTATAATGATGGTGATGTAGTCTCCTGTGAAGACGCGGGAATATTTCACCCTTTTCCGTGTTTTTCCCACCGACTACCACCCAGCCAGTCACGGTGGTACAGTCGATGGCGAACTCGCAGGAGTGAGCGCTTCAACACCTCTAACGGCCCCCTTTTCCCCCGAGCACTGGGCCAATAGGTTCTCTTCCCCTCCACTAAAAATCCCCCTTCCCTAACTACTCACCCCCAGCCACACAAACACCCACACACACACCCACACACTGTCGTCACCACAAGATTTATGGTCGGCAATCAAAGTCGTCCATCAAGTCAGCGGGTCACGCTCCACCTGTCTAATGCGAGTGTGAAAATGACGTCGGATGGTCGTGCCTCGATCCTCCCTGCCCGTGATTGCGGCGAGTAAAATGTCCCTCCCCTCTCAATATCGAACCTCTTCTATGTGAACCTCACCTCATAATTCCCAAATATGCGTTATACATGTATTATCAAATCCATTTTTGCATCCCGATATCGATCTTGAACGAAGAGGAACTATACCTCCTTATAATTGCAGAATTGCTATAAGTGTAAGTTGCCTCTGCTGTCCATTTACTTTGCATACACTTCCTAATTAAGCCACTACCCAAGACTTAGGCCTATGCTAAGGCACTGTCCTATCTCAGCACCACTACCTATGCATTTCGAAGATAAACATCAGTACTTCCTAAGGTTACCAAATGTCCAAATGCAATTTTCACACGGTTTCACATTGAAAACAAAAAACGCCCACTGAGTTTTTTTTGAAAATGAACACATTGACTAAAAGTCCTGGATATGTTCAATGTTAAATAGAGTCTACCATTGATAATTCATTTTCGGATGGGTTGTATTGGGGGTAGAATCACCGTGGCACACTGGGACGACGCTGTCTGTCTGAGCTAAGAGAAGTTGTCAGTGAATCTTTTCTGACTATTCATACACGTACACATGGACTCAACATCAGGACGTAAAAGACTAACACCACACGTACTATATTTTAATAGTTTTAGCGATACTCTTTCTGTCTTCCATTCTGTTATTTGGTTTGTTTATCTAGTATGCAGATTTTTAAAAAGGCTATAAAGCCACTGAAGGTTGAGAGGTAAGTAAAGAAGGAGATAGGGAGGAACTTATGAAGGCTGGAGGTAGGAATTTACGTTCCTCTTTAAAGGGGCCAGATCATAAGCAGGTGGGTACATGAACAAGGAAGGGAATTCCAGAGAGAAGCAGAAAGTGGGATGAATCTGTTCAGATACCCAGTGCCTGTTTGTTCTACACCTTAGGAGGGACATAGTGCGTGGGTGAGAGGAGGCAAACAGCCCGGTTGCTAGCTGAACGGGCGACCAAGTCGGCAAGAGCGAAGGAACACCTTGCATGGAAGTATTCAGAGAAGACTCAGAGTGACCACCGTCCTACCATGGGTTAGGGGTTGCAGTGACGGCCCAAGCTCCTTTCAAACAAAGTAAACGGCCCACCTCTGTACCCGACCCAACAAGGACACGTGACTGGCAGATGCACTAGCCCAAAATGTTGGAGCAGTATACCATGATCGGCCGTATAGTTGTCTCGTAGGGGTATATGATTGAATCGCAATATAGAAGCTTCCGCGCACTGTCTTCGTTTGAGTATCACGCTTTAATCATATCTGCACTAGGGGTGGGGGGGGGGTTCGGAGAAATTAAAAGTGTTTGGTTTTACGAGCTGTACACATAACATTAAATAAGAACTGAATGACTTCTCATCTAGGAACCACATCCCGATGTTGACAGAGTTTCCTCATGTTTTGATTTTGTTTACGTTAATTTGCAAAAATATCGCCAAGATGCATTCGATATTGAACTCGAATAGTTAAATAGCTGAGTAATCAACATATTTGCATATTTGATGAATACTTCTTATGCAATCAGATTCATTTTTTTGTGAACATCTAACTACACGTGAATTTTCATGTTCATCGGGCGTTCCGTTTCTAAGATATTAGGAGGCCTTCGAGACCACAGTATTTTATGGGAGCAAAATAGCCCAGTACACACAGGCTTAATAGTTCTAATCGAAACCGGTAAAATGGACACCCCTGTTGTGTATCACTTCCATATCCCTGATCATTCGGTATCAGATATGAGTGTACTGAGAATAGAATCCCTTGGTCACGGAAGTAATGCTGTCCGGTTTAGCTGTAAGAAAATGTGGATGAAGCGTCTTCGGACTATTCAACCACATGATCTCCACATCCAGGAGGGTAATGACTAACACCATGCAGCTTTCTGATAATCCTTATTTTGTGTTCATTCCTCCACACTTCTCTCTTCGATATTTCCCCCTCTTCTCACTAATCCCTGCCCAACTCCTTGCCCTTCCTTTTGATCTCAATCTACCAGCTTTCCTCTTTGTCCTTTTTCTCATTCGTGTCATATTCACTCTCTTTCCCCTTCCTTCGTGTACATGTATCTATTTTGTCCTTGTCACTCTTCCTTTGAGAAAGGTCCTGCTAGGATTGAAACATCAGGCCCACTAAATTTTGAGATTTGCATTTTGTTAATTTTAGTCAGTAAGCAGTTTGCAACCTGTATACGGTTTTATTAGTACATATGATCTGTTCATCTTCTTCCACTGGATTCATTGATAGATGTTTATTTATCACTGAGATATAATGATATGCAACAAATCATTAACTAACTGATCACTGTCTAAAATGACCGTAATGCGAATCTCATCATTGCAGCGGGTCTGAAATCATGCCTTTGATAAATGCACCTCTCGAATCGAAAGGCAAGGTTCTCCTACTTCTTGAGGTTGTCTAGAACAAAGTTCCATGCAGAATCTAAATATCCGGCTCCCACATTTGCGTGTCTGTGACATTCGTCGAAGGAGAAGAAATCGAACGAGTCTCGTTTTCGGTTGTCTTCAACCTGGGGTTTTAGAGTCAACGTTACCGTCGGCGGAAGAGAAGCGTTATATAAAGAATATCTAATGTCAGGGATTGTTTCAATGCGCTAGTTTTCCACTTGATATCGACATCAAATGTGACCCGGCACAGCATAATGAGGAATAACCCTCACTTTTGAGATTTTGAGATTTTCTAATGACGTGAAAGAGTACCGTATACCATTAGCTTTTAAATGATATCGAATTATAATATCCTCTAATACTTAATTTTTATTTGCAATCAAAATTGTGAAGATACTTTAGCTTAAGGCGTCGTTTACTCAAAAAGCGTTTTGGAAGGATATTCCTCATGTCGTTCTGCCGGTCACAAATTAGGTCTCAGCTTCATTGGACATGCGTGCGACTCAAGGTCGCTCGTTATATAGTGTGCCGGACGATTTTGCAATGTGGTTTAAATCCGAGATGCGTGGAAAAGCAGTTCTTTACTCGCCCGCAATAATGATCTCTTCAGACAAGTAAATCTGGCAATCTCTATCGTGTCTTCCCCGATTCGTCCCCCGCCTCTCGCCCCCGCCATCTGGACGCAGACAAGTCGGCGAGTCGGTCCCCGGGAGGACCCGGCCGGCACTATGCAGGAAATCCTTCCGTGCAATCACTTCGGTCCCTCTGCTGCACTAACCCTATAGAGAAGGTGAATGGCTCCGTGTCCGGCACGCTGAGCCTTATGCCAAGGCACTCTCCTCATTCCCCCTTCCATCTCTTTGTCTTGGAGTCTATCTCTGCGTCTATCTCTGCGTCTATCTCTGCGTCTATCTCTGCCTCTATCTCTGCCTCTATCTCTGCCTCTATCTCTGCCTCTATCTCTGTATCTGTCTGCCTCTGTCTCTGTCTCTGTCTCTGTCTCTGTCTCTTTCTCTGTCTCTTTCTCTGTCTCTGCATGTTTGTGTTGTTCTTTCTCTACATCCATCTTATCTCCCTCTCTGTATCTCCCTCTCTCTTAGTCTGGCCCTCGCACTGTGTCTATCTCCACCTCTCTCTCTCCCTCTTTCTATCTCCGAGTTTCTTTCTCACTCTCTCTCCTTCTGCCTGTCGCTCTCTATTTCCCCTCTCTCGATGTCTGTCACTGAGTTTATGTTTACCCTTGTGTCTTGTTTTTCTCCATCTATCTGGCACTCCCTCATTCTCCCCATCTCTCTCTCGCTCTCTCTCTCTCTCCCTCTCATTCGCTCTCTCGCTTTCTATCTCCCTCTCCCAATATATGTCTCCCTTCCCCTCTCATCACTATATGTGTCTCCAAATGTCTCTCCCTCTCTCTCTCTCTCTATCCCTATCTCGCACTCTCATTCTCTTTTTTTCTTTTCTCTATCTCTCCCCTCTCTCTCTCCCCCTCTCTCTATCTCTGTCTCTCCCCCTCTCTTTTTCTCTATCGCTATCTCATTCTCTCTACCCCCGCGGCCCGACAGAAGGCGTTGAAGCTTGCAACTGTGACGGCGGCTGAATCCATCCACTCGGCATTACCGACCAAATTACGATCTGAATAATATATGACCCACCTTTCCTTTTTTTTTTCTTGCACCCTGTTTTCCCCTCTCTCTCTCACACAGTCACTTTATTTTCTTTCTCGTCAGCGTAATTCCCAGCCGTTGGATATCGAAGCCCTTCCGGGCCAGGAAGAAACTATTTCTTTCCTATATTTCTTTGGCCCTGCCTCTAGCGGTCTATCCCTTGGTCGAGAACCCCTTCCGGTCGTCGGTGTTCGAATTCCCGCCAAGAAATAGGTCCGAGAAGAGGGGGGTGGGACAGGCGGTACTGTAAGTGGGACTACTGCCCTACGGGTCGCCTCGTTTACAAGAGCCCAGCCTCGTTAATGACTGTGATCTCTCGGCCCGCGTTATATAGACGGGGCTGAGTGTGGTGGCGTATCCCCCGCCCTCCACCCTGACCGTAGGTTTGACTTGTCACCTTCTCGTGGCGCTGTATTTGCGTGTGCGCGATTTGTACACGCACGGGAGTGGACGAATGGCGAGCGGCTCTCATCGTCCCGCGACCGCGTCCAGGAGCAACATGGCGGAGCGTGTGCTGCGTGGATACGCCTGCCTC
The DNA here is from genome assembly GCA_949987565.1 of Luidia sarsii. NCBI lineage: Eukaryota > Metazoa > Echinodermata > Asteroidea > Paxillosida > Luidiidae > Luidia > Luidia sarsii. The sequence continues at coordinate 22,551,524 of OX465102.1, read as the reverse complement.
CTGGCTGTGAGCCTGGTATTTCCGACATGCCGGGCAGTCGAATTTTACAGCATCGGTGAGTATTATTCGTTCACCGCCATATGGTTTTGTTTCCCTTAAAATCTCATGCATCTCTCAATAGTACAACTAATGCTGAAATAGCGCATCAGTTTGATTATTCCACGGTGCACTTTACCCCACTGAAGAACTGTAAAAAAAAACATGCATTATCATGACACCAACTTAATTACATCTTGTAAACGATAATAATAGCAACATATGTCATGTATTATGCGCTTAATACGGTTGTTTCTAAGCGCACCATTGTCTGCCTACATATTAGTAACAAGAACTTACACGGGAATTATGAATAGGTACTCTTCAATAAATCTTACATTTAACAATGCAAATGAGATTAAACCATCGCAAGGTAAGTTCAACAAATTTATTACACATTTTCTAGTCATATGTAACATACTTATGGCATGTCTTCGATGCTAGGCTTCCGAGAATGAAATATGGCGGGGCAAGCCGTTTCTCTGTTGGAATATGGGATACAGAAGCCAGGTAGCGGTAATTGTACACGCCTTATGCATAAGCATGAGCCAAGGCTATTTGTATACTATTATGTAGGTATATGGTCACACAGGCGTGTCGCGTGCCAAAAAAGCGGACCGTGCAATGCATGTGCACCTAACCGGCCCAGATGATTATAACTGTCTCAACAATTGTTCGTATTCGTGTATGCATGCACATTCAGGCGTAATGGCTCTTCGCCTAATGAGTACTTTCGAAAAGCCTTACAGGTCATATCAGCCACGGATAACCATAGATATAAATAACGTGCTGATTATGTTTTATGCAACACATATGCGTATACACGTGGAGCCACTGTCGAATAAGCAGCATTGACAATCTCATTCTTCCGTAGCTCGTGCTTGCATCAATTTATTACCTGCATGATATCAAGATAGGTTTTATTTGAGCGATGTTAACAGCACGAGAGATGATCACAATATACTGCTTCATGAAGTATGCTGGAAAGGTCCACGCTATTTGAATGCTAATTGACTAGGTGGGGGTACACGTGTCTGGACGACCCCTGACCGTTCACGCTTCAACCCGTGACCCCCGGTCAACTCAAACATCTAATCCCGCTACCCCGGCTCTTTACCACAACTCGGTGTAGCGGTCTGATCCGGGCCCCATGCTCAGATGAGACCGTTACCATAATATGGATAAAAACGTCATGCGCAGTGCGTATGGTGGTTGCCAATTTCGAAGGCCGTGCTGAGTCGATACGGCCATTGGCAATGCAGCGCTTTCAGGCACGTTCGTTGACCTGTATAGTTATTTACCAACAACGCTCAGTACGGAGCCTCGTACCTAGGCCTAGAACTTGCATTTTTACATTGGGGAAGAAATGCTAAAGTTGTTCCCCCGTAATAAGGATTTATCGATTGACTTCATACAATCAAAAGCATACTGTGTTCGTTCGCGGAAAATTATAAACAACGTTCATTGAAGGGCGCCCTGGCCTTACGTGCTTAGTTCACTGACTCATCTCAGCACGCTGAGCAGCTGATAACGTTGCTGCAACGTGCTGGGGTGAGCCAGTGACGTCACGGCTCAACTCAGCACGGGGGGCCGTCTGAGATCGTTACACCGGCTTAGGCTTTGGCTCAGGCTTCATCTCTGTTATCCCGAGGCTGGACAAAGAGGTTTGAGATTGATGTTCGAAACTTTTGATATTTCTTGTTTTTTTCTTCAAAATGCAGTGTAACATTAAAAAACGAATTCAAATGTGGCTTCACATATTCATGCTATTTATCTAATGAGGGACGAAAGAAAGAAAGACAAAGCCGGATCTTGAGCCTAAGCAGAGTTTTTGTGAAAGGGCCCCAGTATGCATTACCTCATCGACGTCGTTTCTGTAATGATACTATACAACCGGATCTCTCTATTACACCGTTAAAGGTACATGTCCCTGTAAACATAATTATTGTCTTGGATTGAGCTGTTCGCTCAAATTCCTAAACGAATTTGGTAAACCATGATGTCACGTGTCAGCCTGGATGCCAACGGCCTAATCCCTTTAACCTGGTGACCCAGCCGCGCAACTTCGCGTTAGTCCCGTTAGTCATGTCACGTTCAACTCCTATTGTCACACTAAAGGAGTTGGACAAATTTCTCCATCGCCAAATCTACCTCTCTCTCTCTCTCTCTCTCTTTCTCCACAACAAGGACCTAGACTAAGTTCGTAAAAGACACTTCCTCCCAGCCAAAGCCACGTTACCATCCCCATCACCCCATGCCTAACCCCGTGACCCAATACAAACCTTACTTCCCCCTCCCTGAAGCCTTATCAACCCTTCATTCGCCATGCACCGTGACCCAAAAGCAGATTATAAGCAAAAACAATTATAAATTATGCACATCATGAATATAGGATCTTATTTTGTGCTGGAAATAAAACGCCGAGAAATCATATGGTTAGGCCAGGCAGCAGGGATACCCCGAACTAGGGCTGACGAAGGACAGCGATGGGATAGTTTGCTGTGATGAACCTAAGACAGGAAAAGACAAAACTCATCACTAAGGACTGGAAGTATATACTAGCTAGCCGCATTTCTTCAATACCAGCTCATCTTCGACCACAAAGCAAATCACATGACTCGATAGCTCAAACTCCTCTCCACCCTCTAGTCAGCCGACCAAGGGTGGATTTCCCTAAGCCTTACGGTGCATCGTAACTCAACTTACGATTGGGGATCGATTGTAAGTTTCCCTCGGTCATACGGTTTATGTGCATCTCCCATCGCCTTGCGATTGGACATAGATTACGATGGGTTTGATGGAATTGATCACCGGACAAAATGATCGCAATGCATCCACTTCCATCCCCCAAACCATAATCCCACACAACGTTCTGATTTACCCCTTCAACTTGCACTGTCACCACAAGTAGAAACCCCTCGTTCCAATGGCCTGAACACATTAATTGTTGGTAAGCCTGTACCCCAACACGAACCATATCTCATTCTACTCCAATGCACCTTTAACAATTCCTTGCCGTCCCCGCTGTAATGTATCATCTGTTATCCGTTCGCCTTTCACCCTGACTCGAGAGCAGATCAAACTCGTCTGTGGAATACATTATGCCTCACCTTTCACCTACATGTTCGGTAATTTGTCTTGTTCAAACGTCTGAATGTTTATAATTATAATTGCAAACTATTGGAATTTTAATCCAAAACTATAAATATTAAGATAAGAAATAACCACGTGCTTCCTCTTTCCACGAGTAATGGTGAAAACATACCCATTACTACGACATCCCGGTAAAAAGATTTGAACAAATTTGTGGATTTTCAAGGTTGAATTGAATGTCAAGTAGACGGTTTTGCGCTGACACAGTCTGTGTAATGCATCTCTTTTTAGTCGGAGTTTGGCTCTGAGAAATGTCGGTAGCTCATCGTTTCGGACAGTATGCACTATGTCCTTAGATAGAGGACTGCTGCTTGACGGCGAACAGAGTGTACACTGCCCGAAACGTTGAGTTACCGGCTATTTGGCGCTTCGGAAATTAAACATAATATTGGTGTTCTAAAGATTGAGGTGCATTTGGCTACCCTGGAGATTAGCCACTTTTTTATAAGAAAGTCGGTCTGAATACCGAGGTAAGATACCAGTCAGTCTCCTGACGAGACGGCGGGCGGAGTGCACACTGCCCGAAACGCCGAGTTACTGACTTATTTTAGAGCAACACTTCGTCTCAAAAGGAGATGCGCTACATTGGGTCAGCGCAAACCTTCTACTTTAGGCCACTTGTCAAAAAGATCATCGGTTGGGTATCAGATGAATTGACCCGTCCGATGTCGTTTCCACCGGATAGCCATCGTGAATTTTTCACCCAAGCGTCCAGTACAATCGGCTTTCTACCGGGGGAAATTGTATCGGTCGGAAGAATTGAACCGGCACTCAACCGATGATCTTTTTGACAAGAGGGCTTAGACAAGTTCGGTTTTACCTTGGCATCCAGTCAAACCCAAACAACCATCCAGCCATTCCTCAGCCCTGACCCCTTTCACCTTGAAACCGCGACCCCGGAGCAGATGGGCCCCTTTACTCTAACATCTCCTCTTCCTTTTTGTATGTGTTTCCCTGCACAACACAGGCGGTGTCTTCGACGACGGGCCTCCGCCGAGCCCCGAACGCATGATCTTCGTCCAGTCCGCCATCCGCAACAACATCCGAAGCAACTCCAGCACGTCCAACCGCCCCTTCCACGTGGCGGCCCGCCTGCAGCACACCCAGCTGCCCAACAGCGCTGCAGTGCTCAGGAAGAGTAGGTTCACCAAATAGTCCACCACTCTAGCCCCGTATAATCGCTCCACTGTTTCCTAAGCAAATAATAGTAATACTAGTGGAAGGTGGAAAGTTTGACAGTGACAACATTTAATTGTAACACTTCTATTCAGCGATGGACCGTGGCTCTGAATAGAGCCGGTAACGCAAAGTTCCGTGTAGTGTGTACACTGGCCGTCTACAAACGACGTGTCCTGACGACTTGCTGAGTACTTAATAACCGAAACATTCCGTTCAGAGTCACACTCCTTCTATGAAGAGAAGTGTTTAGATGGTGACACAGCGAACCCTTCCTCTTTAACAAAACAATAATTACAACACATGTTATTATATAGAGCACCACACTAATTTCTTGATGCGGTTCACAGAAAACAAACATTTAAAGTAAATAATAGAACAGGTACGTTTTCAGTGGTGTTTTATATTAATTTGTGACCCGGTAAGGCGTAAAGATGTTTCTCGAGACTTTCCCACTGCAAAGATTACCGTACCTCATTAGCTTTCCGAAAAAAAACGAGAACAAGTTTAGGTCATGCATACCGACCGCCGACAGTGATTGCAGTACACGCGCACATCACACCTGCGAATTCGCCGATTTTAATATAATTTACAGACATTTATCATCTTATACATAATCTTTCCTAAATTAATAAGAACTTGATTTCGACATGGATTTTTTTACAAAAATGCCATTTACTGGAAAAGGTATTTTGGAGTAGATGCCTCATTACGCCATATTAGGTCACATTTTCGGTATTGACCGTTCGGATGTGGTGCGGGAGGAAGTTCAAAAGCCACGGTAAGGATTGCCTGGAAGGACAGTGTGCAGGGTGGATTTCGGAAAGCCTCGCGACGCATCGTAACTTGACTTACGACTCAGCTAATAGTTATAGTTGCAATAGTGTGATTCATGTAGGCCCTTTACGAAATGCAGGGTCAGGCTCGGGCTTATGCTTCGGTCATATTTCTCTTAACCGTTATAATGTCACATGCATGTAGAAACAAGCGGTCACCATTCACCAAGTTCCTTGGTGAATGCTGTGTCATTATCTAGCCTACGCGCTTACGAGGCCCCTTTTTATAGTTCAGATGATGGGTACAGCTTTTCGGGGATCACACAAAGTAAATGAAGCCTTGTTAAATTGTACCCAATCTGCACGGGGGGGGGGGCTCGGTAGCCCCCCTCCATATTTTGTTTTACTGCATCGCGATCGCAGAAAATTTCGAATTTTCGCTTCATGACTTTTCTTATGTTGTCTTGCGCACATTTTCATACCTAATTTGTCCATATCGGTCATACTTATCTGGTGTTATAATGTCAAGTAGTATGCGTATATCGTTAGAATTGAATGTATTTGTGTACAATTAAAAAAAATAACATTCAGACAGTGGCTTCCAATGTGACAATCACGAAATACGACGGATTGTTGTTGGGACGGAGAAGATTAGTTTTTAACTGTCGCATCGAAACGGATCAATTTGTCATCTAAGAAACATAATCACAAATCCGACAGATTACCCATGTTTTTTTCAAACTTGTTAAGATTGAACATATGTAAATATTTCAAAAGTTCATAAAATCTTGATCACGAATAATATGATTATACAATTATTAAATATATGCGCATTTAATTAGAATCAATCATGCAATCAGACTCAGTATATGAAAGTCTATCGGCACGATAATGTTCAAGTTCATCGGACATTGCATTTCTGCGATGAAAAACAAATAGGCCATTGATTCCCTCAGTCTTTTTACAGAGCGAAATAGACCTTTACACCTCGGAACCATTGAACTATTTTAAAGACAGCAAAATTGGAAGGAAATCATCGTCTAGACTGGGACTTGATCCAGAGACCTCTGGTTTCGCTTCTCATGTGTGTTTTTCTTAGACTAATGTATCAATGAATATTTAGATTGCTATTGAAAGGAATTTCCTGGATGAGAAAAAAATATCCCATGGCCATTGGATCCTGCTTTAAGTATTTTCTTTATTCCTCGGTTGTTTTCGTTTCCTTTGGGTAAGCACCATCATCAACTCGCCAGTGGCCGTCACGCGGGCCTTAATAATACGACGGTGTCAGAAACTCAACACCCATAATTACAAATTACGTTTGGGAGCCGGTGGGCCGGGCGGGATGAAGGAACGGCGAAAGGGGGACGGGGAAGGACTGTGGAAGTCATTGGCTCATATCCACTCGGCCGTGTGATAGCACCGGGCCCCCGCCGGGGAAAGGCGGGGGGAGGGGGAGGGGTGAGACGACGTCGCTGCGATGGGGCCCCATCCCCCTCTCGTCCCCCTGCGAGTCCATCGTGGCCCGATGATTGGGAGGGGAGCGTGCGGTGGGGGAAGGGAAATCGTTCGCTTCTCGCTCCTCTCCCCGGGGAAGAAAAGCACCGCTAGCCGAGCCTGGATGCACGGGCCCTGGCATGGCGGAATCACCCTGGGAATAGAATCGGAGACTTTTCCCATTTACCATCACAGAAAAACGACACCAGATATGTTTTCCTCCCTGTCTCTCTGTATCTATGTATCTCTCCTATAGTCTCTCTCTCTCTAACTGCCCCTTCTCTCAATATTACTTTTTTTCTGTCTGTCTTTCTCTCTGCCTCTACATCTGTCTTCCTCTACAATTCTGTCCCTTTCTCGATCTGCATCTCTTTCTGACTGGAACTCATTGTCAGTTCCTCCCTTGTCTTCTCTCTCTCTCTCTCGTAATTCTTCTCGATATTCTTCGTCCGGCAGGACTCACGGACTCTGAAAGGCTTTGGGGTGGGCTCCTGTTTATTAAATATCTAATTTATTTAGACGCGAACAGACGGTACACGGCCCAGGCACATGACCCCGCGATCCGAGGTAGAAGAATAAACCATGCAAATGTTATTCCAGTAGTCCGACCCGTGCCGGCATGAATTATCAAAAGACCTGCCAACTGACACGAGTAAGGCTGTCTGACGTTGCAAGTAAACAAACCAGGCGTTTTCTTCCCATTTTTTGTCAGGGAGACTTACGATAATTCATTCACGAAGTTCACACGCAGCAAGAGTCCTTTTTGTTCGTCATTGTCCTTCCCTGGTTCCCCACTGTGGCTGGTATCCGACACGGCGCTCTACAATGACGACTTTGAGCGTCAGATTATAGTATTTGCTGTCGGAATGCGGCGGGCTTTCGCGGTTGACCTGAATTGACTAGAATCAGTCAAGTCGTAAAGCAGGAGATGCTTGATTTGTTCTCACCACATATGTGCCTTTCGAGACCCTTTATCCGTTGGGTTTTGTTTTATTTGTTAGATTAAATTGACAATGCCATGCTGCTTGTGAGCGCACGTAATATCTAACATGGTATGCTTGTGTACTTTAACGACTCGACATGATTTTTTTTGTCTAAATTGCTATGGAATACAGGTATAATTTGCTCTTCCCTCATAAGATTGTGGTCCGTCATTCCAATAAGTTTTTGATTATCAGAATTTGCCGAATTTAAGTCCGATCATGGACATGGAATCTGGATGACACTCTCACATACAATTTCCGTGTATGCTCAGCATGAGAAAATCCCGAGCGTAGTCTGTCTGCTGCCACCAAGCGTTCTACAAGGGCGAACTCATACCTTTTATAGTTACAATTCATTTCAAATTGTCATGAACTACTCTTTTCACTTCACACAGTGTGTGTGCTGTTGGCCTACAACGTGTCCCTTACTGCCGGCATAGCAGATCTTGATGTCGTCAACACAGTTGCCACTACAAGCAAGAAGATCCAGCTCCCGTTCATTACACCAAGGTAGAGGGAACAAAATACAGTGTATATATTTTTGGGTGTTTTCCCGTATTATGCAATTCCGTGAAGGTTTTTTACGAACTTGACTTATCATTTACTCTTCATGCTTAGCGTTACTTTGCTCTGTTAATGTTTGCATCAAGGGCGAAATTCGAAGTCAACCCTTTCTAGTCCAAAAGTGCAACAAAATCGACTAATATTCAAATTCGTCTTACTCATTTCCCTTTAATTAAGACAATTCGAAAGAATATATCTTCTTGAAAGCGATATTCGTTCATAAAATGGAGTCACCGAGAACCACCAGCGACTTGTTCACCTAGTCAGGAATAGCCTTCCAAGTCCATGTTCATAGATATAGCATGATTTTGCGTCGAGAATAATGTAGTTCAACGAGAATCATTCCCTACTAAACGTCCATGCTTCCGTTGTAAAACTTCTCAAGAGAAACCGTGCGCTACGTAATAGCGGAATGGACCAGTCGGCCTTATCCGGGTTCCTCTCTCTAGTATAGGCTTGAGAGAGGACCTCGATAAGGTCGACCGGCCCAGACCGCGGATGCCGTAGGATTCAGTGAAAGGCTAGATAATGGTCTACTTAACAAGGATCAGATCGTACGGACCCTTCGCCCCATCGGCAGCAGTTAGTTGGAAATATTTGTCTTCAGATATCCCCTTGTTTCTTAAAATTTTATTTCGATTGGCATTATGTTTTGAACAGACCGATCGAGAAAAAGTTTTGGGAACTGTTTTCGCTTAATATTGAAAATGTTTGAGCAACAGTGTACGTATCGTAGTCGCGTAGGAATAATATACCCACTAATGTGCAAACTTTCGGGTAGTATGCGAGTGTGTCAGTTTCCATTCTGTTCAACTCCTCTCAACATCTCCAGTTTTGCCATTAAGGAGTTGTTCCCGGATCTGGAATCGGACTACCTGGTGTCCCTTCGCCCCTCTCTGATTCAGCCTCTCTTAGATCTTCTGGAGTACCACGGCTGGAAGCAGTTTGTCTTCATCTACGACGGCAAGAGAGGTAACGCTTCCCTTACACTATGGATGCAACCTTTGTTAATAATCATAGACAAGCTAAGGAGGTCTCTGCGGGGCATCGTGAATCGTGAATGTCCTGCATGCATGTTAACGAGGCCTATGTATTGACAGCCGACGCCTTTTCAGTGAATTCTTCATGCACAGATTTGCAGATTCGATCGAATTGCACGTGCTGAATTGATGAATTTACAAAGGCAACAATACGTACTACCTTTGCCACACCATGAAGACATATTTAGCCCGACATTGCGCTGCTCAACCTCATACGGGGAAACCGCACTATATTAGCGTCGGATAAAAATACCTTTGCAAAATCTTTCAGCTGACACTTTGTCCGGTTATAATGCAGATATGTTGGTAGTTTATACAACTGACTTTTGCTTAATACAGTTCAACAATGGGAATCTTATTGACCAACAATGACAGTCCCGATTGTTTCAACATTTGGTAAACGTTGAGTAGTCAGAAGACGTTTCGATCCTAGCACGGCTTTTCTCGCAGGCAGAGGGAAAACCCTTGACAAAGAACCTACCAGGATCTAAACGTCAGATCCTCCCACTTATTGAGTTTTAAATTTTTGTAATTTCCGTCAGTCCGCAGTATTTATTTGTTTAAAATTGTTATAGTTGGTACAAATTTGCGTAGCATTGTTAGAGTGTATTATATGAATGCATTTTTGTCGACTACCTTTTGGGACTAAAACATCAGAGATGGAGTATTTTCCCTGACATATTGGTACTGGAAAACCACGAAGGGACCGTTGGTGTTGTCAGCTGCTTATTTGTTTGCTAAATTCATTATCAGGGTCTTAATTATGCACAAACCATGAAGTTCCTTGGAGGGTACTTTATGGTCTATGTACTGTTTGCCTCGAGCATCCATCAAGGCATATTCTAGTTGAATGAATGAATGCAAGATAGTATGAACACTGGTAAGCACAGGAAGATGTCTCTGGTTCAAGGCTCGGTCGATTCAAAGTTTTCTTTGCCATTAAAAATCAAATTAGAAGTATCCAGTCAGTTTTTATTTCATTTGTTTTGACTTCAGTTACCTGAAGCTTAGTTCTTCAGTTTAGGTTTAGGGTTTGTTTCCCTTAGCATCAATCTACAATTTGCAATGTTTACAGATCAAAGGATGCTCCAGAAAAAGCAATGTGTGCACACTTTAGAGGACATGGACTGATACATTAACAACTGTAAACAAATCATGAATATATATATATATATAAATAGAAATAAAAATTATATATAATTAGTATACGTATACATTAACCCTAACGCTTTGCACCTCCCGCACATGACACACATTGTATACCGCAATTTACCACAGTGTCCACATGGTGCATGCTCACATAGAATAGGGCACCACAAACACCACGCTGTGGTATGTCGTGGTGTATGGCCCTTATCCTCCCACAGGAAAAACACATGTGTGGTTAATTGTGGTTTCAATGACCCATTCAGAAGCACATATTATTGGCCAAAGTGCATCGAGCTCGTAATGAGGACCGTCCCACGGACGCTACCCGAAGAATAGTAAGTATTCCCGTGTCTCGGATTGGTTTGTGATGTCTGCTTCAGGCCTGCGACGAGCGAGCACCCTGATGCAGATCTTCCCTCGCTACAACTATGACGTGGTCTTCATGCACCTGCGAATGGACCAGCCCATCACCAGCACGCTGAAGAGTATGGGGGACAGCGGCTGGCATCACATCATCTTCGACCTCTCGCTCGAGGACTCGGAGAAAGTTCTCCAAAAGGTATTATGATGAATGACCGATTGGTTTCTATCTCTCCAATCTGGTCTCCCACAGCGTTATATCTGTCCATAACCGGCTGATAGTTTAATAGTACATGGCGATTGTTGTGTTAAATCTTATATTCAGCAAACATTCTACATTCTGATTCAGTTTACAACAACAAAACTTAGAAAACCGGCATTGATGTCGAAATCAACGAGCAATACACTCGTAAGCATTACGCTGCTTAATAACAATCAAATTCCCATTATTTTTGCCGGCATGATTTGAAACCGTTTGTTGAAAATGAGTTAACAAATACAAAAATACAAAAACTGGCCCATGTTGAGCAATGACTTAAGGACCAATTTTACACAAATCTAAACAAAGAAGGTTCAAAGCAATAGATGCATAACGTGACAATTTCATCCGTATAGTTATGCCTATACCAATAGAGAGTTTTCATACATTTTACTCTTGCGCAAGTATCATCAAGTATGTTACCTCCGTTGGGATGTTATACACAGCAGTTGTTGCCCGTCAGAGATACCGGTACATCATTATGAACGCAGATCTCAAGTAATTCAATGAGGGTTTTCCCTACTCGACGTAATGTCACTGTGTGGTCAGTGCTTTCCAGATTTCCAGCTGGATTATATACAGGCGGCTGTGGCGGGATTCGAACCCGCGCTTAAGTGTTTTCTAGTGCAGACGTCTCAACCACTGGACCTTCGAGCGGGTCGATGTCATGGAAACGGATTCAAATCTGTATAGCGGCGGGTACCGCGTGTATGAAAGATGTCACAAGATTTGTTTTAAACAATATTATGCCAATACTTCTGAAATAATAGATACAACAGACGCGTTAACGTTAATTCTTGATATGAATGTATTAATTGTCTTTAATGGAGTGTAATTGGATTAAACCATTGCCAAGAATGCATTACAGACATACACAGTCATGGGTAACTCTTTGCAAACTGGATAACGCTTTGCTAATAACTGGGTAACTCTTTGCAATGGTTAAACTGTGTCACCGTGTCATTACAAGTAAAGCGCTAAAGTGGAGCAGTGGGTTTGGAGAAAGTAACTGGAGCATTGAATGGGCCTGTCCACCACATTCCAGGCTTGACCAATAATTACAAAGTGTTAACAACAACTTTCAGTGCCTTCACATTGAGGGTCTGGCCTATATAATATACGCATAGTGCACGGTGCATAATTATGTACCGTAGATCATTGACACTTTGACACATTTTGAACACCAATATATTGGCTCTCCCCTCTTTACTCTGCTCGTTCTTCTTTCCCATTGCAGCTGCAGGCCAGAGATCTTGGCATGGTGACGGCGTCCTATCACTACATATTCATGGACCTGGTAAATATAGTCAAGCATATGGGGTCTGCAACGCGGGCCCACTTTTTTATGAATGAGAACTATGCACCCTTGCTCCACAAGCCCATTTATTTTCACTGACTTTTCCAATGGCAAATAAATAATCCTAAAGGTGCGAAGAGAAAAGAAGGTTGTCAGACATTGTGAAATTGTAAGGTTAAACTATTACGTTAACAAGAGCTAGACCATATATCTTTTCAATACAGTATTATTATTTAAAAGTATTTGAATTCGTTGTATTTCATTCGTAATTTCAAGACAGACAATACAACACATATGCACCAAAATGACTTCATTACTGAAGTTGAGAAAATGAGCACAGACTATAGACCCAACAGATAGACGTGTAAAGCAGAAGGAAAGATCGGGATTAAGGGTTAAAATAAGAATTATGTTTGTATTAGTTGTCTCAACGCATTTTGTAAATTATTGTCTTTAAAGGTAAGGTAGCGTGATTTTTGAGGATAAGCTATGAGTAATTTCCATTCCCATTTTATATTTTTGTTGCTGGCCCATTAGAGCATATTTTTGCAGGGCTATCATCGTACTGGATAACGACATTTCCAAGCTCTTGGAAAATGGTTGACTAGGGATGGCTAGGAATCCTTCACTAATGATATGAACGTCTACATAATTCTATTGTCGAGGCATTTTAAAAGATAATGTGATTTTCCAAAGACGCGGTTAACCACGACAGATGGGTACCCGCTTAGGCCCACGTGATTAATATTCATAACAAAATAGGGTTAAAATACTTTCCATATTAAATTATTCATGTGCACAAATTAATTATTCTGTCAAATAAATAACGGATACAACTTCACAGGAAGTTTTAAACAAATTGAAACATGCCAAAGAGACGTTAGACGGTGCCGTGACTTGATTCATAAACATCTTGCTTTGCACACAAGTACCATCTTAGCTTTCCAGCCTTAAGTTGTCTCGGTGTAGTCAACTAGTCTTTGCAGGGGAGGGGGCGCCAGACGGGCAAAATCTAGTTGATTATTTTCGAAGACTGTCATTTAAGAGTTGGATAGCTCAGATGACAATGGTGCTGGTACGCAAAACCGGAGGTATCGGGTTGAAATCCCGATCCATTCAACGTTTTATATGCCATGTTTCAATATATTTTTTAAATCTAAAATTTAGTTGGCCTGACGTTTCGATCCTAGCAGGACCTTTCTCAAAGGCAGAGTGACAAGAGAAAGGTCCTGCTCGGATCGAAACGTCAGGCCCACTAAATTTTAGATTTGCATTTTTGTAATTTTAGTCAGTAAGCAGTTTGCAACATTTCTTTTGTATATCAATATATTTTTTTAGTAAAACAAAAAGATTCTATTTTAACAAAGAGGCAATCTTTACCCACTCACTTCTCAGTGATTACTATGCTATGGACGGAGCTCTTACTGTCAAAGTTCCGAGGCTCAGACGGGAATCGCGAATCTTCAGTATGATACTAGGGTACCCTTCCCACAGCAGAATAGACTGAATCATACCGAGGGCATCCTAGTGATATACTCGCCTGCCTTAGGTGACTCTGACAAGTCGCCGTGATGTCGGCCACCATGGGGTGCAATCATCCACTATTGATATTCCACTGCTCCTCTCTTCTCTCTCAATCTCTCTCGTTCTCTCTCTCTCTCTTCTCCTTCTTTCCCCGCTCCGTCACTGAATATTTCAGACTAGTCCGCCAGCGACTGTCGGGGGCACTTTCTTCTCACTTGCGGACAGTTATTCCCGACGGAAAAGCCCGAGGGACTGGCACGCGGGTTGAATGAGAGAGAGAGAGAGAGAGAGAGGGAGAGAGAGAGAGAGAGAGAGAGAGAGAGAGAGAGAGAGAGAGAGTCAGAGAGAGTCAGAGAGAGTCAGAGAGAGAGAGACCTCCGAATGTGCAGCAACATTTCAGGAAGACGAAATCATAATTTACAGGCTGCGTTTCACGCATCTGTTCCAGACAGAATTACATTGAGACATTCGGCGTATTCCACAATAGAACCGAATCACCACTCCAGTCTCTTAGAGGGATCTTTCAGCGCAGAGAATACTTTCCATTAGGAACACGGAGTCATTTCTCGTTCCTTTAATTAAAACATTTCCCTTTCAAAAAAATGTCCTCACTAATCCCGGGAAAACCATACAAGACATAGAGCTAAGTTTCGCGATGAGTTGTAAATGCCTGGGAATCACTCACTCGCTCACAAAATCGTGTTTAAATTGCATTCACCTTTCTGTTTACCTATTTATATACACCCATTCAATGTTTCAACTTAATTTTGCCCCATTTATTAAATCACTATTTCACCAAGGGATTAGACGAACTGCTTTGTTACCAGCACCATTACCAGTACCATATTCCTGAAGTGTAATCCCTATTATAATATGTATCAATAATGAAAAATTCGCACATGTAGAGCTCCATATGAATTTGAAAATTCCTCAAAGCGCTCCTCGGTCGAACTAATACAACACGGCATTGATTAATACGTTGATTAATACAACCTTACATCAACATAACCAGCTTCCAAGTCGTAGTTGACAAAAGGTTTGATAAGATTTAAAGAGTGTGAGGTTTGTGGTGACACCTTCATTATGCTTCATTTCTTGTGTCATGGAGTGTGGCTTTGAAGGGAGCCGGAAACTCAACGTTTCGGAGAGTGTGTACTCTACCCGTTCTCGGAGGACTGCTGGCTTCCAACTCTCACCGGTGCTAAAATGAACAAAAGTCTTTCAAGACTAAGACATACAATTATCACAATTAGATACTAAAAGGTACCGGCAGAAGAAAACGGTAATGTATCACGGCTTTGTCCTCCCTTCGTCTCCTTCAATCCTTTACCAGGACATCGGCGAGATCAACATGACCCAGTTCGAGCTGGGAGGACTGAACCTGACCGGCTTCCGTCTCCTGGACAAGGACAGCGAGGCCTACCAGGACTTCATCTGGGACTGGCGTTCCTACGTCAAGAACACCTCCTACGTGGAGGTGGACACGAACTATTTCCATCTGGTGAGTAGACCGTCCGTCGCCGCAGTAGTGGTGGCGTTTTCCAGGGCGGTCTCTCAGGTACCGTACCGGGTTAGAAATCCCAACCAAACGCACGCACACCACGTCAAAACGGGGCCAGCACACCGGGTCGTCGCATATACACGTACACTCGGTACGCAGACCGCGCAGCTGCCATTCCACGCACAGTAATCCGTGTCCGTGCATGTCCGTGCATGTGTACGAGCGTGCGTCCTGGCAGCCCTCGAGTTGTACGGACCAGGAGAATGCTCGGCCGGAGAATGCCGTACGCCAGCAATGGGCGGGGAATGGGATGCATTTCGGCTGCGCCACTCGCAACGGTATTGCGCAAAACACCATCTGAAGAACGGATTTAGATTTCTATTTCTTCCACCATCGACTTGATCCAAGCTACAGTAGTAGTGGCAGAGAGACCCGACGGACAGTTTCAGAAGACTGACTGCCACAAGGGACATTTTATGTAGGTACTTGCGAGGCAAACCAACTGGCAACAAACAACACACTGCCCGAAAAGTTACCAGATCGACCCAACAGTGGGTTCCGAAAAAGACAAATGAAACACATGACTGGTCCTTAGGCGCCGTTTCCTTAGTGGCTTGTCAAACAAATCACACTCGAGATATAGTCTAGGATAGGAATTTTTAGAAATGTAGAGAGCTTGACGTTTTTTTCTTTTAGTGCCACCTTTCTGAAAGGCAGAATTTGCATTTTTGTTTTCAATTTGATAAGATTTGAAGGTTTGTATGGAGGAAGTACAGAGTTGAAAGTTTGCGGTACCACCATGTAAGTCAAATCTTTCGAATTAAAGTAAGGCATTGAAAAGAGCAGGTAAATCAATGTTTCTGAAAGTGTACTCAGACATAGTGAGCAGTTTTCAACCTTTTTTGCGTACCGTATATTACTTAATCGTGATTGAGAGTATCGCTGTGATTGCATATGCTAATACGCTTCACGCATATATGCTCAGCCATCCGCAATGTAACCATTTCGCGGTTGTCTCCCAATGCGATCCGCGGACATTCTATTCGATGGGTCAGGATATCACTACCCTGAGTCCCCCGTGTCTGAATGCCATTAACCAATATCCCCGTGAATGGCTTATTGGTCGATGGCTATAATGGGCATTGCGTGTTATAACGAGCCGTAGCCAATGCATTCCAGCACGGAGTGTCTCGGCATCTCATCCAGCGTCTTCTGATCACACACGCGTGAAGTTAATCATCATATTTCATCCGGGCGGTCTAATGACTTTCTTCTTCTTCTTCTTCTTCTTCTTCTTCTTCTTTTTCTTCTTCTTCTTCTTCTTCTTCTTCTTCTTCTTCTTCTTCTTCTTCTTCTTCTTCTTCTTCTTCTTCTTCTTCTTCTTCTTCTTCTTCTTCTTCTTCTTCTTCTTCTTCTTTTACGGCCCCACAACTCCGGCCCCGCGAAGCGCAGCGTCGTTAATCACTGCTAAGAAAAGCTCGCGTTTCGCCGCCAGTCGAGCGTGAAGCCTTGTAATTGAACGCCGCCGTGATTTATAATTCAGCACTGAGTTAGGTTTTCCTTTCCCGTTGCGCTCTCACAACCATGCAAAGGGTGTCGCATTGTGAATGCCACTAGATAGGATGAAGCCCTCCGTGACTCGGATCAATAGACAAGCGGACTGGATGCTTTATAGGCATTTCTTAATACTTATGCAAATGACATGCATTTAGCCCCAAACGACGCTATGGGGGCAAAGATTTACAAGATGGCCGTAAATTTAAAAGACCTTACCGTTGTTCCTGAGACTAAAGTAAGATAACCTCTCATAGCCTCACTTTCAATCAATGAATACAATTTGAATAGCTATTAAGAAAGGCCCATCGCCCTCGGAATGGGATAATTTGAGTGCGGTTTGAGGTTTTAAGGCATAAGATTTGAAGTTTCATAATTATGGTGAAGATACCAAGCATGGGAGGTTTGCAGTGACACTATGAATATGTGACCTAGCAAAGCATAATGAGGAATAACCCCAACTTTTGAGATTTTGAGATTTTCTAATGATGTGAAAGAGTATACCATTAGCTTTAATTTCAAATGATATCAAAATTATTTACGTGTGAACTTTGTTGTAAATAGTACAAGGGGACTTCGCTCGTTCATTTGGTACCAGACACAATATAGCAGCGCCATTCTAACTCCTTGAAAGCGGCCATTCAAAAAGGCAGGAACTTTACATTTTCATGAAAACAGTACACAAACACTCCCCCTTTGGACATAATAATTAAATTAATAATACATTAACTTTCGGAAAATACAAAAAACAAACATGATTTTTTTATCGAATTGAGAAGATACTTTGACTTCAGGCGTTGTTTACTCGAAAAGTGTGTTGGTGGAATATTCCTCATGTTGCTGTGCCGGGTCACATGTAATCTCTAAAAAAACATGAGTATATGACTCTGAAAAGAGCCGGTAACTCAACGTTACGGGTAGTATGTCAGGAAACTGACGATGGGCAGAGTACAGAATACACAATGGCCGAAACGTTAAGTTACCGGCTCTTTTCAGAGCCACGCTTTCCCTTCTCTTAAAAGATGATAAACATCAGTGTTGTCACCGCAAAACTCCTACTTTGCACAGAGGCGTGTTTGTTTGTGGTATGAAAACAAATCGAGTGTACCTAGTACCTTTTCATTTGTGTGTGAACGGTACACTTTTTACCCTCCTGCACAGAGCAATCCGGCCATCACCATCGACATGATGGACGTGGCTCTAGAGGCTCTGGACATGTTCCGCCTGGACCCGTCCAGCTACGGCAGGCGCAAAGACCGGACGCTGTCTTGCAACCTTGGCACGGGCACCTCCACTCCCCCCGTGCCAAACCCGGACGGTCCCAGCCTCATCGAGATCATCAAGAAGGTGGGACGGCCATTGTTTAATCGGCAACCGGTCCTGCTTTGCTAGCAGTCTCTCTAGACCCAATACCCAGTCGACGGTCTTGTGATGTAACCAAGTTAGGTTATACCCTACTCAATAGTCCATACCATGGCAGATAGACTAATTGATACCATGCCTAAAATCGATATCCAGATCAGAAACCGATATCATTATCAATAACCGATACCTATGCCAATATCCGATATCTATGTCAATGACCAATATCCGTGTATATAATTGACATCAATGTACATAACGTATGTCTACATGTATGTTATTAACTCGATATCCATGTCTATAATCGATGTCAATGTACATAACTGATATATATGTGGCTATATTCAATATTCATGCACGTGACAGATATCCCTGTTTATAATCAATACACATAATAGATGTATGATGAATATGAATACTAGCCGAAAAGCAATACCTACTTCGAATGTCGATATCCAGGTTAATAGCTAATATCCATGTCGATATTAGAAAATTGACTGTGACACCATATAAATGCATTTCTTTTGGGTCGATTGAGGCTCTGAAAAGAGCCGGTAGCTAAATTCACTTCCCTCAATTTTCCGAATTTAAAATTGTAATTGCGGAGAGGAATTAACCACAGCAAAAAGAAACACCGTGCGCAGTGAATATCACCACAGTGACCGCATTTCCTGCTCAGGACAATCGTCTCCTATATTGTTGACGCAAGGCATACGAAAACATTTTCCTGGATGGAAATGAAACCCCACTGTATCGAAAAAAAACCTCGCACCTGCAGAATCCTGCCATTGGCCTCATTGGGAATGTATATGGGAGAGTGTTGACGGAGTCTTATCACCCTGAAGGATGGCATTAACTCAGGCGTTGCCCCGAGCAATCCGTGTCCCGTCAAGACGCCGGGCGACCGCGGTGGCCCCGAAAAGGTGTCGAATATCTCGGGGGAAGAAACTGACAGATTTTTCTGGGGCGGCTTGCAAGGGGACGATTCTATCAATGTTTCATGACCACCTCTCTCTCTCTCTCTCTCTTTTAAACCAAACACTAATCGACGTGTAGGTGAAACTCCAAGGACTGACCGGCAACATTGAGTTTGACAGCAGGGGTGACCGCGCCAACTACTCGGTGCAAATTCTCGGCCTGAGAGAGAAAGGTCTTGAAAGGGTAAGCGGTTTTTTTTCATAACTTGATCTACTTTTTAAATGTGGTAAAATTTAAGGTGATATACAAAAATGTCGCAAACTGCTTACTGATTAAAATTGCGAAAATGTAAATCTTAAAATTTAGTGGGCCTGACGTTTCGATCCTAGCAGGACCTTTCTCAAAGGCAGAGGTAAATTTGTGGTAAAATTTGTGCAAAGCTACGGTGACATAATCATTTCATAGTTGGATACATTTGATTTGGGTTGTTTATTTATTTTTTTTAATCAACAATTACGAATGTAGTTGGTGTGAGAGTTGAAGCAATTTGGTATTTTCAAAATTATGAAGATTCAAATTAAGGTCAGCCGTTAACCCTCAATGATAAACAGATTGTTCTCTGGTCAAGCAGTACGAGAAAATCCGAAATGAAAGCGGGAGATAATCTGTAACCTCCTTAATAATTGTTACTGTTCCAGGTTAGCCTTGCAGGCTAAATGCTGAGAGTTTCGTCATTCAGGCCAATCAGACCAGGGCTTCATCTTGGGGACCCATCAACCTAAGCAATAACAAGATGTGACAATCAATAATGATGTGAAGATCGTTATTAAATTATTTGGCGGTCATCAACGATGTGACGTTCATTAATGATACGACTAGTATTAATGATGTGACGATATTTAATGATAGTAGTGTGACGATCAGTGATAATGTGACAATCATTAATGATGTGACAAAAAATGATGACATGTCCATGTTAATTCAATCACATCCAGGTCGGCACCTGGAATGGCCAGAACGAGAACCGGTTGACCTTTGACCGGCCCAAGGAGGACAACACGCCCACTGGCGCCACCACGTTCCGGATCTACACCATCACGTCCATCATGGTAAGCCTCGTGATCAGTCCGCCCTGGCTACTTTTGAGCCACAGTGTACAGTTTTAGCTTAACTTAGTCACCATGGTCCCATTCAGGACATAAGGCTTGGGTAAGTTCCTTTATACATATGCACTTTAAACCAACACTTTGTTTAGTGATATGTTGGAAGTTTGTGACCGATCTTGACCAGAACTAAACTAAACAATGCTTGGTATTATCTTGACCAATAATGTTACCAGCTGGTTTCGACCATATTGTTGGTCAAAGCGTCTGTTACTTGTATATATCGCCCACTTTTTTGTTTTACTGTGTAGTCCTATCCTGGGTGATATGCAACGCTTGGCCCCGGTAAGGTTTCGCACCAGTCAGCTATATCTCCGCAATCCTGCAACAAGAGGATTGTCGGCAGCCACTGTTTTATGTGCTTTTTTAAAGCTCCCTCTCTGAAATCTGGTTCGGCCAGAAATTTTGTTTGGTTTTGAGATAGCCCTTATGTTGGTTGAGCTTCTGTTGCTCCGTTTCAAATCCATGGCTGCATGTGCAACGTTCAAGCAATTAGCGATCAATGAGACAGCAGCTCTCTAAATCAGGCTAGTATGTGATCGCTGTCATGTTATCAACCTAAGTGCGGTTTGGTGACAGTCTTCTTGAGTATTCTTTACCTATCAACGTATTGGTTTGGTTTCGGTCTGCTATTTTTTTTTCGGTTTTGGTAATGGTATTCTAGGGTATTGTACATGTATATAGGCTATGCTATCCACCTGGTTGTTTGGTAATGGTCCTCTGGGGTATTTTATAGCTATCCCACTGCAGGTGTTTTGGTAATGGTATTCTAGGGTATTATATAGCTATCCACCTTGTGGTTTAGTATTTGTCTTCTAGGGTATTATCCAAATGATGGTTTAGTAATGGTTTTCTAGGGTATTCTATAGCTATCCACCTGGTGGTCTGGTGATTATTACTCAGTATAGTTTACACCTATTCACTTGAGGCAAGGCTTGGTATCTGACCGACTGTTTGTGTCTATTTCTCACGGCAGAGTCCACCGTTCTTGATGCTCAAACCAAATGCCGAAAATCTCGAGGGCAACGACCGGTACGAGGGCTACTGCGTGGACCTCCTGAAGAAAATCAGCGACGTCTACCGTGGCTCGGAGCTTTTCAAGTAGGCACTCACTCTTTTTGAACACCCCCGATCTCTGATTCATTTTCGAATGATTACCTTCCCCCCCACACCTTCATCTGTCTACTCCTCCTTTACCCATCATGTTGTATCTACGGGAAAGGACTACAACAAACGCATACACACATGTACTATGACACAATCGGTGTCAGTTATGGCACCTTAAGTCAATAGCGGTTCTCCTCTAGCTTCTTCCCGTGCACTGCCGCACTTTGGAATTCTCCACCTGCAACCTGTTTCCCCCTTTCTTATAACTTGTCCCGATTCAAACGTAACATAAACGTTCACCTTTCTTCCTTGTTCACCTTTGTTTCTCGTTTGCTCCTGGTTTTTCTCCTTTCGTTTAGTCCTCACCTTGAGTGACCTATAAGGCCCTTGTGTTGGTCGACTTTCATAAAAAAAGTGCGATATCAAGTTGGCTACCTAGTTCATGAGAACACCAGCATTTAGCACTTTTCGATCACAGTGTTTTCGTATTTGAAGTATTCAATTGTTCATTTCGCTTCCAGGTATAAGATCAAATTGGTCGGGGACAGAGAGTACGGGGGTCAGATGGGGAACGGAAAATGGAACGGAATGGTCGGCGAGTTGATGTATGGAGTAAGTATACAAGGCCCTCTCTCGCACCACGAAGTTAGCCACTGTATGCACAGGATGCTGATAGATATCGAGGGGAAGTTTGAAGTTTGCTTCTCATATCATCGATACCAGATACAAGAAACACCGCCAAACTTCACAGTCGGATCGTATAGTCTGATATGGATAACAAACCAGTATTATCAACCAAGGCCAAAATTTTCCTAAAGCCGCTTATGCATGGAACTCTTCTAAAAAGATAATGTCCATCTTGTCTGAGACAAGGATTATACCGACCCTAAACTGCGACGTGATCCCCCTCCTCCACTCACACCCATTATACGTTTCCTATCCTCTTTATATCATGTCACCTCCTTCAACTCCCCATCGGACCTCGTTTTCCGAACTCCTCACCATCATTCCAGCTCCTCTCCTCACATTTATCTTCCTCCCTTCCTTCCCCGTCAGGCCCCGTCAGCCTCCTCCCATTCACCCTCGTCCTTACCCTTTGTTTTCCCTTCTCCATTTTCTTGTTTAACAAATATTTCCCTACCATCATTCGCTTTTCCCCTCCACACCACGTTCTACGTCAAAACCCCATCCCAATCCCCACCTTCCCTTCCGTTATTCTTCCACCCCCACTCTCTTTTCTCATATCATCACCATCGTTCTTGTTTTACTCATCAACTTGTGCCCCTCTTCCTCATCCTTTCCCTCTACTCATCCTAACTTCATCCACCTCTTTAACTAATCTCGTCCCTAACCCAATTCCCATCCTCACCATGTTCTTCGTCGAAATCCCCTCCTAATCCCATCCTTCCCTCCGTCAAGCCTCCTTCTACTAATCTCTTTCTTATCACCATTGTTTAACCCGTCCAGTTGTCCTCTTCTTCATCATGCTTTCCCTCTCCATATCCTAACTTCGTCCACCTTACCCCATCCTCCTTCTCCTCGTTGTCTAATTCCTCACCATTATCATAATTATTCGTCGTCCTATTCATCCCGATATGCCTAATCCTCCTCATTTTCCTCTTCTTATAGTTTTCCCAATTATTCCTCTTATATCCCTCATCCTTTTTTCCTATTCATATCCCTCTTCATCACCGTCTTCACATTTTGTCCTCCGACGACAGAAGGCTGACATAGCCGTGGCTCCGCTGACCATCAACGTCCAGCGTGAGCGAGTCATCGGCTTCACCAAGCCCTTCATGAGCGTGGGTGTCAGCATTATGATCAAGAAGCCGCAGGACAACGAGCCCAGCGTCTTCACCTTCATGCAGCCGCTGGCCCCCGAAATCTGGATGTGCGTCGTCTTTGCCTGCGTCATCGTCAGCGTGGTCCTCTTCCAGGTAAAGACCGAGTATAGACAACGCTTCGACGTTCGCTTGCAATCCAAGGAGTCCTCATCTGGGAAGACTCGACCTTCCCAGAGGAATGATAAATGTATGGGAGGCAGTGCACGCTTACCGATTGAGTTCTTCTCTCCAGCTCGCATACCGCAATAATGCCGGTTGTAGTTACAACACCGTCGGTCGCTACTTGTTCCGATGATACTTGAAGAGCAAGTGGCAATCTCTCATTGCTCTCAACGCAGGGGCCCAGTTCCCGTAGCTCAATCTAGATGACCCCCATTCTGTCTTTGAGAAAGGTCCCGCTGCAGGAATACGGGGAGGAAACAAAGGTCATGCGAAAATTGAGGAGTCGAGTCACTCAACATTTCATCATGTGCAATTTAAAAAAAAAACTTCATAAATTGTCTTCATTAATCTTCAAGTTTTCTTTATAACATTTTATTTGTAAGTTGTTGTTATAAGTTTTATTAGGGGATTGCATCTGTCTTCCTGTTGAGCAACCATTACACCGGTCATTTTGTCATTGTTATATAAGAGTGTCGGTTAATCATATCTGGTATATATTTGAGCAAGGCACACGGCACAGGCCCATGGAATCAATAGTACCAGATGAAAGTTTGATGGTATAGAAAGTTTGCGGTGACACCGTTTTAGTCATCTCATTTACAAAGGAGGATGGTTTTGGAAAGATATCGCAACTCGCCAGAAGATTTCAGGTCTAAATATTGGTCCATCCTTCTCGAAAGAGATGACTTACACGGTGTCACCGTAAATGTTTCTCGTTATGATTCCACCGTGGATGCAAACCTGCAGTCTCCTGCCGACGGACAGAATACACACTACTCGAAACGTTGAGTTACCGGCTCTTTTCAGGGTCACACTTCTTTTAAAAGAGAAGAGATACATGGTGTCACCGCAAACCTTCTGGACTGCATTGCAAACCCATCTGGACTGCATTGTAACGACGTCCATGTTGCGCCCTTTGTATAGGTCAGTCGCTTCAGTCCCAAGGAGTGGCACCGTGTGGAACACCCGCCGCCTACCCCGTCCGGCACCGGCGAGTTCACCTTCAACAAGCCCGGCGAGCGGTTCGTGACGGAGGACCGCGATGAGACGGAGAACGACTTCGGTATCTTCAACAGTCTCTGGTTCACGGTGGGGGCCCTCATGCAGCAAGGCTGCGAGTTGTGCCCGCGGTGAGTGTCCCAGAACGGCGGGGTCCCTCCTTTCGTACCACCACCAATAATTGCCTCGGTCCTTTCTCTTTGACCGAATAAAGAATCTCTGGATAACGATTGCTACAAAAAGAATTTTTACTTTGGCATCAGGAAGCACGCTAGAAATCAGAAATCAGAAAGCCTAGAAGAATTACCATGTCTATGCCCGCGGTCAATATCATGAATCTAATGAAAGTGCTCGATAAGATAAAAGTGCCCAGTAAGAAAATAAGAATTTCAACAAAACATCAACGCGCACTGAGCTCGATCATGCACTGGGTAGTCAAATGGAGTTCAAAAGCGGTAACCACGGCAAGATAAAGTACTTTGTAAGTCCCCGTACGCAAAGGAAAAGTCTTAAAATTAAGCTGAGTTTTACTTAAAGGCAGATATTGGTCCATGATTCTACCATGAATCTTGTTGCCATGTCTTTATGAGGTCGCTGTTCTTTGCAAGTCGTTTCCAGTCGTCGCTCTGGCTCGAGATCCATCTTCTGTTAGTCCCATTCGTGCAGATCTTCGCCTTACTTGTCTTTCCTTCTAAATGTTGGTTGACCTCTTCTTCACCGCCCTTCACCGCTCATGCGTATAACGCTCATCCTCCCTACGTATATAATCTTCATCTATTCGTATCACGTTGCATTAAGGTGCGCGTAAGGCCGAACATTGATTCCAATGTCACCTTAGACGTTCGCTCTGTTGCAGTGGTCATTGTAGGCATACTGCATTTTCACTTCAACAATGGACCACATTTTGCATAGAGAAAGCTCCATGGGTGGACCGCGTAGACTACTTTTGTCCCCTATTGTAGTAAGTAATTGTATGCGGACATTTTGCCAATGCTTGCACTATGCTTCGACCTGCATGTTTGATTGTAAAGATCCCACTAACAAAGAGATGGGTGTACACATGTAAGTGGGCTGAACAAGCACACTGGAAGATCCGCATAGTATGTAACTTCAGCTCAATCAAATTACATTGTATGGGGTAGTATATGAGCACAGTATATTAAGGTTAGGGTGTCTAGTTCATGTAGGTAGTTAATTCCAGTATTTAATAGTACGTTTAGGAAGTTCAGTGTGCGTGCTACCGGGTATAGGCAGTAGTATACTTCCTCCCCCAAAGGTGTACACACAAATCTCAACGCTACAATAGTACTCTTCTAACCAGGCCCTACGTCAAGAAAAACCAAGACGCATTGGATGGGGTACGTGAACATAATTATAATCTCATCACTGTCCGTCCCTAGGTCTCTGTCGGGTCGCCTGACCGGCGGCGTGTGGTGGTTCTTCACGCTCATCATCGTCTCCTCGTACACGGCCAACTTGGCCGCCTTCCTGACTGCCAAGCGAATGGTCACCCCCATCTCCTCGGCCGCTGACCTAGTGGATCAGACGGCCATTACGTACGGCATACTGAAGTCTGGCTCCACGGAGACATTCTTCAAGGTAACGGTCGCTTCTGCACTCTTTCCACTCAGTCTCAAAGGGGCAGGTTCCATGGAGATTCCTTTATAACCCAGAGAGTTCACAGAACCTCTTCAGAAGGATTTAAGTTAAGTGTATAACAGCCACGTGTAGATTGGAGGTGTAGCTTGTGGTACACTAAAGTTGGACAAGGTTGTTCCACTGGACACCGAGGAAGGCAAGACATCGTATTTCAATTGTATGCAACATAACAAAAATGTATTTGCAAACACTCGACCCTTGGACAATTGTATTACTAGTGTTTTAAGATTAAGATTTGGTCATGGAATATTATTTCCATATACAAATAATCGGAAAGTACGTTTGCCAGGAATCGAAATGTCAGACCGATACGGATTCAAATCCGGGTCAATTGCTTGGAAGGCGACTATTCTAACCAATATGCGACCAAAGCCTTGCAGTACAATCATTGCAATGCAGTAATGAAATGGAATTGCCAATACAATAATTAGAAACATGTAATATGCAATTATTCTGCAAACATTACAACTTGTTGACTAACATGACCAACAACAGAATAATTATCGACAATTAGGAGGGTCTGACGTTTTGATACTAGCAGGACATTTCTCTATGCCTTTGAGAAACGCAGTGGCTGTTGTTACGGCAGTCGTCCGTGTGGTTCCCTGACTTCACATTATTTGTCAGGATGTTTAGCTCTTGGAACCAGACTATCAGCTAATAGACTGGTTCAACCAGCCCGCAATGCTGACGAAATACAATCAAGTCAGGGAACCACACGGACGACTGCCGTAACAACAGCCACTGCGTTTGAGAAAGGTCCTGCTAGGATCGAAATGACAGACCCTCCTTGTGTATAATAATATGAGAAAAAGAAATTAAAAAATGCGTTGGCCGGGATTCGAACCCGGGTCAATTGCTTGGAAGGCAACTATTCTAACCACTATACCACCAACGCCTTGCAGTGCAAACGGTATAATTATAGGATATATCGTATCCATGAAATAATATTTCCAATACAATCAAGGAGGTATTAATACCTCCTTGAAACAATTAGAAAACAAATACATGTACGTTGGCCGGGATTCGAACATTGGTCAAATGCTTGTGAAAGGCAACTATTCTATAAGCAATATACCCCAAACGAAATCAAAGGCCCAGTACAACATTGGGAAGATCGGAAAACATCGATCTCCACAAGTTTCCTTCTAATTTACACATAGGCCTATTACAGATGGTCATGATAGAATCATCATGTTGAAATCTTACTGTCTGGGATGCTTTACTTTTCGTGTAATCTTCACCCAAACATAGACACATAGTGTATTACTCGCAAATAATAAACTATTGTTTTACATTACAGAACGGCACGTGAAACGTAACTTATTTTGCCTTATTCTACATTTTCAGATTACCATCGAGCTAAAAGCTTCGCATTATTGCTTTATACATGATCAATAAAGCGTGCTTATGAAATCGTACTTTCAATAAAAAAATACAAATTACATTAACCGGGATTCGAAGCACGGCGAAATGATCAGAAGGCAATGATTATAGCTACTATTTCACAAATACTTATAGTTATCGGCTCTTACCAAGACAAATTCATGAAGTTGGGTTGTAAAAAAATCAAACGGCACTTTATAGGAAAATGCGATGAACGGATTCGAACCTGTCTGAAGGACTGCCTAGACCCTCTCCGTTAAATAAAAAAAAAAAAAAGCCATATTCTATAGCAGCTGTGAAAAAAATAATATATCCTTACTCCCCCCTAACACACTGGTTCCATTGGAATTTCAGACGTCCACGGTGCCCGTCTATCGGCACATGTGGGAGTTCATGGCCAACTCGGAGTCCATTCCCTTCGCCAACGCGACCGAGGAGGGCGTGGAGCGGGTGCGCAAGTCCAACGGCAAGTACGCCTTCATGCTGGAGTCGGCCATGAACGACTACTTCAACTCGCAGCCGCCCTGCGACACCATGCGCGTGGGCAACCTCCTAGACTCCAAGAGCTACGGCATCGGTGTCAACAAGCAGCTGGTGGACATCCGGTGAGTGCCGCGATGACGCACGCCTCCCAGGCCGGTCGGTTTATTTCCTTCCAGGGTCCTAAATTTTGGAACTCTTTAAGTAACAATCTTTAATCAATTAACAGACCGTTTGTTTTTAAGAAACAACTTAAAAGCTGGCTTGTGGATAAGTATAGACTAGAGTGATTTATGTCATTCCAATTTCCTGAAATTTATTGTATCGGGTAATCATCTTGATTGGACTTGTCTAGCCTCACGTTTTCGTCCTGTCCTGTCCTGTCCTGTCCTGTCATGTCGTTGCCAGCCCTGTCTCATGCATGTTATTTCGTGTTAAACCTTAAGTTATTAACTCAAATATTATGTACTTACTTCCCAACAATATTCAAAGGTAATTTTATATAATTTTCAACAATGTATAAGTACACAATCCAAGGGGATCTCCGCCTTACAAGCTCTGCTTCTTGGAGACCTCCTCCACTTACTGAAAAACGCATTATAACATTCTAATATTCTAGTATTGAACTTTATTTTCCGTGTAAGTGGAAATAAAATGAACTGAACTGAAGTGGGAACAGATCGAGGAAAGGCCACGGACGAGATCCTGACCGGGGACGCTGTCCGGACGGCGAAACTTTGAACAGCTGGCTGTATAGCAGCGTTTCCACTGGACTTAGAAAAAAAATGGAAATTTTAACCAAGACGATTGTTCAAGGCCCAATACAACACTGGGAACATCGGAATGCATCGACGTCCGTCGATATAATTATGTCCTTATCACTGTACACAGGTTGTAGATGGTCAATACAGAATCCTCATGTGGACATCTTACGGTATATACACATGTAGGGTACTGTACGTTTCTAGAAATATTCACTCAATGCTCACTCAATCACCACACACATTAACAAACTGTAAGCGAAATCCCTTAACTGAATTTTTGAGTAGGGAAATTCAATTGAAAGAATGTTTAAAGCACATGAGTTTCCAGTAAAGAGTGACCTTTTAGGTTACATAATTTTATTGACCCCTATAAGCCGCGAAACATAATTACTTTCGGCTGCCCCTATAGGATTGAGTTCGGTGACAGTGGGTGGTGTGTAAACATTTAGTTTTGTCTGTTTTGCCCGCCATAAGCGGGGTTCTGATGTCTAAACCGCATTCCACTAGCCCAGTAGGGCGTTTCGGTTATAACAATGCACAGCTTTCCTACTCAAGCATGAGCTTATATAAGACTGCCTACCCCATGTTGTAATAAACCCTCCTAGAACATAGACCTTGTCTCCTTGCCTTCTTTTGGCGGTCCATTAAGTCCAAACTGTTTTTCATGCGTATGAGCGGAGCGAAGTAGCATGAAAAGAACCTATAGCTCACACTGCGTGTTGTGGTACTACACAGACTGTTATTATTTTGACTAAACTCATCGTAACTTACGATCACACGCAAGCGATGCACAGAAACCAAACTGCCTAACACAACTCACGAAGGGTTGTCCATCGTAAGTTGAGTTACAGTGTATCGTAAGGCTTTGTGAACCCCCCAGGTCAAGTTTATAGGACAAGAGTTTGGCCTGTAAAAGTAATCATCGGACTCGTTGAAAGTTGGCTAGACTGTTTCCGCTCGACCTTTTCCATGTGTGAACAGGGAACATCTGACGCTGGCCATTCTCCAGCTGAGGGAACGAGCCGAGCTGGACAAGCTGCAGAAGAAGTGGTGGCGGGCCACCGCCAAATCCTGCACAATCCCGAAGATTCCCGATCACATGGTGAGCAACTGAACAACCCCTCCCAGAAAAAAAGTAGGTCACACACTGCCTACTATTTAAAAAACATCTCAAATGATAAAAATTGTGGGAAACAATACACAACAATCACATGTTCTGTCGTTTCTACCTGATCACGAGCTCGTTTTAAATTCAGAATGGCACCATTTTACCTTTGAGAAATGTTCTGATAGGTACATTGCATCATGCCCTTGAAGCCATTCAGATGTTCTTTTCAAATGTCTATCGTTTCGGCAACACTGTTGTCTTTCTCTTAGCAAAATCGAATCGAATCGAATCAAATGCTCTCTGACACTTGTCTGATCGGTTGACCGCGGGTAACGGGGACACATATGTGACCCGGCACATCATAATGAAGAATAACCCCCACTTTTGAGATTTTTAGATTTTCTAATGATGTGAAAGAGTGTACCATTAACATTCAAATGATGTCAAAATTTTCTCAAATATATTAACTTTCCGAAAATGCAAAATAATTAAAAACAAATATTTTTAATCAAATTGAGAAGATACTTTGACTTTAGGGATTGTTTACTCGAAAAGTGTTTTGGTGGGATATTCCTCATGTCGCTGTGCTGGGTCAAACATGACCAAAATTATCGTTGATGATAGGTTAGATGGATTATGATTATAGCTTTTATAAGAAAGTTCCCATTATTATCACTGAAGCTATGGAGGAAAACATGTTAAAAGAATTCCACTCATTGAAGAGGAAAAGAGTCAATCGTGTAGCTTTGTACCGAATAAGTTTAGCCCAGGTGAATATGGCCCATACGCCAATCCGGACTAGCGATAGGCTCGTTTGAGCAGCCACCCGGTTGCTCTCTCACCGGTGTCGATATGTCCTCACCCCCGTACCTCTCAGGCGAAGACAAGCGAGCTTAATCTGGAGACGTTGGCGGGAGTATTCTACATTCTGCTGGGCGGGCTGGCCGTCGCTCTCCTTGTGGCCGGGGGCAATCTCCTTTGGAGGTCGGGAAACGAAGTCATCGCGGCCAAGGTGGGCCAGAACTAAATCATTCGAAAATCATCACGGCCTGTATTACCCCGGCCACCCACAAAGAAGAAATCGATGAATTAATTGAAAATTAACAAAGTAAATGTATTTATTTTTAATTGTTATAATTGTTATTTATTTATTTTTTGTTAAATTTTAACCAAAAAATAAATAAAAACAATTAGAAACAATTACACTGAGAAACTAATTGGAATAAAATGTAATAAACAAGATAAACAATCCAAGTATTCCTTACTTATCTGAAGCTTGCGTTTTAGAGCCTTGATCGTGAGTGGTCAATAACGCTTGAAATTAAGCAATTTCAGCCATGTATATGATGACTAGAATACTAAATGAAGTACCCCAGCAACTATGATCAAATAGCTAATGCATTAATTTTGACAACGGGGTTCAAGTACGACATACTTTATAATACAAATGATTTCATTCGGCAATTGTTAAACGTATAAACATGGACACCAACAAAACGTGGCTTAAATAATCGTGTGTGTCTATCTTTAATGTAATTGATAAAATTTAGTGGGCCTGACGTTTCGATCCTAGCAGGACTTTTCTTAAAGGCCTTTCTCTCTGCCTTTGAGAAAGGTCCTGCTAGGATCGAAACGTCAGGCCCACTAAATTTTAAGATTTACATTTTGGTAATTATTTTTATTCAGTAAGCAGTTTGCAACATTTTTGTATATCACCTTTAATGTAATTGCCTATTTTCTTTGAATATATAGAAGAGAAGTATTCAGCAAAGGAATGAAAATATGCAAGGTCAGGACAAGGTAATGATTGGGACTTATCTTTTCATCTCACTCTCCATGCAGTCCAACACATTTTCTGAAAACTCATTTAAAAACCATTAAATGTACTGTATAGTAGTGCGTATCATCATTATTAGCACCGTTGAGATTTCTCCATCTTGAAGAGTAGACGAAGCCTACTCATTGGCAGATGAGTGTCTCAGTCCCTGCCTTTCCATGCAGTCGCCTACAATCCGTTGCACTATTCTGATACGCCTAACAGCTCGGTCACCCCAAACCAAAGAATCTATGTAATAAGGGGGTTGAATGCACACCAAGAGTTTGTCAATGTAGTGTGTGTTTTTTTTAAACCTCGTTTTTACATATTTGTTCCTTTATACGATCTACTTTCTGTTATGTGTATGGTGATGCAGGTAAACAGATCATCATCACTGGACACATTCAATATCTAATGCGCTTACCCGTGTGGTAACTCATATTTTTTTGTAACACATAGTCACTTGCACAGTTTTGCGAAACTAACGGACAGTCTCGAGTTATCAACAATTCAGTCAACCAATGCCACTTTAGGTCAAGCATTAGTTGTTTTTTTCTACAAAAACGGTATGCACAAGCATGAATGGTCGGCATATAGACCTTCGCAACAATGCCATTTCCCCTAGAATATGTTTGGATTCAATTGCTTTCTAACATTTCAATTGTATCCCATTTTGTCGTGCTTACTAACACTGCGCACGAAAAAAATGATGATTTTTCTATTTTCTCTTTTTATATTTCATACTGGTTGATCCGAATCGTCAGAGGGCGCTACACAAGTGACTGAGGACGACCTATCCGTGCCATCTCCGTGACATAGAGTTGAATACGATTCAGACGGATCTCTCAACCGTTTGAGTGGTGTCGGATGAAAAAAGAAGAAGACGTAATTAAACATTTCGAGTAAATTAATTTGAGGATTAGAACGTTACACAGTGTTATTGTTTCCATCCTATCAGTTTCCGTTAGCAGATAATAGTGCAAAGTGGGCGAACCGTATGCAATACGTTCAGTGAAAAAAAAAATCAGGTTTACTACTCGTCGACATTGCAATCTCTTTACTCATGAAACAGTGTTGATCCCGATAACCTTTGAGAAAAAAAAACATTAAGAAAACTGACTGCACTGGAGACTTCGACCCGAGTCCTCTGCCTCTGCGTAACAGAGCTGTTACCATCTGAGCTATCAAGCACTTAGATGGCGGCCCTCCCATTGCAAAGAGTCAACAATTAATATTGTAGACCTTGCCTGGTAGGGGCGCCAGTCAACCATGGCATATTTCTCCAGACGTCACGTTCCCGTTTCTCATTCAGGCGCAAATGGAACGGGACAATCCCGAGCCACTGACGGCAGACATAGGGCCTACGTAAGATTCATCGCTTCAGGTTATGTTCATGAAATGTAGTACATGTAACTGCATTTGGAAGAGATGGATATTTTTCGTTTATGTTGGCCTACACGTTTTACCTGCTTGGCGTGTGGGCGGCATTCAATGTGTGGGGATCCCTGGACAGAAAATAATATTTTTCACTTCAAGTTGTCGACATCTTGCCCGTCTTGTTGGCATTCTCTAGTGCTACTTACTAAAAGAAACTCCGTTGCCACACAATATTGCTTTCCTAGTGATGTTCGCATAGTGCCAAAGTTAATTGTTTGGTAAACAAACGAAGAACGACTCATTTCAATTACAGGATGTTCTCTGTACATTGTGTTGCACCACACATTTTTTGTTGCGCATGTTTGGCTGTAATGAGACTTCTGACATATTGCGTTTAGTCATTGAGTGGGAAATGAAGGTCGATAAGTTTGGGAACTCGTTGAACATACCAGGAACCTAAAATTGTTCCGCTATACAATCGAGTAGCTCCAACCAGTAAGAAAACGTAATCCTTACATGTACTCGGAGCAGGGGGAACCGACTCCCTTATTGTGCAGACTATTCCATAGTGTATATATTGGTCACCGCCCCAGCTTTAATACTGGATGGCAAATTGAACAGCAAACATGAGTCTGTCGTACACATCTGAGCTCAAATTCATAATGTTGCTAGTGCTTCGAGGTGTTTTTGAGTGAAGACTTTATGTAGGACTTATGTAGGACTGGTTTTGCCCGTGTTTGGTATTATGGAACTGTTGTCATAATTATTTTTGCACAAGAGCAAATTTCGTGCAATAACATCATATTTACAAAGAAACTTTCCCACGACTATCAGCAGGGGTATTGATGCGGTTAACCGTCGGGACCAGTGAACTGTTTTAGTCACTCTTGTATCATACACTTTGTATCACACACCTATAGTTGTCCGTTAGCCGTGTATAATTATTATATCCATTCGGTTAACTAAGTATTGCTCCTTATTATTTTTAGTTCGCGTGCGTCTCACTCCTGAGTTGTTTTCCCAGTATAATGTAAGATATCAATTGTATAATGTACACATAGTGTTTTTTTGAACGCGAGGAGAATGCCACGAAAAGGAAAACGACGCTGGTATATCCTCGAGTGTTCTAGGAGCTGTAATAAGGTCTCTTCAAAACGCATCATTAATCGAAACAACACTCAGTGACTACTTTGTGGTGTAAACGGAACAAGCACAATATGAATGGTTCCATTTATATCGGCATAGTCCATTAGTTGTCACGATCTGACACATTCGTTAATGTGTTATAGCGAAGTAACGAAAACAAAGAGTACTTTTTATGAAACGTGAATAACCTATATGCGTTATGTAAATAATACTATTAAACACTTTTGACAATGTTTGTTCAACATCATGGCAAAAAGATGTTGGCAAGCAGTTTACTCCGTATTCACAAACGTTTAACTTAAATATCTCAAGAGTCAAATTCTTCTAAGTCCGTGCTAATATCGTTTACCCTTATGTCAAAGGCTATTTTTTTCTCTCAATGCAATCCATGGACTTTAAAGTTTAAATTTGAACCATTGGAGATGTATACCCGTTTACAACAAAAAGAGAACTACTAACACCTACTTAGTTGAACACCTATACTTAGTTTTATATATTCTTTGTGTATAACTCTGAAAAGATCTGTAGAAGACATTACATAGAACGTATAACAAGGAAATAATAATTATATGAGATAAGATTGGCTCAGTCTCAATTGATATGTCTGTGATAATCTGGGGTCGTCGAAGCAGATATTTATTAAACAGATATAGAGAAGAATTTGGAGCTAGTGGACCTTGATCACATTTGATAGCTTGACCTGTAAACGATGCACAACAAGTATTTTATATGTTACCAGTCAGTTTTAATTTTATTTCAGTAAGATGCATGGCTATTGCAAACTTCTTACTGACTAAAGGACCAGAAAATACATTTCTCAAAGGGCATTTGAGAAAGGTCATGCCTTTGAGAAAGGATATACTATAATTCAGGCCCTCCTGAGTTTTGATTTTATTTTCGTGTTTGTCCCAAATCAGATTATTATCTATAAAATGGTCGTGAGTTACTGTATGCTTTACATGGTCGGTCGTCGAAAAATAAATACCCCCCTCTGTTGTTGTACTGTCACCATGCCACTCACAGGCGGTCTTTATGCAAAATAGCACTGTGCGTTGGGCATTATTTAAAATGCCTTCTCTGTTATTGGTTACTGGTGTGATGAATATTAAAATTAACAGTTTCCAGGCTTAAGTATTTGGAGCTAAGGATCTGCAGCTGTCTCCATGCCTTTGACTTACACATTGGCAAAGGAAATGGAGGGGAGACCAAAGCCATGAGCCTAAGCCGGTGTAGCGGTCTGATCCGGGCCCCATGCTCAGATGAGACTGTTACCATATATGGATAAAAACGTCATGCGCAGTGCGTATGGTAGTTGTCCATTTTAAAGGCCGTGTTGAGTCGATTCGGCTATAATTATTGGCAATGCAGCGCTTTCCGGCACGTTCGTTGACCCGTAGTTCTAACAACGCTCAGCACGGAGCCTAGTTACTAGGCCTAGAACTTGCAATTTTACATTGTGGAAGAAATGCTACAGTTGTTCCCCCGTAATGAGGGTGTATCGATTGACTTTATACAATCAAAAGCAAAATAATAGTTTGTAAAACTGTGTTCGTTCGCGGTAATCATAAATAACAGTCAAATGAAGGGCGCCAGCATGCGCTTTGTTCACTGACTCATCTGAGCACGCTGAGCAGCTGAGAACGTTGCTGCAACGTGCCGAGGTGAGCCAGTGATGTCACGGCTCATCTCAGCACGGGGGCCCGTCTGAGATCGTTACACCGGGTTCCACAAATACTGCAATGACAGCTTCTTGGTTCAGACGAGGTTAAAGAGCGGGGCGCCCTCTATCAGCCTCGATTGCATTGGTAGGTTTGACCTCTAAGCAATGCAAACCCAGAACTGTATATCAAACTTCCTGATGAAACAGCTGATGACTTGCCGACTCCGATTCTAAAGCTGATTTCAGATCAGGACAAAGAAATAATTCACTCGACAAAGCAACCGCTTTTGTACAAAATGTTTAATCTTTATTGTAAAATAATGCTCATCGTATTGTTAATTTCACTAACGTGGCTCGAGCCATCCAAAAGAATTAAACCGTTAGCGGCGTCTGTGCGTCAGATGGTTGAGTTAAGTTCGATTCAAAACGTCCGTCTGTTTGTCTACCTGTCTGTTTGTCATCCGGTCTGTTTGTCTTTCTGTCCTTCTCGGTCTGTCTCTCTGACTGTCTGTCTGTGTGTCTGTGTGTATGTTTGTCTGTCAGTGGATGTTTGAGTCCGTTATGTCTTGATTTCGTGTCTCAGTCTAGGTCTTAGCTCCTTGTGCGAAATTACGTTAGATTGTCGCAGAAGAAAGCGTTCGTCTTTGATAATTTGTATGACTAATTCAATGAGCAAGGTGGGTTTCTATTAGGAAAAAAGTAAGTCGATATTCATGAAATTCTGGAGTAAAATATAAACAAATGGAAAACTTGCGTGTATTTTTGGAGTACATAAGGTTTCCAATCATTTTGAAAACAATTATATCACTAGAATCGATATTAGTTTAAACTGACAAAAACTTTCTCAGAAATTGATCTTGAAATCCATGTTATCAATTGGATTAAACTGCATGTTTAAAAGGATCGCTACATTCCTCTAATAAAGTAGAAATACGCATATGATGTGTTTGTGTTTATGTCATCTTAACAAACTGTGGGATTGTCACTCTGTCCGTGGCTAATTCTCGTTTTCGGTCTTTGCAAAGCTGGGTTTTATGTCATCGTTAGTTGTGCGGTAATAACCGTCAGTTTTCGTCCCAATTGACGAAGTCCTGGAGTTCTCTTTCGATTCGTTCGTCCCATCCGTTGTCGGCCTGGTCAGCCTGGTCCGTTGGTCCGTCAAGAGCATCTGTCGGCAACGGTTGGTCCGTCCGTCTGTTCGTAAGTTGTCTGTTGTTTGGTCAGTGTGCCGTCTAATGGTGAACGTCCCTCGTCGGCAGTCCGTCTATACGTCACTCCAATGGGACCGTATCCAGTGTTCAGATTGGACACAGGTATAAGCTTATGCATCGTTAAAGCCAAGATGTTTTCTTCACAGCTTTTGCATTAGAAAATAGAAGAAAAAAAATGTAATCGAGCTGTAGCCCATGGGTCTAAAATCAACACTGGATAACTATGTTCAATTGCAACAATCCAAAGTCGAACATTCCAATACATATTTCTTCAAATACGAAAAAAAAAAGATCAAGAGATGTCATATGATGATACATTTTATCGAAATGTTTGATGACGATGACCTCTCGGAAAGCTCTATTGCCGTTCAAATCCGAATCATGAGCTGTTTTGCAGCTGTCCATTGTTTCGACCGAAAACAAATGCACGTTATGATTTGGTAAAGTTTTGATAAATAGGCAAAGTAAACTTTGTGGACCAACTGGACTGGTGTAGGCACAACCAGGTCTCCATATCATGTAACGGTCCAGTCAAAGTTTTCTTTGCCAAATGTTCAACATTGTTTTAAAACGTTCCCAGTCATGGGACGCTTCGTAAATTTGTTGGAGTTAGTAGTAATGTTATTAACATCCCAAGTCGTGGATGTGATTCGAGCAGACATCTGTAGATTTTTTTCTTGTCACCCAAAATGCATACATATCTTGTTCACGTCAACGTCACCGAACCTTCCGTTTGTTCAATAGTCACCCTCATCGTTTGACACGGAAATGGCATCATTCGTCGTTTTTTTGTTTGTTTTTCTTTCTTTCTGTTTTTTCCTCTACCTATATTATGCCAAAGGGGTTGTCTACGGGGAAGATTTGGGTTAGTACAATGACCGAGTAAAGCCGGGTTCTAAAATTCGACAAAACCTACTGCAAACTTGTATAATGAAAGGTTCTTCTTCGTAGCATTCTTGTCTGTTTAAACTTGAGATTACGTTCTTGGTAATGCTGTGTCCTCTCATGTAAATTGAATGATTAGAAGCGACCAGGTATTGATAGGTTGTTACACACTTAATACATAAGTA
Source organism: Luidia sarsii (assembly GCA_949987565.1). Taxonomy (NCBI): domain Eukaryota; kingdom Metazoa; phylum Echinodermata; class Asteroidea; order Paxillosida; family Luidiidae; genus Luidia; species Luidia sarsii. The sequence goes on along the minus strand of OX465102.1, from coordinate 22,513,423 downwards.
TATATGATTGTATATCTATACGCTTGCCAATAGTAATTCTTCTGGTTTTTTCACAAGTACTCGAAAATGAACGAGAAAGCTTTACACTTACTTAGATACGATTCTTGTCTGTCACCATAAAAGAACGCGTTCTCTGTCGAACGATTTAAGGTAAGTGTGAAGACAGAAGGCATAAAGTAGGAACTCATAATTGTCCATGGCAATCATAAGCATACATTTTCCTTTTGTTGGGCTCGTCAGAAACTATCGAAGCACAGAATGGATTAGAAAATAGCTGCAATGAGCCGTCGGTGCTTTTGATGGGAAAGAACCATGACCCCTTCTCAAATGCAAAAAGTGAAAACAAAAACTTAACCCGATTTTCCCCATGCAAGAATCAATATAAAATCAAATGAAAACTGTGATTAATATTACGCTCGCCAGATGTTGTGATTGGGCAATCGTGGGCGGGGTGTTTTTTTTGTTTTTTTTTACGAGGGAAATTATGAGTACAAGGACGGGTTCTTTTGCAAAGTGTTTACATTAGCAGTGGGCGAGGTCAAGGTTGGCTTAAGAAACATATTGTTGAAATGGGGATTAACACGAATCCCCCATTTAACTTTCTTAGTGTAATCCGATTGCATAATCAGCGCAGTTATCAAGATAATGACGCCATGGAATACGAATCACGCTATACGAACACAGATAAGAAGAGCATCATTGACAATAGTGGGCGTTCTGCCAAGAGAGAAAAAAAAAGTAGATGGATGCATGTACTCCTGATTGCAAAGCTAAAAATATAAACGGAGAGATCGAGCAGTGCCGCCGTGTTGGCCATCGTTCCTTCGCCGGTATCTCCTGGGGGATCTGAGCCCCTTCGTCCCCTACCACGCTCCCCGTACCAAGTCGAATTTATGAGCGCGGATTGTCTCTCGAGTTCGACCCGAGCAGGCTTCCTGGAAACGGTGAACAGTTCGCCTAGTGAAAGTGTGACGTGTCTCGACGGACCACTTCCATTGGCTGCTTAGCGCTTGGTACTTGGGGGGGGGAGACATTCAGATCCGTTTCTGAATGAGTTTTGGTTAAGTCAGAGCTGTTTTCCTTGGGAGTGATTACGTATCATCGTAGTTACTGACTTTGCCAGATGCAATCATATTCAGTGAGTTCGTTCTCCCCTTGATACTCAACGAGACATGTTGGAAGGAAAACAGCCGCCTCGTTGTGACTTTACTTCGGAAAGAAATTTTGAAAAAACACGAACACCCAGCACTTACACGTTATTCGAAGTCAAAAAAGTTTCCATCATTTTTTTTTGTAGAAAGAAAATTGCTTTAGTTAATAAAGATGTTATAATTCTAATAATTATTATGATAATAATGATTGCAATAACAACAATAATAATAAAATGTCTCAACAGCTTTCTTATGCTCCACAGATACTATGTACAAAATGTTGTCATCGTCACCGTTGTATTGAAAGTAAAATGCGTACTATCAAGGGGCATTTTCACAGGCAATAATCAATAGTATGCTCCGTTTGCGTGGAACTTGTTTACACAGCTTGTTAAGAATGCGATGTCTCGACTACATGTTTCTTATTGGCCATTTGCCAAAGCGGGATCAACGAATCGCTCAGGCCTGACCTGCCCCCATGACACAACTTGTGACCTTCGGGATTGGCACACAAAAAAGGTGCTCGACTGACAACGGTCGCAAGAGTGTGTTGTCAGGCCGTTGGCTGAGGCGCCGCTGTGGTTCACAGCGGAGTCCGAGGGTACCGGCTCTGTCGACAGTCTGTCGGAGCGCCTAGGGTCGCGGCTTGCACGAATTCGGAGTTGGGTCGACAGCCCGTTGACATCATCATTGTACGCGTGTGGCATGCGGCTGGATGAATCAGTAGTCATGTTGTCAGTATTGACATCATCAGTGACGTCATCAATTTTCGCGTGTGGCATGCGGCTGGATGAATCAGGAGTCAGGTTGACCGTCCGGTGACGTCATCATTCTACGCGTGCGTCATGCGGCTGGACGACACTAGGCCCTTTTCCAAAACCCAGCTTAGGCTCAGGCTCTGGCTTTATCTTTCTTTCTTTCGTCCATTCTAAAGTACAGGGCATGAAAGCTGGATGCTTTTGGCTTTGTTTCAGAATGTAATACTGCCTTTTGAAAAAGAATCCAAAGCTTCAACTTCAACAAAGAACTCTGTTTTTTCAGCTTTCGGATAACAGAGACGAAGCCGGAGCCGAAGCCTCAGCCAAGCTTTGGAAAAGGGACCATCACTGTATTTTTTCTCCATGGACCTGGAGTGTCACAGCGCCCTCACTCGTCGCACGTACGAAAGAGAGCAGCGTATGTCATTTCGTGGAAGTCGCGACTTGAGACAGAGACCAAACTGCTGACGCGGGCATGTTCTTGAAGTCACCGCAGTGATGGAGAAACGCACAAGAGAGATGTCCGATATTCTGCCATCATGTCATATACGCATCGAGCATTAAAGCCTTCCGGTACCTATTATACCTTGGACTGACTTGCTCAGTCTGGTGGCAAGCTTCTGAGAGAAGACACGTGGCAATACTGACATTGATACGCTGCCGTTTGTTTGAGAAGTCAGGGTAAAAAGCCAGAGCGTTTCTTTGTAACAAGACGTGCCGCTGACTGAAGCGCGTGATGGGGGGTGGGGGGGCTCGAGACACCAATGACATGGTGGGCTGACTGGTCCTGAAGATTCGTGGAAGAAATTATAAACAATAAACAACCCCATCCCCCCTCTCCCTCCTCTCACCCAAAGCTGAGGTGGGTCACTCTTGGGCGCACAGAATCGTTTTCCCGCTGATGTTCCGGCCGGAGGGGTATACACCACTCCGCATAACACAAAATGAACGATCCTGCGTAGAATCATTACGCGTGGAAGAAGAAGCTTTTTTGGGGGAGGAGAAAGAAGCAGAACTTAAACGTTGGAGAATGGAGCGAATACACCCCGACGCCCGCACGATATAGGCGGCTCACTCAGTCCACGTCTGGTTGTTCTTCCACTGCTGCTGCCACGTCAGATAGACGCTCCAGTAGACGATGTTGAAGATGATGAAGAGACTGGGGAAGAGGATGCGGGCGTAGTTGTCGATGATGTGCACGTTGCGGACCACGGGGAGCCGGACGCGCGTCGTCCGCCGCCGGAAGGTAGAGTTTCGGGCCCGGCCGGCGCTGCCGCCCGGCCCGAACCAGGGCGGGGTGTGGCGGTAGTTGGCCCCGCTGGAGCGGCGTCGCCGGACCTTGCCGCCCGTGCAGGAGGGCTTGCGGACGGCGTGGCCGTCGGCCTGGTCCAGCCCGTTCAGCCGCGTCATCGGGATCTCCTCGGCGACGATGGCCTCCGTCTCCTCGCTGGTGCCCCGCTGCGACAGCCGCTGCCCCACGTTCTGGTTGTACTGCACCTGCGGACGAAAGAACCAAGCCAAGATGATCAGCTTCAAGTACCTCTGGATCTAAAATCTAAAGTAAAACAAACATTACGCTAACTGAGCTTTCCTTTTTTTGAAAATGCACCAGCAAAAATGGCTGACCGAGCGAGAACAAAGCACAGTCTCCTGGCGACCAGCACAGTACACATTACCCGAAACGTTAGCGGCTCGTTTTAGAGCCACACTCCTTCTTGAAAGAGAAGTGCTATACATGGGGTCACCGAAAACCGTCCACTTAGTGTTTCCGACATGCGAACCTTGAAATCTGAACATGATCGTTCTTTTGGGTCCTTTGCCGAAGATCTCAGCGCGGTCAGACCAAGATTCTGAAGTGTGGGATCTTGTTAAAGATCTTCCAAGTTCAAGTCAATTCGTCCAAATATCAGTCACGGGTGCATCCCGACTCTGAAATGAAACTCTGCACCTATAGCATGTATAGATTCCGTCAGCAGACTGCACCTGGACGGTGTAGTGCATTGGACTAGGGCTTAAACACAGTCTGACCAAAACAGTGAGTGCAAGTCTAAGGCTGTAGGTTTAAAGCTATGCACAGGTGCACACATTCTGAAGGGAAAGATTTACAAGTGGGTTTCACTCGTAGAATGCACCTGCAAGCCGTGCAGACAAGTTCTGACCTAATACGGTGCGCCATGAAAGATCCACACCCTTAAAATGGGAAACAAAGACCGCCAATAGCTTTCACCTGTAAACCTCATCTGCATGCAAAGCCAGCATGTTAAGAACTATACACCACATAGGTATACGTCCACATTCCAGAGTCAAATGCCAGGCAATGTACTTTACACCCCGCCCGATGCTGTTGAAACACTTTTGCTTAAAATGTGCATTGCACATAGCAGCGATAGACAAAGTAATGATTCCCAGTGCATTTACGAGTCACTGAAAGTCTTTGAACAGCTTCAAGGGCTACGACTACAGAATGTACACAAATCTATGGGAACCGGAGGCAGCCACGCCTACAGCGGCTTTACTAGACTCTCATGTTACTCGAAGCATCGGCCGATAAAATCTGACAAGAAGGATTTCACTAATTTGCGAATACGACCATCGGCCCCAAAAAACCGAAACGAAAACAATTTAACTCTAAAACTTCGGAACATCCCAGCCACGATAACAAGACCAGCGAGTGTTGGCTGCATGGCAAACGCTTCTCCTCCTTCAAATGACGGCAGGGAAGGGGCGCAACATTTGATACGCCTGTATCCAGTCGGGTAACCCAACGCCGCTGAAATTTGCAAGGGCCTCGATCAACAACCTGGAAGGTGAACTCTCCGGTAATTGATTTAGGCGGGTCAAGATATGCAAGGCAGACAGGCTTCGATGACGTCGTTCTTTTTTTCTCTAAAGATGACTCCGATGTTCTCGGACCGGTAAAAGGTGTCGATCCGACGTAGCACTCCCTGCCCTTCCTTAATAGCATCTTCAGTTCCCCACTCTCTCTCTTCCCCTCCATTCCTTTCTTCCCTTCTCCCTCCTTCTATTTCCCTCGATCTCCCCTCTCTCTGCCTCTGCCTCTTCATCTGCCTCTGCCTCTGCCTCCTGCCTCTGCCTCCTGCCTCCTGCCTCTGCCTCTACCTCTGCCTTTGCCTCTGCCTCTGTCTCTGCCTCTGCCTCTGCCTCTTCCTCTTCCTCTGCCTCTGCCTCTGCCTTTGCCTCTGCCTCTGCCTCTGCCTTTGCCTCTGCCTCTGTCTCTGCCTCTGTCTCTGCCTCTGCCTCTGCCTCTGCCCTCTGCCTCTGCCTCTGCCTCTGCCTCTGCCTCTGCCTCTGCCTCTACCTCTGCCTCTGCCTCTGCCTCTGCCTATGCTTCTGCCTCTGCCTCTGTCTCTGCCCCTACATCTGCCCTCCCACTTAATCTGCCTCTTCCCTCCCACTTTATCTGCCTCTTCCCTCCCACGTTATTTGCCTCTCCCTCTCTCTTCCTCCCCCTATCTATCTTCATCTTCATATCTCTCTCCCTCTCCCTCTACCTCTCCCCATCCCTCTCCCCCTCTCTACCTCTCCCTCCCTATTCATCTCCCCATGCCTCTCCCTCTCTCCTCTCCCTCCCCCACTCTCCTCTCACCCCGTCTGTGCGGTACCGGCCGACCGTTCCAGCCGGCGTGTGCGGACACACGACTGGAGTCTCGAGCCCCGGTATGGCACGGGTCTCGAATTTCATTTCGCCCGGTCCCCAATTCAAATCGAATTTGAATCGGCGAGTACCTGGCCCAAGTGTTTCGTCTCACTCCTTCCCAAAGACTCCTGACCCATTTTTTTCTTTATACTGCGGCGTCCCGGCTCGCCTTAATGGCCGATGGGTCAAGTCCTTGCATATTCCCCAGGCCAACCCCTTCGGTTTTCACATGTCAGCTCTTCCATGTATCTTGCAGCAGACCCGACACTTTCCAAACAGCACTGGTCCGTGCCTCCTCTCGCATTATTTCTCTGGGGATGGTTCACATCGGTGTAAGCGGTCCGACGTGAACACGAGTAATTAAGCCAGCCGTCCTACGGTCACGCGCTGAGATCGTAGTGCGGGAACACGCCCGGCATTTGGAGTCGTTAGGCTGGTTCCCGTCCCCTACATGGTCTCCAGACGTCTCATGTCCTCCAAAATGTAGGGGCCGGTAGCTAGCAAAATATATCGGAGGAAAGCTGACGGTCTTATGCTAATGAGGCTTGCCATTCCCAGAATGCAATACTGCCACGTGACTAAACTTGGGCCGGCTTTCTCCTATTCCGAAAATGTCCGGAAAACTCCGAAACCATTTTCGATAACTTTCGGATCGTAATTGCTACTGTCGGTAATTTCCGGCTGTAGAAAAAATAAAGGCGCATGCACAAAACTGAACCAATCACAGGCCGTGGATGGCTGCTAGCTACCGGCCCCTACATTTCGGAGGACGTGAGACGTCTGGAGACCATGTAGGGGACGGGAACCAGCCTATGGGAGTCGTCAGCCGGTGATCTCCCACTCGTTGAGGGCGCTACACGGACATGTGATGTTACAATGGATATATAAACTTGCTGCGTTCCAAACACGTCGTGTTTATCGTGTTCACGACCAGTATTTCCCAGTGCATTCCAATGGTACTCACCAACACCACGCGCACAGGTCTCATGTACATACATGTACATGTACATTGTGCAAGCGCAAAGACCGAAGAGTTTGTTTTCTCTCACGTGCATACGCGGCTTGGAGTCGGACAACTCTCACGCCCACCAGCACGCTTCTATAATCTAACACATTTTGTTCCTGACATAAAGTGAATGTAGAACGGCGTAGTAAATTAATGGTAAATTATCATTTTCGTCCGTGTATAGTCACTGCAAAAGCCGTCACCATAATGTATCGTAATCTTATTATAACCAATCCATGAACCGATGATGTTAAAAACTGTATGTCCTTTGACCTCCTGACCCTATTTTGTAGGAGGCAAGATTTCTGCGACTGGTGACCACGAGTTATCAGACGATTTTAAGGCCTCTTCACGAGTAGTGAACTCGTGAACACGGTAATCACGACGCCATTGGAACGCCGCAACTGTAGACGGACAGCGTCTGTTACAAAAGACGTCGGGATACCGTAATCTCTTGGTGAACCCTCCTCTACCTTCATGGTGAACCCAACTAGCGTCCAGCGATGGGCTGAAGTAAAGAGCACCGCAGCACGAGAGGTATTCACGTGAGGTGACGTGCGTTAAAATCTGCTCATTGTTCGCGTCAAAGCTCACGCACGTACGTTTTTTTTTTCTGCGTACGTAAATTACATCACTCTTTACTTCCGCACGGTTTGTCTTCATAAGATGATAACCTCCATTGCATTATAGTGTGGCGCCCGCCGTACACATATGTTATGATATGGCTATGGATGTGACACGCAGAGTGTGTAGTCACCGGTGTCCACAGACCTTCAAACACATCAGGTCAGTTTCTCAACGGCTGCTTCGGCTAGAAGTTACAGCTTCTTTCTGTGTCTTTCCGTCGACACCGTCTCATCGAAATCGCCTTTGTTGATCACCGCATCTCTCCAATAGAACTGCGCTGTGATAACGCAGTTACATCTGGTCAAGTACTTGTTGTAACGCGAGCATTATGACTTTGATTGGTTTTAATTGTTTTAATCATCACCTAGACTATAACGGCTATGCATTGTCAGTGCATTGGGTCTAAGCTACTAGGACATAGTGTCAAAAGTGGCTGACTGCATTTCCCAGCATCTCTGTACACAATATTGCCATGAACCTTGTACTCGGGAAGGTGTCACGTTCTAATACAAAGTTTTACCGAATGAATGCGCTTGCACAAGATCTACTGATGCGAGTCGTGCGATGCACATAGGCCAATGCAACGGAGGATGGAAGTCAAGATATCAAGATCTAAAAGTTAGGGTGCGCAATGCGGAGTATTTGCATTGGCACACGAACATCATTATCTATCGAGAATGAGAGCAGCCAGAAGAGACATGAAGTTTTGCCAGGTGAATTAAGCACGAAGAATGCGTCCTGTGACAACGTGTGCATACTCTTATTCCCTCTCCCTCTCCCCCTCTCTCTCTCTCTCCCTGTCCCTCTCCCTGTCTCCCTCCCTCTCCCTCTCCCTTTCCCTCTCCATCTCCCTCTCCCCTTTCTCTCAGTCTCCCTCTCCCTCTCCCTCTCCCCTTTCTCTTCCTCTCCCTCTCCCCTCGCTCTCCCTGTCCCTGTCCCTGTCCCTGTCCCCCTCCCTCTCCCCCTCCCCCTCCCTCTCCCTCTCCCTCTCCATCTCCCTCTCCCTCTCCCCTTTCTCTCCCTCTCCCTCTCCCTGTCCCTGTTCCTCTCCCTGTCCCTCTCCCTGTCCCCCTTCCACTCCCTCTCCCTCTCCCTCTCCATCTCCCTCTCCCTCTCCCTTTCCACCTCTCTCTCCCTGTCCCCCTCCCTGTCCCTGTCCCTGTCCCTCCCCCTCTCCCTCTCCCTCTCCTTCCCCCTCTCCCTCTCCCTCTCCATCTCCCTCTCCCTCTCCCTCTCTCTCTCCCTATCCCTTTCCCTCTTCCTCTCCCTCTCCATCTCCCTCTCCCTCTCCCTCTCCCTCTCCTTCTCCCTCTCCCTCTCCATCTCCCTCTCCCTCTCCCTCTCCCTCTCCCTCTCCCTCTCCCTCTCCCTCTCCCTCTCCCTCTCCCTCTCCCTCTCCCTCTCCCTCTCCCTCTCCCTCTCCCTCTCCCTCTCCCTCTCCCTCTCCCTCTCCCTCTCCCTCTCCCTCTCCCTCTCCCTCTCCCCCTCTCTCTCAGTCTCCCTCTCCCTCTCCCTCCTCCAAGCCGACCGTTCCAAATTCCGGTATCGGGTATTAAAGGGGCGTGGGTCTACGTACTTTGACCTGCGTGTAAGTGTTGTCCTGGAAGCGCCGCGTCCGCAGGTTGGCCGCGTGGCC